>JAJHSJ010000005.1:19453582-19568582 GCA_021015155.1 Magnolia officinalis | reverse complement strand
TTCATCGCTAAGGGTTGAATGCACCCTGGTTTCTATTCTTCACATTACCTGACCATCATATATAATCGTATCGCAATTCGACGGTGATCGAAACAATGTGGCCCGCTGAGAACATTTTTAGATAAGAGGAAGTGGGCCTCACCTCATGATCACCATCATGACATGATCTGTGATCATAAGATTGTAATTTAATCGTCGATCTAGTGGTATAAACACAATCGTACGATTCAGATTTCACCGGACCACCGGACAATGTGGTAAAAAGAAAAAAAAGTGCTCGTGTGAGAAATGCCTGTTTGGATGGTCATGTATTTAATCTTGGTAGGCTGGGATTTTATTTTTCGGTACCCCAGACGAATTAAATGGCCGAAAAAATGCGTTGCATGATTGATTGTATGTTAGTGCGTAGCACTTGGGTTGTTAGCTTTTCTGTGTCGTGATGCAACGTATAAACTAGAAACCCTGTTCACGTGTGTGCATGGCCATTTTTGGGGTTTGTACGTGGAATTATTTGTTAAGTGGCCCACCACTGTACATCTATTTTCGATTCTGACAACATCCAATCATGGATGGACGGTAATGATCTTCCGATCTTGCTACTTTTCTTTTTCAGTTGAATCTAGACCGTAAGTGTATTTATATTCTCAAACATCTCTCATTCGACGTCCAATCGAAGAAGATTTTGGGGGGTAGCCCATCCCCGGCAGGACGAGATGGACTGACGGCTTGGATTATTGAAAAGTGGGTCCAGATTGGCAGAACTAAAGGCTATTATGCTACAGAGAAGTAGATGTGGTGTACCGTATATAAATCTCTCATGTGTAGCTTATGGGGTTTGTTGTAGGTAGGTGATGTGAGCATGTATTATAACGATTTTACGTGGTATGAGACGTTGGATGGATTTGGATGATTGGGTGGTGAGGATTTCAGCTACTTCCCTTGAAATTCAACCCCACCTATTTATGTAATTCACATGGGAGAGAACTTTATATTGCACCTCCAAGCTGACACCCTCATAAATCTGGCTAGCATTGAAGGAGATGTGAAATGAGTTCCGTCTAGCCTGTGTCAGCACTCAGGATGGATGCCGTGTGTGGCCCACATACTGATATGGTCCTAAGATTTGTACTGTCCATGTTCTGGATAATACTATACTTAAGCTATGGTCCAATAATCAGAATTCAGTTATGATCCTGAGCTTTGATTTTTGGAGTTGAATTGGGGCCATTGAAAAATTTCTTCTCAATGTTGTAAAATTCATCCACACATAGTGATGGTTTCAACCATCCGTTCAGCGTAATTTTCTTTGGGTTTCCCGTGCAATGTACCATCGAGAAAATGGACGGTTCCGATCAACTGAATATCTTGGAATGTGGACCCCAATAGTGCGACGTGCTGAGATCCTACGTGGCGCCTCAGAGACAACGAAACCCCGTAGGGTGGGTTGGCTTGTGTCAAATGACAACTGCGGGGCGCGGATTAGATACTGTAGCCAAATCGCTATGAAGTGACGTCACCAAGCTCTGTGGACCCCACCATGATGCGTGTGTTGTATCCATACCGTCCAACCATTTTTAGAGATTGTTTTATGGCATTAGAAAGAGAATTAGATAGATCTAAAGTTCAAGTGGACTCACCATAGAAAATAGTGGGGACAGTGACATCCACCGTTCAAAACTTCTTAGGAGCCACAGTAGTTTCTGATGAAGCTAATATTTTTGTTTTCACTTCATCTATCTCTATGTTAACTTATGAATAAGATGGATCTCAAAAATACATGACTGTGGGCCTTATAAATGTTTCAATGGTGGGTGTGACGGCTCCCACGGTTTTATGTGGTGAGTCCACTTGAAATTAAAATCTATCTAATTTTCTTTGTAATGCCATAAAATAATGGTGGACAGTATGGATACAACACATGCATCATGGTGGGTCCACAGAGCTTGGTTACGTCACTTCTTCAGTATAGACTTGGCTACTGACCTTGTCGGTGTCCAATCCGCTCCCGCAACTGCCCGTGCCCCTGGAAGCGGATTGGCGGGTGGACCACACACCTCCGACTTAGCTGGTGTGTTGACGTCACTAAGTTCTGTGGGTCCCATTATGTGTTATATCCAAACCGTTCGTCCATTTGACGAGCTTGTTGTAAGGCTTGAGCCTTAAAATAAAACATATCCAAAGATCAAGTGGATCACATTGAAAAAAGTAGTGGAGGATTAAAGTGCCTACCATTGAAACCCTTCTACCAGTTTTGTGTGACGTTACGAACAGATCGGTGGCCGTGCGAATGTTTTAATGGGAGAGTCATTTTTGGGCTCATGCGCTATTTGTTGAGTGTTCTACTTGAACGTTGGATATGATTCATTAATGGGCTCATGCGCTAAAATGATCTTGTCAGAAGGATGAACGGTGTGGATATAATAAATACATCATTGTTGGGGCCATGTAACTTTGATATCCTTTGAATATTTCGTACAGCCCCGAGCTCGAGGAACGGACGTGGATTGGGTCCTACCCGGGCAGGGATATGTGGGCCCACCGTGATGTAATTGTTTTATCCACACCGTTCATCACTTTTCTCATGTCATTTTAAGGTATTTTCCCAAAAATGATGCAGGTACACACCTCACCTCCAATGGATCACACCAAAGAAGCTGCAGTGATAATGACACCCACCGTTGAAACCTTTCTAAGGCCACCTATATTTTTTTTTTTACCATCCAACGTATTCATAAGGTCATGCAGACGTTGATGAATTGAAAACACAAATATCAGCTTGATCCGAAACTTCCCCAGCTCCGAAGAAGTATTTAATGGTTTACGTTCATTCCCTTATGGTCAACTTAAGCTTTTGAACTGCCTAATTTTTTGGTTAATATCTTAAAATAAATTGATAAAAACTATGAACAGAGTCCGGGCGGGGTAGGACGCAATCCACGTCAGGAGTAACGCCAGCGCTCGTCTTGGCACGACACGCACACACACCACCCATATCAGTGGTGTGTGGTACACCAGCCAATCTGCTTCCGTGCCCCTGCCAACAGTGAGTTCAGTGATGTCCTTGAAAAATCCCTCCGTTCGTCAGTTTTACCAATTCCATACAAGGACATTAAAAAGAAAAATTAGGCAGATTCAAGACTCAATTAGGGCACACCGTAGAAAAAGTGGGTAATGATATCATACCATTGAAACCTTGGTGGGGCCGCAGAAGTTTTGTATTGGGCTAATCTTTATGTTTTCGGTTCAATCCATCGGAAGAAACCTTATGAACGGTTTGAAAGGCATTTAAACATCACCGTAGGCCCATCAACAATTCAACGGTGGGTGTTTCCATCCCCACCGTTTCCTGTTGCGTGGCTAATTTGAGGTCTAACTCCGACTCATTTTTGGTATCATGTTCTAGAATGGGCCGGCGAAACTGATGGACGGAGTTAATTTCTTGAGTACATCTCTGCGGGCCCACATGGCTTGAGTTCCCATTGGAGGTGGGCATGGGCTATTCACGTTCACTTGTTACCAGACATGAAAATCTCTTGGATCTCGTATCGTACCTTAAAAATCAGGCAATTTCAGTCTTTACGTATACCACAATATTGTAGACTTAAAATGACAGTTAAAAAATATTCCTTTTAGCCATTCATATGTTTTATTTTGATGTGGCCCATCTAAGATTTAAAATGGCCGATCTTTTTAGGCTAGAAAATCTAACAGTATAGGAGAGCTCATATATCACACGCGGAAATAGCCCCATGGATTTTATTTTATTTATAAAAAAACTAAGCTCACATGTCACAAGCGTAAATACTCCCAGGGATTTTTATTTTTTCTATTTATAAAAAAAGTAAGACTTCATTCATATCTTTCATTAAGGAATCGATACCAAGACCTCATTGTTAAAATGAAGTATCTTTACTCAGTCTACCAATTGAGGAAGCCAATTGCTTACCTTAAAATAATCTCAAAAAATGGATAGATGGTGTGGATATAACAAATACATCATGGTGGCCCCACAAAACTTAGTGACATCAACACACCACCAAGATTGTGTGGGGGCAAACCTTACAATTGGCTTCCCTCTCATTCTATAGTCAGTGTAGCCAGTGTTTGAAATATCGATACTATCAGCAGATATATCGGCCGATATTATCGTTATCGATCCCAGCAAGACGAAACCCGCGTGATAACCCCCGGAAGTTTAAAAAATACCCAAAATCCAGATATCGCGCAATGTATCGTCGATATCGCATGATGTATCGTCGATATCGCACGATTTCTTCACCTATTATTTTTGGATATCGACAGACGCACTCACGGACGCTCACGGGTTGATTGCAGAGGACTCACGAGTCCCACTGTAGCCAACAACCCACAATGACCATAAAAAGCCAATGCGGGGTTGTGGAGAATAATAATAAAAAAAGAATTAGAAATAAAAGGAAGAGAAATCGGAGAGTACCCGTAGGCTGTAGCGAAGATTGGTGATCAGAGGTGGGTCATTCCATCAATTGACAGGTAAGTTCGATTTTCCTCTTTCTTCAATGATTTTTCTCTCTATTTTCTTCAATTTTCCTCTTTATTCGCTGATTGGAGAGTGTCTGTGGGGATTTCTCGGAGATTCCGACGAGAAATCAAGTCAGATTGAGAAACCCCTTCATTCCGGAACGAGAATCATGCCGAACCGTCACTCTGAAACCCTCGCGGAACTGTTGCGTTCAGGAAGGAGAGGGAACGTGAAGGAGAGGGACGCGGATGGGGGAAAATGGGAATCGGATTGCGTACTGAGTTACTTAGTACACTCTTATCGTACTGAGTAAACTCAGTTGAGCCCACCTCGAATGTATGTGGTCTATCCACGCTGTCCATCCGTTTTCCCATCTAATTTAAGGTATTGATCCCGAAATTTAGGCATATCCAAATAATAAGTGGATCATACCACAGGAAATAGTGGTGATACTGATTTCTACCGTTGAAACCTTTCTCTGCCCTACAGTGATGTTCATTGGTCATTCAAACCGTTAATAAGATCATACAGACGTGGATGAAGGGAAAATACGAATATAAGTTTGATCCAATCATCCAAGACTTTTGTGGCCCTCAATAAATTTTCAACGGTAGATGTTCAATTCAACTGTTTTCTACGGTGTGGCCCATTTGAACATTGTATATGCTTTATTTTTGGGCTAAGGCCCTGAAATTATCTGGTAAAATGGATGGACGGATCAGATAAAATACATTAATCATGGTGGACCTCACAGAGTTTACTCATTACAGTAAGCGTAGTGAGTGACTTGCTACGCAATCTTCATTCACTTAAGTGATGTCACCAAGTTCAGTGGGTCCCACGGTAATGTATGTGTCGTATCCACACCGTCCATTCATTTGGAAATATTATTTTAGGGCATGACACAAACAATGAGGCAGATGTAAATCTGTAGTGGACCCCACCACAGAAAAAAAGTGGAGAGAGTGACACCCACCGTTAGGGTTTGGTATGGTCCATCTGAGATTTGGATCTTCTTATGGTTTGGTAGCACGTCCTAAAATGGGATGAAAAAAATAGATGGATGGTATGGATATATAAAAAAAATACATCAAGATGGGCCCCACACGGTTAGGGTAACACCCTTTGAGTTGTTCTCAAGTAACAACTAATCCGCTCTCAGTCCGTTGCACACGGACGAGAGCGATGTGATTGTGACCTTGACCGTGGGCCCCACCATGATGTATGTGTTGTATCCACACCATTCATCCATTTGTATAGATCATTTTAGTGCATCAGCGGAAGAACGAGGCTGATCCAAAGCTCAAGTGGACCCCACAACGAGGACAGTCCACCCACCATTGAAACTCGAAACCTTCTTAGAGCCCATCATAATGTTTATTTGTGATCTAATCTGTTCATAAGTCCAGGAAAATATGGACTATGGGAAAACACAAATATCATCTTCATCAAAAGCTCTTGTGGCCCTCAATAAGTTTTTAATGGTGGGTGTCACTCTCTCCACTGTTTTTTGTGGTGGGGTCCACTCGAGCTCATGCCCTAAAATGATCTCTTAAAATGGATGGACGGTGTGGATACAAAAAATACATCATGGTGGGACCCACATAACTTGGTGACGTCACTTGTGCCCCGTCAATGAGGAGCTCGGATTGAAATCGAATTGCGTACTGAGTTACTCAATACGCTCTTATCGTACTGAGTAAACTCTGTTCGGCCCACCGTGAATGCACGTGGTTTATCCACATTGTCCATCTATTTTTATAGGTCATTTTAGGTGTTGAGCCCAAAATTGAAGCATAATCCACAGCTCAAGTGGACCATACCACAGGAAACAGTGGAACTATTAATTTCCACCGTTGAAACCTTTCGAAGGCCCACAACGACGTTTATTTGTCATCCAACCTATTAATAAGATCAATCAGACATGGATGAATGGAAAACACAAATATCATCTTGATCTAAAACTTCTGTGGCCCCCAAGAACTTTTCAACAGTAGAAATTTAATTCACACTGTTTCCGTTGGTGTAGTCCACTTGAGATTTTAATAGACTTAATTTTAGGGCTAAAGCCCTAAAATTATGTGTTAAAATGGATGGATGGAGTGGATAAAATGCATGAATGACGGTCAGCCCCACAGATTTTACTTAGTACGCTTAGGTACTGAGTTACTCAGTACGCAATCCACTTCCGCGCGGATTACTACCTACCCCCGCGTGTTTCAAGCTCTTGACAGGCAGAGGCTCCAACGGCCACTGAAGGGCCACCATCATGTATGACTTTTATCCACATCGTTCATCTATTTTTTCATATAATTTTAAAATATTGGACCGAAAATAAGCTGGACCCAAGGTTCAAGTGGACCACACCACTGGAAGAAGCAGTGCTAAGGACACCCACCATTGAGACCTTATTAGGGTCTACCATGTCGTTTATTTTCCATCTGACCTATTGATATGGTCATATACACCTGTATGAAGTGAATAAACAAACATTAATCCATGGGCCCACCATATATATATATATATACTGAGTAAACTCCATGGGCCCACAATAGATATGTATGTCTTATCCACACCGTCAATCCATCAAATTAATGCAATGGATGGACTTAAATCTAGTGGGAAATTGGGTTTTCTTCAGGAAAAATCCAACCATTGTATGGACTAATGAAATTATTTGTGTGGATCTAGCATCATCCATCCAATTGTTTGGACCCGTGGTTCAATGATCCAGACCATTCTGCATTTATGGCTCACTTAACTCTGTGTGCGTGTATCATCCATGTTTGGGGTATCTGACACACTTTACATGTGGTAAACTGTTGCATGCATGAACAATTGTACGTGTGGCAAAGATCATTAAACCCATTGATAAGGTCGCAAAGATCTGGATGAGACCACACACGAGACTAAAATTTTGGTGTCTTACTATATATTGCATATGTTTTTGTCTTTAATTGTTTATTGCCTATTGGATGGTTCTCTATGGCCCCACCATGATATATGTGTTTTATCCACACCATCCATCTATTTTCCATGAGTGGCATGGATAATTCTCATTTTTTGGAGCATTCCTTAAAATAATATGACAAAATGGATGGGTGGCCTGGATATACAACACATGCACCAAGGTGAGCCCTAAGTATTAACATAACATTATTTTACAGATAAAATATGTCGGGAAGAAGAGGAGGGAGACAACCTAATATAGGGTGGAGGTACGGTCGGCCCATTCCCGATAATCGATTCGAGAGTAATTTGTAATTTATATGGCCATGTATCGAAGAGTGGTGGGGTAACCCGGTTAAAGGAGCATTTAGCGGGAGGGTATCACAATATTGTGGATTGCCCTAAGTGCCCACAGGATGTGCGAGAAGAGATGAAGACCATATTGAAAAAAACTGTGAAGATAAAAGATGAACGACATGCACAGAAGAGGGAGATTAGGGAGGAGTTAGGGCGGCCACCATATGTAGGTGAGGATGATATAATGGATCTCGATAGCGATGATGATCCCAAATACAGACGCGCAGTTCAAGAATCCATACGGGATCAGTGGGAGAGGGATCAGGATAGGAGGTGGGATACGAGTAGGCCTAGATTTGAGGGGTCTATCCATGAGCGTGGTGGGGGGAGTGGAGCAGGTGAGAGTATTAGAGATGAATCAGGGGAGGGTAATAGGTGGGGAGGAATATGGGGCATGGGCAGGAGTAGTAGCATGCGGGTGCCGGATCTACCTTCAGATCCGAGGATGTACAAAAAGGCAAGAGTGACACAAAAGAAAATAAAGGAGAAGTTTAGTGGAGGGGATGTAACGAAGAAAGTCGAAAAATTTATAGCAAAGTTTTTTATATACGATCAAATCCCTGCGAATGTCACATCAAGCTCGCACTTCAAAAATATGATAAGTGAAGTGCAGCGTGGGGGTGAGGGTGTGCAGCCGCCCACACCCTCACAAATGATGGGGAAGTACTTGGATGATGAACATGCAGAGATGAAGACATACGTCGATTCGTATAAGCAGTCATGGGAGATGTATGGCTGCACCGTCATGTGTGACGGTTGGACTGGACTGACGAAGATGTCGGTCATAAATTTTATGGTCTATTCCACGGGACGGGCGATGTTCTTAAAGTGTATAGATTGAGTAGTAAGATTAAAGACTCTAACTACATTTACAAACTAATCCACAACGTCATGTAAGATGTTGGGAGAAAAAATATTGTGCAGTTTGTTACGGACAATGGGAGTTTATTTGTCAAGGTGGGGAATGATATTCAGAACAAGTATCATATGTATTGGACCACATGCGCAGCCCATTGCATCGATCTCATGCTGGAGGTGATCGAGGATAGGCCGTCGGTGAAGACTGTAATTACTAATGCATGGCTCATCACAAACTTCGTATACAACCACACCTGGTTATTAGCCGCGATACGTGAGAGGTGTGGTGGGGATATAGTGCACCCCAAGGTGACGTGGTTCGTCACAAATTATATCGCCTTAAGTAGCCTTCTCAAACACAGATAGGGGTTACGAGAGCTTTTCGCCTCTCATAATTACAAAGAATGGAAAAAGAGATTGACAAAAGTAACCTATAGAATCGAGGAGCTAGTACTGAGAAATTCATTTTGGGATCGCATGCGTGGTGTTGTGGGTATTTTAGAGCCCATTTATGTGATGTTGAGATGGTGGACAATGAAACAAATCCGTCGATGGGGTTGTTATATCCGCCCATACAGCTAATGAAAGAGGCCATCATAGTTAAAGCTCTCAATGCATATAAGTGGGTGCATGCAATAATAGACAACCTTTGAGAAATGACGCTTTCTCACCCACTACATCAGGCTGGTAAGTACTTATATGGTTTTTTTTTCATATACAATAATAAACGAGGGTTGTACTGATGTATATATGTTAGTTTTCAGTGTATTTCCTGAATCCCAAATACCACTACAGTCGGAATCTCTTCAAAGATAATTCATTAAAGAGGGCTATACGTGAGATGTATGATCACTTATTCCCCGACTGTCCAGGGAAGGACACCTTTGGTAGTGAGGTAAATATGTTCCGCACTTACATTCTCCTAATCTTCATCTCAACCATTCAATACTTATTCTGGTTGCTATATGCCATCAACATATTGTTAAATTCCGCGACACGATTGGAATGTTTGGGTGCTACCCTGCGGTGAAGTCAAGGAACACCATGATGGCATGTGAGTTACTGCAGTAAACTTAACTTTTATATTATTTTAGAAATTTTAAGATCATGAAAGAATCTTATGATATGCAGGCGAATGGTGGTCCATGTATGGGACTGACTGCGAGGTTTTACAACGACTGGTTGTCCGTGTGCTTGCATAGACGGTGTCCTCGTCACCCTGTGAAAAATATTGGAGTACACTCTCCCTCATCCACACAAATAAACGTAATAGACTAGGGTATGAGAGGCTTCAGAAGCTCGTGTATTGTCACTACAATATGAAGTTACGAGAGAGGTTGCTTCGCATGGAAGGAAGAAGAAAAGCGTGGGAAGACCCACTTGACCTGATGACGGTCGAACAACATGCATATGCTGAAGATGCGGAGGATGACCCAGTGAGTTAGGTCAGATGACTTGGATATTTCGGATGGGCAACTAGAGTCACATGTTGCGGTGGAAGCAGAGACACAAGAAATTGATGTTGACACACATGTGGAGCAACAGAGGTCTCCTGATGAGGCATTCGACACATTGACGAGGAGTCCGGAGGGCAGCCCACGGCAGTCACTATCACGCGGGACACGTGGCGGGGAGACATTGTCTGACACCAAGATTGAGTCAAAGAGTGATGAAGGGAATGAGTCCATGATAATGATGGCAGCGATAAGGGTGACAATGACTCTGATGACAGTAAGGATGATGATGATGATGGCGACGGGGATGGTGGCGACGCGGGAGGGAGTTAGGATAAGAGACCTCTTAGCCCTTTCACCGAGGAGGAGAATTTTGATCATTCCATACAGGACCCTGACCATGGTTCTCGTCCAGGAGAACCACGACCCCACCTTATTTACAATAAGACATACACGCGTTAAAAGCTACTGTAGAAAAAATAGACTCATAAACTTTCAGATTTTAAAGAGGAGCTGTTCGCAAAATGCATGAGGGACACAAGTGTTCGTGGCAGGCGAGGTGGCTCTAGATTTGGATCACGGACGAGGGAGGGGAGCTAGAGTTACAAGCCACAACATGAATCTGGATCACAAACACAGGAGAGTAGCTCAAGTTCTGTGCCACAGTATGGGCATGGATATGGACCTAGTGGATATGCGACGAGTGACTCTAGCAGTTACGGCACATCATTTTTCAACCATGGTCAGGAGTTCACTTCTGCATATGGGCAGAAATATGAGTAGCAGTATGGATATGTCCAATAATATAGATACCAAGGAGCTTCATATGTGCACTTCCCAAATCCATTTCAGTTACAGACTGTGACGATTACTCAGTACTCATGGATGGGCGTATTGATTCAGTTCGGAGAGGATGAGTACCAACGTTAGGTCAAAGAGTATCTTAACTGGTACCACTCTACTATGACCTGGATACAATATTGTCGATTTGTGGAGCAACAGTACTATGCCCAGCCCCGTCGAGATGGAGATGATGATTACGAGCCACCGCGCAACTCTACGTGGGTCTAGACCACAACTAGTCGCAATCATTGATATGTATATTTATCAAATTTTACTTCTTCAGTTCTTCTTTTGCTTTTTAATGAATCGGTTATATTTTCATACATGATTATGATATATTTATAAATATCATGCATTCAATTTAAATATAATTGCATTAGTTCAGTTAAACATTGCATAGCTTAGGACCCTATATAAAGGAAATTTATAATCTGCATCTTTTTTTTGAGATGTTAAGATTTAAAAGTGTATATTAAGGGCTTTTTTTAACAATCCCCAAAGTTTCATTAAAAAATTCAACCATTTTTCCAATGTTTCCCCATGTTTCCTAAAAAGTGCGATAAATTATGCGATACAAACGATATATCCCGTGCGATAATCGATACGTATCTTTATCCCAAGGGTTTGATACATAGTGCAATACCGATATTTCGAACACTAAGTGTAGCACACAACACTCGTGGGCATATGTTTTATCCACACCATCCATTCATTTTGCCAGATCATTATAGGATGTGAGCTCAAAAAAGCCGCACATCCAAATCTTACATGGACTACCCCAAGAAACAATGGTGATTATGTCTACCATAAAAAACTTTCCAAAGGCCCATCATAATATTTATTTGTCATCCAACCCATTGATTAGGTCATGTAGACATAATGTAAGGGAAAACACAAATATCATTTTAACCCAAAACTTTTATAGCCCATAAGAAGTTGATAATGGTAAGCATTCAATCACCACTAATCTACCTCATTTTTGACCTCATGTCTTAAAACAAAATATATGGATTGCAAGGATAAAACACATACATTGTAGTGGGGCCAGCAAAGAGTGTGGACATTAGTGCTATGTGCTTACCCTATGCAATTTGAGTCCTCTTAGCTTGACCCAATTAGTCCATTTGCGCTACAAAATTATAATAAAGTCTAATCCTAATTTTAGTAGATCTATCATCTTCTTAGCCCCAATCTTGAACTGTTTAAGCTAGGGCTATTCAAAATTTTGCATTCAGTATGTCCCAATGCAGCCTATTGATAGCCCTATATTGATAGTATGGGATTGCTTAAATTAGGTTTGAGAACAATCCCAATACAGGAGAATCCCTATCCAAAGGGAGCCTTAAGTGGTTTCGGGCTGTTAGAATTTTTTTGCACTAGGGCTGTCAATGGTTTAGGTTAGATAGTTCAAAAAGTTGAAAGTGCACGACACACCACTTCAGTTGGTGGTGTTGACATCATCGAGTTCTATTAGCTCCATTATGATGTATATGTTATGTTAGCATTTCATTTTGTGAGATAATTTTAGGACATGGGTTAAAAAATAAGATAGATACAAAAGCTTCAGTAAACCCTATCACAGAAATTGGTTGGGTCTGAGCGACCAACATTAAAATTTATCGGGGCATGAAAGTTTTGGATTAGGTTGATATTTGTATCTTTCTTTTATTTAGACCCGTGTGACCTTATGAGCAGGTTGGATGACAAGTAAATATCACGATGGGCTCCCTAAGGATCTGTTTGATTTTTCATGTATCAGGAAAATACCGGGTAAAAAGCTCATTATTACCTTTAAAATCTGTTTGAAATTTCAAGCGTATTTTCACATTGACAATAGGTCCAAAAAAGCTGACTTAAATTTGTGGACCCTACTGTGATGTGCATGACATATCCACATCGTCCATCTGTTTTATCAGAAGATTTTAGGGCCTAAGTCTAAAATTAAGACAAATGCAATGCTCAAGTGGCCCATACCATATGAAACAATGGCCTTAAACGTTCACCATTGAAATTTATTTTGTTCATTGGGCTCACATTGATGTTTATTTGTCATCTAACCTGTTCATGAAGTCATAAAAATTTTGATAAGAGGTAAACACAAATATCAGCTTCATCCAAAACTTCAGAGAGCCACACAAATTTTTATACGGTAAGCATCCAATTTTCACTTTTTCTTGTGGTGTGGTCCACTGGAGCTTTGGATCTGCCTCATTTTTTGGTTCATGCCCTAAATGAGGCTAACATATAGGATGAACGGTGTAGATAAGCCACGCACATCATAGTGGGCCCTACATTCATTTGGTAGCCATCGTCAGTTCTAGCGCTTAAAAGTTAAGCCGTCAACTAGGGGTGTACACGAACCAAGCTAGCTCAATTAGCTTGCCCGACTTAACTCGAAAAAGCTTGATTCAACTCGATTCGAAGCTGAGTTTGAGCCGAGTCAAGCTGATTTTTTGAGCTCAAAAATGAGTTCGAGCTGGCCCCTACTCGACTCGACTCAGATCGAACCCAGCTCGAATCGAACTCGGATCGAACCATTTCGGTGACTCTGTTACTTTGATATTGATGTTGCTCACCAAGTGTTTGATGAAGTGTGGCTGGTGACAAGGAATGTATGTATATGAAACCAACACCCTGTTTTCTTGATTTTTATGTTGCTTAGAAGGTGTTTGATAAAATACCTATAAAACCATTGTTGTTATCTCAAATATAGTGAGATTTTGAAGGTGCAATCCAGGTGTTTGTGAAAATGCCTCAATGATGAACTCGGTTCGATCTTGGCTCGAACTCGGCCCGAGCTGTTGACTGAACCGAACCGATCTGAGCTGGCCAGTCAGGCTTGAGGACCGAGTCGAACCGAGGTCAGCTAATGGCCGAGTCGAGTCAAGCTGATGCCAGCTCGATTCGGTTCAACTCGATGTACACCCCTACCGTCAACATCTGCATCGGAAACAATGCAGTATTTACCTGGGTAAGTAATTATTACCCATTTACCAGGTAATAACCTATTGCATAAAAAATCAAGCAAGCCTAAAAGTTTCAATAGTGAGCGTCATTGTTCCCACTACTTTATATGGTGTCGTCCATTTTAGCTTTGGATTGCTTCATTTTTCGAGACATCCTAAAATGATATCTTTCTTTTATTCAGACCTCTGTGACTGTGTGAGCATTTTGGATGGCAGATAAATATCACCATGGGCTCCCTAAAAGTTTCAACGGTGAGTGTCATTGTTCCCACTACTTTATATGGTGTGGTCCATTTAAGCTTTGGATCTGCTTCATTTTTTCGAAACACCCTGATTACAAAATGGACGAACAGTGAAGTTATAACACACACATCATAGTGTGCCCCACATAACTTGGTGACGTCAACATACCACCAACGTCCGTGGTATTCAGCATACCACGCATTCCGCTTCCCAAAGGGCCTACTCCAGGCGCAGCCGTCGCCAGCCCTATTTTGCACTGTTTAAAAATGGTAGTGACTCCACTAATCTGGAGCGTCCAAATTGTGATACAGCAAATCACATTGATCAAGCAATCTTAATCATCCAATCAATTAATGGCAGGCAAACGGGTGGTTAAAATGTAAAATAGCCAGAGGTATACGTTGGATAGTACCAGTTAGGTAGTTCTGGAACGCAGTACGAAAATACCCTGTGCATGTTTGAAAAGTCACCACCATTTATAAACATGAAAAGCGAACACTGTAGTCCTGTAAATGATCGCGTTACGAGATCTCAAGAGGCCCACAGGGAAATAGCAGCACAACAACCGGCATTGATATCAAACGGGTTTGCTGTGTCCAAACGCGTGTACATGTAGTTCTATGCACGCCACCGCATTTGGTAGAGTGACATATGGGTGAGATATCCAAGCCGTTCATCAGGTGGGTCCTATTGTGTATTTATCTCAGGACGGTCCACTCAATATGTTGCACAAAAATTACAGAACAAGGAATTGGATTGAAAAAAAAAAAAAACTCGGCTGAGTTCGACAGCGAATTTATTTCTAGAAATTTTGCCAAGCCCACACGCATGTGCAATACAGCTCATGTCCACGCCACACATGTGGCAGCATGGTCGTAGGTGCGACTTCCAATCCATGTAACAGGTGGGTCCTACCTTGTACATGTTTTCATGAAAGTAGATCTGGTCCACTCATCAGGTGGGCCCTAATCCAGGAAACAGTAGGGTGGGCAAGAAAACTTCAACTAAGTTTTCCAGAGCCGTACGTTTGATTTCCAGACAATGGCCAACTGATCACTGGTTCAACCCAATGTTTGTTTTAGGGGTGGTGCTTTTCTGATGGATGGATTGGATCTGGGACCTCCGTGCCATGATGGCACATGTGTGGCCCGTACATGGGTTGTATTACACACCCGTGTGGCCTATGAAAAGCACTTGTTTCTAATACAGTGGCCTGCCCGTGCACTCCCTGCGATTATTTGTACGGACGAATTCAGAAAGGTAAAAATACTCTTACTTTTTTCGGATATATTACCTTAACCGACAGGTGAAAGTAAAAAAGTTAAGGGATATTTTCATAAAAAATCTAGCGTCCGTACTCTAACAGTCGCATTTGTTCAGATAAGTTTTCGGGCGGCGATCAAAATAAGGGCGTTGTACGGACTCGTCTACGGTGCTAATTTTTTCTACTGCAAACTCTACCGGTGTATTGAGAAAAGTAACGTGATGTAAATAAAGGACACTTGCCACGTGTGCAAGATCCAGTCCGTTCTTCACTTGGGGCCCATTGCCACTGTGTCAGGTTGCAAAAATCAGGCTGGCCGCTTGTAGTGGACCACACACGTGCATTGAATACAAACCCATCGGTCATTTTTTTCCTCACCACCCGTTTTCTCATAAACATGTGGTCCACTTCGTGGACGGACAGAATTTTGTCCCAGCGCATCTTAAAAGTGACCCAAGCCTGACAAACGGCCAAAATCTCACACATGCTGTTTGATACTCTGGGAGAGTGTGATGGCTGATGCGCAGGCACTCAGAAATCGTACAAGTGGCATGCATTGACTTAAATTAAACTGTCCAGCTCGTGGGCACACTGTATATACGCGCTTATCCTAACCTAAAATCAGATAGGGTGCACGTCGTCACCTCTGATTCGTTGACTCTTCTTAATCGAGGGATTTGGACAATTGGGCATTTTTCATCTCAACCATCCATTAAATGCCCACCAATCAAAGTAGCCTGAATTTAATATTTACGATTCATCTAAAGTGGGCCCCACCATTTGGACTGTTTAACTTGAAGATACTTGTATGCTACATCTGCAACTTCCTGATGCCGGCGTATCAAAGCTTTTCCGGCTATTTACACATCACATCATGATCATCTTCGTGATATTACAGAGACCACATGGACCGAGATGGACCATAGCTCTAGCCCATGGACGATAGGTGTGTAGTGCCACAAAGCAAGTTACTATGTTCCATGGACTCTGGGACTTGGCTTGCGGAGTGTGGCACACGGCACCGGTGTTGGTGCTGTATAGTGCTGGAAAAGCTCTGTGGACCCCACCATGATGTATGTGTTTTATCCATGCCGTCCATCCATTTTGGCAGCTCATTTAATAGTGAATTACGAAAATGAGGCAGATCCAGATTTGAGGTAGTCCACACCATAGGAAACAGTAGTGATCGAACACCTACCGTTACAAACTTCTTATTTTCCATCCAACCTGTTGATTAGGTCACATAGACATGGATGAAGGGACAATGCAAATATCAGCTTGATCCAAAAAATTTGTAGCTCCCAAGGAGTTTTTAAAGGTGGGCATTCAATCACCTCGGTTTCCAATGTTGTGGTCCATCTGAGATTTGGGTCTGCCTCATTTTTAGAATCAACCCCTAAAATGATCTTAAAAAATATATGGATGGTGTGGATAAAACTCATACATCATGGTGGGTCCCAGAGAGCTTATCCAGCCACACCCGTATGCTACACTTCGCAATTCGAGTTCATGTATTTGTAGATTGATGGTTTTTCACTACGGTAATAAAAAGGACCTAAAAAGGACACACACATGCAAGAGTAGTTGATGGGTGTGAGGTCCACCTCATTTTCATAGGGTTAGAAATGGGCCATTAATACTCCAATGCAGCAACTGCATGTCACTTCTTGTCTAAAGGTATGGCCGGTAAATGTTACAAGCTGGGCTATCACATGCAAAACTTATATAAAGCCACCCACCTTAGCCTTCACTTCTAAAATTGTGCCAAAGGGGTCTAATCCAAGGGTTAGAATCATATCCATCTAACCTCATAAACCCCATGGATGCCTCATTTGCTCTCCTTCTTTCATTGATAGGCCTAGTGGCAATGGCCACACAGGTCGAGGCCCGCGCCTTCTTCGTCTTCGGCGATTCGCTCGTCGACAGTGGCAACAACAACTACCTGGCTACCACTGCACGTGCCGACTCGCCGCCCTACGGTATCGACTTCCCGTCTCGCCGCCCAACGGGTCGATTCTCCAATGGCCTCAACATCCCCGACATTATCAGTTGAGTGGGTCAAATTTTTTTTTTTTTCTTTTCGCAATCGTGCATGTAATGTGTGAAGAATACAATCATAATTAACGAATGGTCGTGTATCAGGTGAGAGAATGGGCGAAGAGACCACATTGCCTTACTTGAGCCCGGAGCTTACCGGACAGAGGCTGCTCGTGGGTGCCAACTTCGCGTCGGCGGGAATCGGAGTCCTCAACGACACCGGCATCCAGTTTGTAAGCTCAATTCACTTAATGGGTCTAAATGGGTCAGGTGTAGTTTGTATTTTGATTGGACTCACCTGGTCCAGTTAGCTTAATTTCCTAATTGATTAATGTACACTAGGAACCAAGGGTCGAGCCCATGGTCTTAATGTCTTGAGCCCAGTGTCATAAGTGCTGTGCTGTATGGACTGTTTGGGACCATGAAATGGTGATTTTATTTAATGAAGTATTGATTGAAACTTGATGGTCTGGATTACATTTTCAGGTTAATATAATCAGGATCACCCAGCAATTTCTGTACTTCCAGCAATATCAGCAACGGTTGACGGCTCTGATCGGCGCGCAGCGGGCCCGACAGCTCGTCAGCCAGTCACTCACTTTGATCACCCTTGGTGGCAATGACTTCGTTAACAACTACTTCTTAGTGCCATTTTCTGCCCGATCGCGCCAGTTCTCCCTGCCCGATTACGTTCGCTACGTGATCTCCGAGTACAGAAATACATTAATGGTATGGATTAGCCCCCTATATTGGATTTTCTAAAATGAGTTTTGTTTATGGGTGTGTTTGGTTGCAACATATATATATATATATATATATATATATATATATATATATATATATATATATATATATATATATATATATAGTCATGCTCCCCTGCCCACCTACGCACGTGCGCACCTTTGCACACGTGTCATGGGTGTCTAATCTGAACGGTCCATGTGATGTAGAATCCCATGAAACCTTGTATGACAAATTTTCACCCCGATCTAAAATTCTAGCGGGCCATAGCAAAGAGAAATGCAAATCAAGGGAGGAAACTATTTTCATTTTTCATGGCCCATCAAAGTTTTAGATCAATGAAAACTTGGGCTCGGGAGGTTTCACGAGGTGCTGCTTCACATGAACGGTTCAGATTTTGGATTCCCATCACGTATGATGGGTTCTCAAAAAAGTTCTTACGTAGTACGTACCAACTGGTTCGGCAGGTGTGCGTGTTGTGTGTGTATATATATATATATAATATATATATATATGCACTAGACTGAGTCGGATCAGATTGGGTCCAACTCGATTCGGTTCGAAATCTGCAGGGCCTGATCCGAACTCGATCCGATCCGGGACCGAGTCCGGGTCATCTGACTCAAACCAATCTGAACCCCTGCTGGCCTGAACTGATCCGAGTTCAATTCGGTTAGGAAAACCAAGTCAGATCGGATTGGGTAAGGTTCGGATCGTCCATTTTTTTCAACGGTATGGAAATCATTATTCCCACTGTTTCCTATGGTGCGATCTACTTGATCATTGGATATACTTAAAATTTAGTATCAACCCCTAAAATGATCTAGAAAAACTGATGGACGGTGTGGATAAACTAAAAAAATTCAAGGCGGACCCTACATAGTTTACTCAGTACGATAAAAACATACTGAGTTAGTCAATACGAAATCCAATTTTACTGCTTCTTGAAGAAGTTTTGTAATTTTTTATATATATTTTTTGGTTGGGTCCCATCAAGTACTACTGTCTACTGCTCATTTGCCTTGCATATCAAGCAACCTTTGAACTGCACCCCTCTCTCTCTCTCTCTCTCTCTCTCTCTCTCTCTCTCATGGCAAAAGAATAATGATTTTTAGCATACCAGCTCAAAACCCATGTGAGTTCTTATCAACTCCTCCTTTTCTATTTTCATCTATACTTCTTATTTTATTCATGCTCAGCTCTTTAGAATATAGTGCATTTATTTATTTTCTCTAAAGAAATTATGTTATTAAGAATTGGTTCATCGGTGTTCATACATATATAAAATAAAATTTACTAAAAACTATAAAATGAACCGCACCGATGTAGGCCGTCGGTTTGACTCGAATCGGGTCAGATCCACCGGATTGGGTCAGACATGCCCAACTCTACCCAACTGTAAGCTCACACGTCACTATTAGCCACCCCACTAGGGAATCGATACCAAGACCTTAGTGTTGAAACAAGGTATCTTTCACTGTGTCTACCACTTGAACTATGGATCAGGGTGTGCCAATATCATAATATATGATTAATCAGTCTAATGTGGTGAAAAAATACCATGAAATTTCATGATACTTGGTGTAACCAAATGCGGCCTTCATGTTTTGTGTGTTCTCTTGATTTTCCCATTGAATCCTGGTCTCAACAGCCGCGACAATGTGGTTTTTGTATGAGAGATCTGGGCCGTTTATTAGGTGATCTTGTTGTGTTAAGTGCTCTGTCCTAAAATCAGGCCAGTTCGGAAATCAGGCGGGGCCACTCATGTACGATAAAATTTATTTTAGTCGTCCATTTTTCTACATAGACGTCTGGGCCACCCCAATCATGGTTCCGAATGTGGTAGCGTGGCCACTTACCATTGGTGGAGAAGCTGGGAGGGCCCACATATCACAGGATCAGTTCTCACGGGTTCCATGTGGGACTCAATTTACTACTTGGGTGGAGTATACCAACCTTAGCTTCATTCTGTCCAATTTGGGAAATAAGCATTTATTTTCTACAAACTTTTTGGATCCGCATGTGGGTCGCTGATTGCCGTAGTGATGCCGGTATTATGGATGACTGAAATGACCTGTGTCGAGATTTAATTGGGTTATGTGCCGCTGTTAGAGATGAATTATTTAATTATATATTGAAATTAGAAGTTGGTGGTTGAATATATATTTAAGATTAACGGTGCTAGTACGTGATCCCATCAAGTCCCATCATATCATACCTTAGTCACGGACAATCTCCATCCTTAGTGGCATAGTTGGGATTTTGGGTGATTTCGGTTAATTATCATAGTTCTAGCTGTGTGGGGTCCATCCATTTGCTTATGTGAAATCTTAACCATGCTTATGGTGATATGCTCACCGTACATACACAGAGTCATCATGAACCAAAACTTGGGTGGGACACCACACAAGGATAAATGTGTAATTAGGCATGGAACCTATATATTCACGCGGTGTGGCCCACCTGAGCTTTTATCTGTCCCTTCATCCCGGTGGGATCTGCACCTGATGAGTGGATTGGATGGAAAATACACAACCGTGTGGACCCCACATCCAAAAGTATCAACCAGCACATTCTGCCAGAGTATCAAAATTAGGGGTGTCAATGGGTCGTGGTCGGGCCGGCCCGAGAACCCGCCTCAAATAGTTTAAATTCCTGGCTGAGCCATACACCAGGCCCGGCCCGTTGACAGCCCTAATCAAAGTTCTAAAATCAATACGGAGTCTCATGTGCATGTGCCTAACATTAATGAATGTGTTTTAGCATACCATGTCCTCTGATTTGGATTCCATTGCAATGATAAGTGGGCCCCACATCATGTACATCGCACGCTACACCCAATGTACGGAGGCCCATTATATAAAATTCAAATGCAATTACAAAAATCAAGGCCGTATAATGTTACGTGGTCCATGAAAATCCAATTTTCTAGTATAAGAAGAGCTAATATTTCTAGCCAACATTGCAGAGGTTATACGAGCTGGGCCCACGGCGGGTCCTCGTGACTGGAACTGGGCCTTTGGGGTGCGTCCCGGCCGAGCTCGCCCAGCGAAGCCGGAACGGTGAATGTTCTGCGGAACTCCAACGAGCTGCAGCCTTATTCAACCCACAGCTCGAGCGGATGCTGAGTGGACTCAACAGCGAAATCGGTGCAGACGTTTTCATTGCCGCTAACACCAGAGCTATGGCCTTGGATTTCATCAACGACCCACAAGCATACGGTAAAATACTAATCCATTTCAACGGTGATCAATGCAAATGGCTGGACCCAATGTGCTATTTTTTGTGATTGGCTTGTCCAATAGGTGGTCCACCAATTGAACGGTTTAGATCCACTGGTATAGTGAGGTAATCAACAGTTTGTAGATGCTGGGCATGCATTGTAGTGGTTCTTCAAATTGTTCACACGGTAGGAAACAATGGCTGGGATCATCTGATGGGGAAGATATCAGGAAAGGACATAACATGGCCCACCTTCTCAACTGATGCTGGAACCCTTAATGAAATATCTAGACTCTCGTTGAGCGAATGTGCCCCTCCAAAGTGTGAAAGTGGGGACCACGGTTAGGTGGTCCACACCATTAAGGGAAAAAAGGACCGTCCAGAAGAAACGCTGAAACTGGACGGTTAGGATCCTCCAATCTGAAAACCATTTTTGGGCCATCACCCATCTATGTTGGGGAACATCGTATCAATGGCATTTAGGAACCATGGGCCCACGTGCGCGCGGACTGTGTACATCTGTACACTCTACCTGTCGGTCCTGTCCAAGCAAAAAGGGTTTTTCCAACTGTTTCAGAAACCTGAAGTGCGTATTCCACAGTCATTTAAGACGGGTCCACCGAACCATTATATCTTGGCTATAGATCAGCCGGGCCAAAAAAGACAAAAGTCTGTGGGGCCCACCGTGGTCCCAGTGCGAGATAAGCTCTGTCCATCATTTGTGTCAGATATTTTAGAACGTGAGTGAGAAGTGGGAATGGAGATACCTTCCATCAAAACCTCATTTGGGACACACAAGTTTTGGGTAAGGCTGAGATTTAGATTTTTCCTTCATCCTAGTTGGGTTCACCATACCAACGGTCTGGATGGCGTATCAACATTGTGGTGAGCCACAGGAAGGTTTCAATGGTGAGCTCCCCATCTAAGATAGTGGGCCACACCCAAAACCCTGTTCCCCCACAATTTTACTGCCATTAAATATCATTGAGAGGATGGGCGGCACAACGTTACAAAATTAGCTACGGCGGTTGGTTGGAAATAGGTGGGCCCTATCATTGAAATTTAATATGCAAACCTACTCGTTTCTTGCCAGTGTGTCGCATGTGTTTCTTGCCAGTGTGTCGCATGTGTTGGTAAAAAAAGGTGGACCAGGTCATGATGATCATCTTGTATGAAAGTCAGGTAGATCCACTCGTCGAGTGGGACGAGACATCAGAATCAATGGATGGATATCCGATGGTGTGACTCACTGTAATGGTGTGGCCTACCCAATGAGTCGATGGGCCTGATTTTCATAGCAAGTGTTCTTCATGGTGTGGCCCACCTTCTGCATGCACCCGATATTCTACACGCGACACATTGGCAGTAAATGAAAGTTCATATATTCAATGTATGCGATACAATTGTTAATACACGCCCCTTGTCGTCATACAATTGAATAGGTGTGCTGTTGTTTTACTACGGACAGAAGAGGTGTTTTTTTTTTTTTTTTTTTTTTTAAAAAAAAATTTAAATTTAAATAATAATAATAATATGACACACCACCCTTTACCGTGGTGTGAAGACTGCGGGCTCACTGTGATGTATGTGTTTTATCCATGACGTCCATCTGGTTTTCCAGCTCATTTCAGGGCATGAGATTAAAATTTAAGCATATCCAAACTACAAGTGGACCACACCACATGGGAATTGAACGTCTACCGTGGAAAACTTCACAGGGGCTACGGAAATTTTGGATCAAGCTCATATTTATGTTTTCCCTTCATTTAGATCTTTGTGACTGTTCGAATACGTTGGATGGCAAATAAACATCACTGAAGGCCGTGAGAAGGTTTCAACGGTGGATATCACTATCCCCACTATTTTTCTGTAGAGTGGTCCACCAGTTCTTTAGATAGGTTTTAATTTTCGTTTCCTGCCCTAAAATGAGCTTGAAAAACATATAAATATAACGGTGGGCCCTACAGAGTCTTCATATCACCGTAAAGGGTGGTGAGTGCCTCACTTCATAATCTAGGTCCACGTGTGCATGATCCGAGCTTCAAATCACGTGGGCCACACGATGGGATCTTCTGTGCAAAGATCAGGCCGTTCCGCTCATCAGGGCAGGCAGAAGATCTAAATCGTGACCCACCTCTCTTTTGGCACGTGTGCACGAGTGAAGATGGACAGGGCTCTTAACAAGCCTCAGACCGTTGATCTGATGGGTCCCAATGAATGGATGAAGCCGCAGATATTTGGATTTTATGGTTTACCTTTCTTTATGTAATCTTTTAATAGTTTATCTGCAGGCTGCTAATCTAAGGGTCAGGATTGTCGGACTTACCCATTCACTGTGGGGACCCATCAGATAAACCATCTTGATCACTGAATCATGGGCTTCCATGCACAAACTGAGGATGCCAGGATGCTGGTTTAATGATCCGGTTCGTTCATCTGATGGGTCCCACCACAGATGGACCGTTCCCCAAAATTCTCCCATATAAAAAACATTATAGCTACCAAATCTTGGTGTCTTTATAGTTGAATGCGGAGCGGTACTGCTTTTCTTCTTTTAACCGTCCATTTTAAGTCCAATCTATGAGATAGGACCCTCCAATCGAGAGGATTTTTCGGTCATGATCCATCCACTGTGGGACCCATCGGATAAAAGGTCTAGATCATGAGCCCTTGCAGAAAGAGGCGACGCGAGAATGTTACAACCATGCTTCTAAATAATCACTTTTCTTAGGCAATTGTAACCATACATCCAACCCATGGGGCATGAGACCGTGAAAAATAAGTCCAAATAAATGGATGGATCGGATCATCCCCTTACTGCCAATTTTTCCATGTAGTCTATGAAATGTGTCCCGGATTTAATGGACAGTTCAGATCAATTGATTAGACTGTCCAAGTGAGCTAATGCAACTAGGACCACTACAAGCACACGGTTCGGTTCTGTACGGTTTTTAGGGTGAAACTGGAATCAAACCGTTCCCAACGGTTCCAGGAAAACCAGACCCAGAACCAACCATTTACTCCCTAGAATCGAATTGGAAAAAACCGGTTCGATTTCATTTGGTTCCACAGTTCTTGGCTTTTTTTTATAATCCAGCCTAATTGCATGGTTTTTTAATAATCCAGTTTGGTTTGTTTTTACTACCCTTTTGTGTTCCTAAAATGATTCTGTTGTCCATGTTTTTTGGTGCCGTCATCCGAGAATTGAACCGAACTAACCAATTCTTTGATTTTCAGAACAGAAACCAAAACGGGTGCACTACGAACCCGACCAAACCATGCGGTCTAGTCAGTTTTGAACCGGTTTACCAGTTCCATGTGCACCCCTAACTTGCAGTGCTTACTTCTTCCATTAACCAATCCAAACATGTTTAAGCCATTTCTCTAACCAAATCTATTAAGAGTTGAGCTAAACATATGTGTGAGATCTGAGGCTTCCATCAGATGAGCCACACCAAAAACATCTTTCAACATCCTCTTACTACTATAATACTATTGTGTTGCAGGGTTTGTAACATCAAAGATTGCATGCTGTGGCCAAGGGCCGTACAATGGGCTTGGGCTTTGCACACTAGTATCAAACCTATGCCCCAACCGGAACCTGTATGCCTTCTGGGATCCCTTCCATCCGACGGAGAAGGCGAACAGGATCATCGTCGATCAGATCTTGAGCGGATCGAACCGCTACATGAATCCAATGAACCTGAGCACCATCTTGGCCATGGATTCACGGGCCTAGTAACGCCCATTACCGTCAGATCTCTCTATTTTCCTTTTTAGTATTGTTTCACCGTCTGTGCTTTCGCTTTTATGTGTTTCTTGATCATGTTTCACACCTACATGACTTTGCACATGCATACATGCCGCGACGTATGTAGGCGGATGCCAAATGTTGGATGGTCCAAGTGAGCATGTATACTGGAGGGGGTGTAATAATGTTATGTGTAGGCAGAGCCTGGTTTTGAGTGGTGTATGTGGGATTATTTTTATTTTAAAGTTATTTGGAAATTTAGTATGTGGACCTCACGTGCTGACGTGTCTTTCATGTGTGTTCTCCTCGAATTAATTAAATATTTTTTTTTTACGGCCCACCAACTTCAAATTGATGGTCCTGGATAGGGCTGGGCATCAGTCCGAGTCGGACCGGATTGGGTCCAACCCGGACCAATCCAAATTACTATTGGCCTGACCCGAACCCGATCCGATCCGGTACCGAGTTCAGGTCGCCTGACTCAGACCGATCCGAAAACTCACTGGGCTGATCCGATCCGAGTCCGACTCAGTCAAGAAAACTGAGTCGGATCGGATTGGATACGATTCGGATCGGCAAAAAATTAAAAAATATTTAAAAAGTTTTTAAAAATAGTAAAAAATATTTTTTAAAAATAAATATTACTAAAAATATCCGGATCGGATCGGATCGGTCCGAATTGAATCCAACCGGATCGGATTACGGATCGGATCGGGTCAAGTCAGGCCCAACCCGAACCGATCCAAAAAGGATTCAGATTTGGATGGGACTACTCGATCCATACCGATCCAGCCCGTCGGATCGGTTCGAATCGGGCCGGATCGGGTCGGATCCACCGGATCGGACCCATTTTGCCCGGCTCTAGTCCTAGACCTGGAAATATGAAAATCAGTGTGGTCTGGTTAGATCGGAAGTTCCATATTCTTCAGTTCTTGTTGTGCTGAATATATATATGGTTGGACCGTGAAAATAAAGTTTTCAATGGTTCACATCCAACTCTAATGAATGGTCAGGATCATACTTTTTGGTGTTGTTATTGCTCTCTAGGCTATTAAAATAGGTCTAGAACATGGACGGTTCGGATCGTTGGACAATTATGGGCCTGACATTACATGGCCCATGGATGAGCTGCACGCTAGGCCCGAACTTGAAAAATTGGTTGGGCCCAGGTATGATCCACCCCGGCCCAAAAATCATCGAATTCCTTACTTTCCATGCGGATGTTCCCAAGCCATCACGTGCTCAAGTGTTGCACACATGTAGAAATGAAACCAACGGTCTACATTTGTCCAACCGTGGATTGGAATGATGTATTTGCAGGGTAGAGCATATGAACATTTGGTAGTTGGGCTGGGCTAGGCTGGGTATAACTAAATATCTTGAGCCCAAAGCCCGATCCATGAGGTAATTTGACCACAGGTCAATCTAGTAGGTCCAAGCTCAATTGAAAGCTAGGCCTGGCGAGTAAAAAGAGTCGGCAACTCGACCCAACTCATATGGGCCTATGGCCCGCTCTGGGAAGAGGGAGTGACTCAATAGTATCGAACTGGATTAGGTTTGTGATCAATAGAGTCGTAGGAAGAGGTATTGGCAGTAGCCTGCAAAACTTGCTGAGTTGACTCGAACATTGCCTGAGTTGCTATTCGACTCGACTGGATTAAGTCATCTCACATATGGGCATGTTTGTATGTTAATTCATGTTTTGTGTATTGGAGGCGCTTAAGAGCCGACATAAGAAGAGCGTGAAACAATAAGAGAGTGATTATCATCTTTCTTAAGTAATTAAAACCTTAAATATTTGAAACTACTAGAAAATAAGAGAAAAAACTCAAGTATTATATTGAACGATATGTATATAACTTTTAAATTACACCACTAATGAAGAAATACCATATCCTAATTCAAAATAGTAAAATTCCAATCCTAATTCAAAATAGTAAAATATTAAAATTCTTTTATAGTCTAGCTTGTTAAAAATAGAAAGCGTAAATAAAATTTATTAGAGAATTTCTAGCATTATTACTAGCTATTTCTAAAAAGATAAAAATCTTAAAACTCTAAAAATAAAGTAACATGATAAAAATAGAAATGATTAAAAATAGCAAAATTTTCTAAAATCACAATTTTAAACATGAAGTATGCATTTTCGTATGAAATGGGGATATATTATCTGCTTTGCACGTCGATTGACTCTGGAACCATTAGTATATAAATATAGATGGTTGCGCATTTGCGGCAATGCTTGGATCAAAAGTTATGACTATTTCCGTCCAAAAGATACTATTTCCGTCCACACCGTTCCAATGACAATCTCTCTCTACTTGGAATAAATTTCTTTGATGCAGAGAACCTAAGGCTAGGTATATCATGCCGTTCGTAGGATTAGGTTTAGATTTGATGGACTACTACTACCTTCTTTTTTTTTTCGTTTTTTCTTTTCTTTTACACACGCACACACACCCCCCACACACTCACGCCATCTCCAGCACCTCTTCGATGCATGTGGCACACTTAATAGCACCATCAGGACCATTTATCTGGTGGACCACCATGTAAAGACAGTATGTCTAAAAACTCCCAGAAATGGGCTTTCCAATCAATCACATCAGTGTCCATAAAATAGACGATCAAGAAAACGTTGAGAATCACAGGCACCACTTGTGGGAACGAACAGATGGCACACATGTTGGTGATCCGAGCCATTGATCAGGTAGTGACCATTGTAAATTTTCCATGTACCAAAAATCAAGGCAATACACCCATCAAATGGCTTTGCTTGGAATGCTGGAACCCTTTCTTTTTTTCTTTTTCTTTTTTTTTTTTTTTTTTCAATTTCAAAACGCCAATTTTCTTGTGCAAGTTTGATTGTCTGATCACAAGAAGCGTACCCAACGGTCATGATTGTTCAGCCAATGTGATTTTGGGACCGTGACTCGGTTTAGTTAGCTTAGTCTGAGTTAACGTATGTCTTACGTACAAATTTTAGTGTCTGCGTATCAAGTGTTGTACGCAGCTGGAGTATCAAATAACGGGAGCGGATTAGCTGTTACCCGGGTAACACCTTAGTCGGTGTTACTCTAACCGTGTGGGCCCACCTTGATGTATTTTGTTGTATATCCACTCCATCCATCTGTTTTTCCATCTCATTTTAGGACTCGATCCGAAATCATAAGAAGATCCAAATATCAGGTGGACCATACCAATAGAAAAAGTGATTAATAACCATTAAAAATATTTTATGGTCCACAATAGTTTTGGATCAATCTGATCCTTCTATTTTCCTTTCATCCAGATCTTCTTGACATTATCAACAGTTTGGATTGCAAATAAACATTAAGAAAACCTTCCGATGGGCCCTTTGGAATTTTTAATGGTGGTATACTCAATCACCATCCCGTGGTGTGGTCCACCTGAGATTTCGATCTGCATATTTTTGGTACCCCATCCTAAAATTCGCCGGAGAAAAGTACGGACGGCGTGGATATACAACACATCATCAAGGTAGGCCCCACGGTAGGGGTAACACCTAATTCGCTCCCTCAAATAACTCCACGTTTAATCCCGACCCTACAATTCGAACCCTTCCTTTTGATATAACACCCATCTCTGTGGCCTTTTACGTTTGTCAAGATTCTTTCCTCGACATGAAAGAACTTGAAAAGGGCGTGTGTATATAAATCAAGGGACACAAATATCATTTGTCTTCATTTAATAATATTATCATTTTAGAGTTGGTTTTGCGTCCGCCGCGGTGTATAATCAAGATTTCTTCGCTGCACCCTGAGGCACACATGCTGATGTGATCCTATGATTTGAACCGTTCGTATTCTCTTTAGTATCATAAATAAGCTATTTGCCATTATCACTCTTCATGGACTATCCGGCCATTCTACATAGAAATGATATAAGCCTAAAAAGGATGCCCTACTGAGAGTTGAATGATGGATTCTTTGTTTTAAATTTTTGTAGGCCATTCCCAAGAGTAACACGTTGCGTTGGATGTAAGGTGTGGTAAAAAATGGGCGAGGGTTGGTTAAGGTGTCCCCTAAAAGGGATGCCCTACAACAACTCTCAGTTGCCATGAGAAATAAGCAAAGGTTCTCATGCCATTCTAGATATTCACTAGTGAAAAAGTTTTTATATATATATATATATATATATATATATATATATATATATAATATATATATATACACACACGGAAACGCTCACCTGCCAACCAGTTCGTACGTACTATGTACAAACTTTTTGGAGAACCCATCATATGTGATGGGGATCCAAATTTGAACGGTTCATATGAAGCAGAACCTCGTGAAACCTCCCGAGCCCGAGTTTTACTTTGATCTAGAACTTTGATGGGCCATGAAAAATGAAAAACAGTTTCCTCCCTTGATTTGCATTTCTCTTTGCTATGGCCCACCAGAATTTTAGATCAAGGTGAAAATTTGTCAAATGAAGTTTCATGGGATTCCGCATCACATGGACCGTTCGGATTAGACACCCATGGCATGTGTGCAAAGGGCGCACGTGCGTACATGCGTAGGGGAGTATATATATATATATATATATATAATATATATATAATTATATATTATATATATATATATATATATATATATATATATATTGTCACCTGGAATAGGAAGATTGAAAGATCAGAACTTAAGAGGTAGTAGATATGATACAATGAATGAGAGTTAACATAGCTTGCATTAAGGAGACCAAGTTAAAAGCGGTCAATAGAAAAAGATAAACTTTGAAATATATGAAAGGATAAGGATGGGTAGATAAAGATTTAATGATAAAGTTGTAAATATTAAAAGTTTAAGTAATATGACTATATTAATAAAACTTGTATTATATATGAGATGAGATAATCAATATTACTGGTGCATTTTTATTGTAGATAGAGTTAAAAGGATAGAACAAAAGATAGTTTTGGGATGTATGGATGAACTAATACAGAGAACTCTGAAAGGAGAGAATATATTTATAACGGAACACTTTTCTTTTCTTTTCTTTTTTAACCCACACACTCACGCCCTAGTGGAATTTCACCACCTATGGGTACTCGAACCCTTGCCGGGGTGTTGAAACTCCCGAGAGTAACGGAACACTTAAGTGATCATGTAAGGGAAAAAAAAGTAAAAGATATAAAAGCATGGAGGATATGATTTTAGGAAAAAAAAAAAAAAAATCAAAATCAGAAATGCCATCTTTGATTTCACTATAGCATACAATTTAAATATAGCATACGTATACTTTAAAAAGAGAAATAAACATTTACTAAATTTTAAAAGTAAATTATATACAAGTCAAATAAATTTCTTTCTACTTAAACAAACATAATAATCAACATGTAAAGTTGTAGAGTTATATTAGGAGAGAGTCAAGCTGCTTAACATAAGTTAATGGTTATAAATGTTTTTATCGAGAGATGGTAGAAAGAAAGTGAAATTAAGAGGTGTCTGGAAATTAAATGGTGGAATTTAAAAGAAGAAAAATAATATTATTTAGAAATAAATTGATGGAATACTGAAAGTGAAATTTTGAGGAAGAAAACAATCTTATATAGAATGAGATGGCCGAGTGAATTAAGAATGTGATATAAGATATTGTATGAGTATTTAGAGAGAAAAGCCAGTCCTATAAGGAAACTTAGTGGCAAAAGATGTATAAAAAGCTAGTTGTTCAAAGCTTGTCAAGGGGCTAGAAATGATGAAATCATTTTAATAATGTAGAAATGGTAAAATTTTGCTAAGATATTAGTACGTGACGTGATGTTAAATGTAAGGTTTATAATGATTTTTAAAGTAAATTAGGGACAAGAAAATGTAGGAAAGATATATTCAAACTCATAAAAATGAGAGAAATGGTGGGAGGCTAAATCGTATTAGAAGCATTAAGAGCGATAACCGAAGAGTACTAGTAAAAGATAATAAAATTAATGAAAGGTGAATAAGCTATTTCGGAACTTGTTTAATGTCTAGCACTCTAACAACATGGAGATAGAGACAACTATAAACTCCGATGAAGTTGGATATTATAGATATTTTCATATGACTAGGATATTTGAAGTTAAAGAAGTTTTGAAAAAGATGAAAATAAGAAACGCCATTAGATCAGATAATATTAACATTGTCATATTGTATATGTGCGATCGTATATAAATTATTATTTAAAAATAAATAAATAAATAAATAAATAAAAATTGAAAAAATATAAGAAAGTATGGGGAACTTTCGTAAGTTAATAAATAACTAATTTCATATGTTTAAATTAAATTTGAGTGAAATAAAACTAATTAACAATGAATTACACATCAAGTCATCAACATTCGATGATATAGCTAATAAACATCAATTAACACTTAGCAAGTAAACAAATTAAAGCTATTATTTATTATTAATTATAAAAAATGAAAATATAATTTACAAGTCAATAAGTCTTACACTAAGTTACTAACAAAATAATATTAAATGATAAATACTACTGTATACATTGATTTATTTATCATTGTGGCATTTGGTCACCACCACCATCGTCGTCATCAACTGAGTCACCTCTTTTTTCCACATACACTTATTCTTCTTCTTTTTCTTTATCATCTGTATATATTAATACTTCATCAACATCCAATGGTGGATCTTCACCTTGACTATCATCTTCTCCTTCTATTATCTCCTCAATCTCTTTTACAGGTTGACTGATACTATTCATCTTCCTCTTCTTTGCCTTCAAGTAGAAGTAGAAATATATTCTCCAAGTGTTGATCCGTATGCAGCTTCTTCAACTTGCACCATGTCAGGTTATCGTCAAAAAATATCGGGTCCTCTATCTCTACGAGTCACTCGTTATGTGCATCTAGCTCATCTAAGCATATAGGGTCAAAGGAACCATGCTTTTCTTTCCTAATATGGAATCGTTCTCGTAATTTATGATTGTATTGGAAGAAGACCAGGTCGTCAAGCTTCTTTTCCTCAAGGCAATTCCTTTTTTAGTGTGAATCTGCATAAAAGAAAATATATTTGTAATTAGTTATTTAGCTAATGAGCTTTCACTTACAAGTTGAAGTTATAATTACCAAACTGTAACTTTGTAACATATTAATATATATTAATATTTTTATTCAAAACTTACCACCTCGAAAGTGTTACATTTGCACTTGCAATCGTTAATAGAACACGAGGGTCAAAGAATCTTCATGACTAACTTTTTTAGAGTTAAATCCTTCTTATTCGGGTACGCTCCATCGACAGCCTATCAGTCAGCTGAGAAAAATAATTAAAGTAGGTTAGACTTTCTACATTAATTATAAAAAATTATTTATAAGAGAGTTAAGACATTCATATTACTTATTGGGCAATTTTATTGTATGATGGTTGATGACAATATCCTTTAAGAATACGCCCCTACTCTTTGTATAAAAGTCCACTAGAGCTGAGATCTTATTATGTTATTCCTTATTTGAAATCATTGTTTCCAACACATAAATAAATCTAATCATATGTATAGTAAGTGCTTCTGCTGGATCGGTAAAAGCAAATAAACATAATGGGTTAAAGATGTAGGCAACCAAATACAATTAAGATTACATTTGACTGCTCCATATTTTATCTATAATATCTATAATGTGCTTGTAATCACACTATTTATAGTTAAAATAATCCATGATCTTATTTCTTGCTCATCCATTGCATCATATATGTAACCCATTAGAGGCTTCTCAACCCTGTCCACCAATTACTATATAGTGACTAGGGAATCGAATGGTTTTAGTGCCTTTACCACCTGAGTCTAAAAACTTTGCAAAATGATCGTTTGTTTGACATATTTTTCTTCAGCCTGCTTTGACCAATGCCTACTAGTAAAATTGACCAACACTACAAAACTTTTAAATTTCATTTCTTTACATGCAGTCTTCATAGTGTTAAGAAGGTTATAGTGAAATGGGTGATTGTTAGACGTGGTAAGTTACTCCCAATGTGTTTCCCATTTGAGTGAGAAAAATGACATGTTTGTACATCGTGATTCTTCTAGCCCCTTACAATCACTTTTAAAAATAACCTACCTATATCTTTTAACATCAGATCAATATAACGACGATCGATGGATATTGTAATTAGGGTTGAAAGTTGGGCGGGTTCAACCCAACCGACTCGACATTGGGTTGGGCTTGGGCAGGATTTATCAGGTTTGGTTTCGGGCTTGGGCCATACAAACGCCAACCCGATAAAACTTGGGTTGGGCACGGGTTGAGGTCTCGAGTTGCTCGACCTGACCCTAACACGATCAATATATAAGTTCCTTATAAGTTAATTATAATTGAGTGCGGATCATCTGTGTTGAAGGCACAAGAAATTCCAATGCCGTCAGGTTTCATTGGTCCACGTCATTTCTGATGATTCAATTTAACAAGATACACCAGATTTCTCTCTCCCAAATAGATTGCTTGATCCACAATATGACTTTAAAGGAGTAGTTGTCCTATATTTTAGCTTGTTTGTTTAAAAAAATTATTCTTTACGATAAATAATTACATTTATAATTAATAAAATTATAGGTATAAAAAATAAAACTTGTATTGAAAATATAATAGACTAATGTAATAATGAAAATATTAGCATATATCTACCCGACCAACCTGACCAAACCCGCTTGGGTTGGGCTTGGGTCGAGAATTCCCAACCCGAGGTTGGGTTGGGTTGGGTTAGGGTTGAGGTATAGGAACCTTGGGTTGGGCTAGGGTTGAGCACCAACCCGACCCAACCCAACCCAACCCACCCGACTTTCAGCCCTAATTGTAACGCCTTGAAATTCGGAGGCAGAGTAGATACTCGACTCCCAAATTCCCGGGTGCCACTTATGCCCTACTGGGTTTCAGAATTGGTGTGATTTGTTCATTTCATAAGCAATGGGAGAGTATAACAGACCAAGCAACATAAATCAGGATCAGTAAAATGAATTCAAGTACAGCCAAATAAAAATCTATGTCCAACATAAAGACAATGTAAATAATAGGAGGGACTAATCTCGCAAATACATCATCCCCAAAATGACTGAACCCTGTCCTGTGCCCCGCGGTTATCCCTAAAGCAGACTATAAGGATTCACCGAAGATTTGAAAGTATGACAGCTCCTCATCGTCCACGCTCTCTCCATCAAGCGCATCGAGCGCCATGATCCCTGCATCTAAGATAGGTTCTGGTTGGTGTTTTAAAACACCGTCCCAGAGTGGGAGTGAGTAGTTAACTCAGTGGTTCCGTTAATAATAAGTTGCACATATTATCATACACAAGAACAAATTTAGTGAAAAGCAATCATTTAAAGAATCCTAACCACTCTTACTAATGTAAATGCATGTTTTCATGATATGATGGATGCCCTTACTTCCAACACTCCCTCGAGCGACAACGTCTAACGATTACAATGCCCAAACTCCCTCAATGCGACCTCGACTGCCGAATCGTCAATTCTAGCTAATACAATGTGATATGAGATATTAGCCAAGTTGATTAATTACGTCCATTCATCCAGCAATTTGGGGAAACTAGGACACCCTGACAGATCAATGCCCTATTTCGATCGCGCGGCCCTAGCGGCTGTGGCAATATTGCTCTTGCGATCTTTAATTCGTTTTGGATTCGTCACTCCCAATGTTAAAATCGTACGAAGGTAATTTTGAGAAAGAGTCCTTCCTCGTGGTCACTACGGGGAGGTTCGTCACCCAAGTGTAGGCCAACAGCTCAGGCATAGTGTCCCATACCACCATGCTCGGCTCCCGAAACTTGTGGGCTGCAACCAACGGTTTGTAAGTGGGTGCGAATGAGCACAGGGTGTCTCAGGTTCAAGCAGACATGTACATAATGGTTAACGAATATGGATGACCAACGGGTGGGCCAATTTGTCCCTACTAGATGAACTACGAACTGAACGACTTTGAGAGCGACGTCTTGCATAGTCCGACTACAGTCGACAATGCGCAATTTGACTAATTGGGCCAAATTTACCCGTGGGCGGCCTACCGGGGAGGCTGCCCAAGTGAATTCTGGATTTACTAGACAATCTGGAATGAGAATAATGTATAAATGCAACATAGTAAAGTAGACGTCGATTTACTTGTAGTTGTGAGAGAATTAGGCATGCATAATGATAAACCGCAATCATTATCAGCACAAGAGTTATTCTTTTATGAAATTCAAGGTATTTCTGGATACACATGTACATGGGTCTAAGACTTCAAAAGAACATAGAAGAAAAATGAGTACATAACTGATTTCAGAAGGAATTAAACATGCATGGAGTAAAATTGACAGTTAATTAACCCAATTCGCACATATAGGGGACATGCAACATGATTCTTTTTTTTGAATTTGTAAATTTGGGGGTGTCATGCTTAAAATTTCATATTTGACAAAACAAATCAAATAATGCAAGCATTGGAGTTGTTAGGAACCAATATTTCTTCCCTAGTTTAGGAATTACCCATGCACAAACTCCAATTCAATAATACCACTCCATGCAAGTAACATGCAAAGCAAATTAGCAAACACAATCACTAAAATTCGTCCTAGGTGTGATAAACGGCCACCTAGAGGTAATGTCCCAGACCTAGGGTCGGTTAAAGGCTTGCGGAGTTGCTCTAATGGTGTCGGGTCAGAGAAATGATGCGCCGGAGCCCTGTACCAATTGAATTTGCATGTTAGGGCACATGCAAGTGGCCTATCATACTAAAATCTAAGGAGAGTATCTAAGGAGAGTTTGGGTAATTACCATCCTATCAGTGACAATCCACTTTTATGATGATGGAGCCGCGATTTTCGGCGAGTGATTGTGGTAGGAGAGGGAGATCTTTCAAAATCTAGCTTCCCTTCAACTCTCTACACACACACACGCTCTCTCCTCTCTCTCTCTCTCTCTCTCTCTCTCTCTCTCTCTTGCTGGAAGTTTTGTATGGGAGTGAGGGAGAGAGGGTTTAAGGTTTATATAACCTGCATTTTTGCTCCAATGGCCTTGAGGTGGCAACTCGTATTACATATGACCTTGTGGGGCTCATTTACGGTCTTCGGGGCTGTCCCAATGGCCCCCTGGCCCATCCGTGCCATGGGACAAATGTCTCATGATCTGATAAGGGGCTGTCTAAAATTTGGTACAAATGGATGCGGAAATTGATTGGAGGGGTCCGATTTGCGATTAACGCTCACTGTCTTTTGATCAAGGGTTTGATTCAGTGGACAATGGCAGGGAAATATCTTACATCTATGGTACGAGTTTGGATGAAATCTAACGGTTGGAATGTCGTAATTTGTTGTCGTAAGTGGCGGGATTAATTGTTTTAAATTTCATTTTTTTAGGCAATGACTTGGAGAGTCGCGTCTTACAAGTGACGGCTTGACGGTGCAAACCGTCCATTTCAAGGTGTCGTTTGAGTCCATTAACCGCGATGGACCATAAGCCCAGTGAGATGGACATTACTTTATAATTTCGAAACTAGTAGCCAACTAACGAGCGGTTTAGAACTTGTTCAGGTAATCAAGTATGGATAATTGAGCTTGGACATTAAGTTTAGTTTTGCTAGGATAATTCAGTGTATTTGTTCGCAATTTTTGGTTGGGTAGGAAGTTTCTGGATTTGTTAGGGTTTGGATTAATTAAGTTTACAGTGTTACTTATTCAAAATTAGTGAAAATGGTGATTCGGTCATGAGCACTCTCAACCGTCGGTTTTAGGCTAAAAGAGTAACTGGGTTGATTTGGTTTATTAATTAAGGTCCGACCCATAGCTGGCTCAGGTTTGGGTAGATCTTTATTTTAGTTATGGTTGTTTGATTAGTCAATGGTAGGTTAGTATTATTTGGACCATATGTGAACAAATCATGGGGCTAAACTCGATGTTTAAGTGATCAGTTGGATTCATTGGTTTTCTACGGTTAATCAATCTTATTTGTATGGTTTTTTATCGATACCAGCCGCGTATAAGCTCACCTCGAGCGTCAAGGGTCAGTAAGTGACGACGTGGCTAGTTATATATATGTGTGTGTGTGTGTGTGTGTGTGAAGGTACTATATGCTCGACCGTATTATACCTTCTATAAGGTCGAGAGCTGGCAACACATTATTTATCAAATGGTAAAAATTATAAACAATGGAGAGATTTTATAGGAAAGCGAAGAAACATGGCGTAGATTAGATACTAAAATAGCTAGAAACGTTATTGAAGAGACGTCACCGAGTTCTGTGGGCCCCACCATGATGTATATTTTCTATCCATGCCGTTCATCCATTTTGAAATATAATTTAAGGAATTTACACCAAAAATAAGTTATATCTGAATCTTAGATGGACTACACCCTGGGAAAACAGTTGTTTTTGAATTTCTATCGTTACAAACTCTTAAGCCGCACTGTAATGGTTATGTAGGGAAAAATAAGTTGTTATTGAATTTTTACCATCCAACCTATTCATAAGGTCATGTAGACGTGGATGAAATGAAAACACAAATATCAGCTTGATCCGGAACTTCTCCAGCTCGTAAGAAGTTTTTAATTGTGGACGTTCAATCCCCACCTTGTGGTCCACTTAAGCCTTGGACCTGCCTCATTTTTTTATTCACATATTAAAATGATATGAGAAAATCGTTGAACGGCGTGGATATAAAACACTTACATCACGTTGGGCCCCACAAAGCCCTGCCCGGATGGATTACCGTCTGGGAGGTGGTAGGATGCAATCCGCGTTCTAATGGAAGCGGATTGGGATTGGCTAGTGTACCTCACACCAGCCATATAGCTGTTGTAGGTACGTGTCGTGCAAGACGAGCACTGACGCTCCTCCAGCTCCGAGTTGTGCGAACGGTTTAAAGGAGATCAAAGTTACATGGGCCCACACTGATGTATTTATTATATCTACACGGTTCATCTATTTTTAGAGATCATTTTAGAGCATTATTCAAAAAATAAATCATATCCAAAGATCATCTGGACCACACCACAAATAGCAGCGGAGATAATGATTTTCATCGTTGAAAAATTTGTAGGGCCTACCATAACGTTTATTTTCTATCCAATCTGTTCATAAGGTCAAAAAGACCTGAATGAAGAGGATTTTTTTTTTTTTTCATACTGATCCAAAACTTCTGTGACCCAAAAAGGGTTTCAATGGTATATGTTCAATCTCACACTGCTTTTTACAGTGCGGTCTAATTGATAGTTAGATCTGTCTTATTTTTAGTCCAAAGCCTTAAAACAAACTCACCAAATGGATGGACGGTTTGGATATATATAACACATACCTCATGATTAGACCAAAAAAACTTGCTAACATTGATACAACAGCTATACAATTGAGTGAGGTACACCAGCCAATCCGCTTCCCCTTTTAATCTGGAAGTAGATGTACGTACAGTTGAGTAGCGAGTCGGCTACTGAAGCTACGTCACCAAGTTCTGTGAGCCCCACTATGATGTATGTGTTGTATCCACATCGTCCATCCATTTTGAAATATCATTTTAGGGCATGAGTTAAAGAATGAGGCAGATAAAAATCTGTAGTGGACCCACCACAAAAAATAGTGGGGAGAGTGATTCCCATCATTGAAACTATCCCAAGGCCCACCATAATGTTTATTTGAAATCCAACTTGTTCAAAAGTTAAAAAAGATATGAAATAAGAGAAAACGCAAATATCAGCTTGATCTAAAACTTTCGTGGCCTTTAGAAGTTTTCAATGGTGGGCCTCACTATCCTCATTGTTTTGTATGTTGGGTGCACTGGAGCTTTGGATTTAACTCATTCTTTGCATATTGCCCTAAAATGATCTCTCCAAATGGATGGAAGGTGTGGATATAAAACATACATCATGGTGGGGCCCATGAAACTTAGTGACATCACTTCAATAACGTTTCTAGCTATTTTAGTATCTAATCCACACCATGTTTCTTCGGTTTCCTATAAAATCTACGGTTGTTTAAAATTTTTACCATTCGACGAATAATGTGATGTCGGCCCTCGACCTTATGGAAGGCATAATACGGTCGAGCGTATAGTACCTTTTCCCTATATATATATATATGTGTGTGTGTGTGTGTGTGTGTGTGTGTGTGTGTGTAGAATTTTTTTGGCAATCCAAAATAGCAAAATTCGGGATGTTATAGATACATATGAGATTACGTTGTCTGTAAATACCTGGACAATGTATTCATCATATATTTTCTCAGTTGCACTATCTGGTAATTTAAATAAGTAATCTCCAATATGTGAATGGCCCGATGCATCCAAGGACCTCAAGAACATTGTCCCAGTTAGATAATTCACCAGAAAGTTAATGAGAGACCGGTCGGATCTATCGGTTCATCCATCTGTCATGAGCGAACACCCATACACTTTTCACGATTTCTTATATTCATGTATAAAGGATCGTGTATAATTAACTTCAACTTTGAGGCACGTCTCCCTCATTTCATTATATAAATGAGGTTTAGACTCAGGTCCAAATTAACATATAGCCTCAAACATAACTTTTAAGCTTCTCAATTTTACTGCATTAAAAACAATGCCAATTTGGTAAAATTATTTAGTAATATATTGAATAATAGTTTTCTTATCTTTTTGTTTATACTGAATTTTTAACGTTGTTGGAGCCGATCCTTTACTCCGTCCCATTTGGTCACCCACATCCCCAGGATGTGGTTTACACCATATATCCATGGGCCCATACCCTCGAGCTCTTTTCGAAGTCATTGATGTTCTAGACTAGCTTGTCGAAGTAGGGGGTAGAGATAGATTCATCTACATCAACTAGGTTTATATCCTACTACGCATATGCACTATTGCATCTCTTTCTCGATTGTTTATCCATATACTTCATTATCTTCCTTTAATTTTTTGGAGTAATTTTGTCACATGCTTTTACATTTGACCTTGGTAAATGTGTAAGATTTTGCTTGTGACGCGTAATGCCACTGAAACTCACATGCCCACATAACTTGTATACTATGTGAGTCTTATCCGTAGCACTACGATATTACCCATACTTCCCCACTAGGCTCATTCGACTTGGGTTTCAAATATGTAGATTGGGAAGAAGACATTGTGTGTGTGTGTGTGTGCACGCGCATTAATTTTCTTGTAATAACTTATAAGATATAAAGTTGTAAAAACTAAAAACTAAACTAAAGTAAAGAATTAAGACTTAAGATATGGGAGATGGAGATAGAGAGAATGAGAGATAGAGAGGGAGGGAGCGAATGAGAGAGAGAGAGAGAGAGAGAGAGAGGAGGGAGAGAGTTACACTTACACACTTACACAAGTAGTAGTAGAAATGGAGAGAAAAGAAAAAGGAAAAAGAGAGGGAGTTAGAGTTACACTTGTAGTAGAAGAAGAGAAAAAATGTAAGACCCATATCCTAGTTCGAACTGTTCCGTCGACTTCCGTGATCCTTCCCGTCGAATTTCGGCAACCTGCGACGTATAATTAACGTTTGCGATCGACCATAAGTCGTATCCTATAGAATTGAGTCGACTTAATCCGAGACTTGTATCATTGCGATCACACCGTCGACGCGGTTTTAACGCCGCAACTCGAGCACCGATCCGATACCCTGGCCAGGAGATGTGGGTCGACGTTTATTTCGAAGAAACATCACGCGTTTGCAATTTCAAGAGAATCTCTACAACATGTCCCATCAATCAATCAATCAATCACATCATATCAAGTACAAGAACAACTCATGCTTTCTTTCTCCACAAGTTAAGCAACCACCAAAGTTAACCCATCTCTCACCTCACATCCATCACTCATATCCATCACTCTCTCTCCTTACATCCCATCTCTCCCTCTCTTTCTCAACACAATTCCAAGCACCAAAAGAGGAGTGCACATCCATAATTTTTCAAGAGAGAAAGTGAGTTGTGTGGCCCAATTTTCATATTTTTATGATGGGCCAAGTGAGGCATACCGATCAATGGTATGGATCTCTCTTTGGACCCTAAGATGTGGCCGATGGACCACCTTAATCCTCATGATCATTCCATGATGGGGCTATTCTCCATGGACCCCATCATGATGTTTATTTTCTAGTCTAAAAAGGGGTCATCTAGACCTTACATCTTGGTGGAGAAGGGATCTCCACCGTTGATCTTTGATTTGGTGGGTCCACATGCAATGGGACCCACTTGATGTAGGATTGGATGCTTGAAGTGGAGGGCCCATAGTGCCGGGGTCCCTCTATCACGCATGTCCCTCTATCTCTCTCTCTCCCTCTCTTTTTATTTATTTATTTATTTATTTTTATGCGTGATGAGGTGGCCATGTGGCCCATTTGGATGGACCCCACCTTAATGTATGTTTTATACATACCATTCATCCATTTGGTGGACCACCAGAGCAAGGCCCACCTTATGCATGTGTTAAGCCATGACCGTCCAGCGTCCAAGGACGTTGGACGTGGGAAAGAAAACACAAATACTAGCTTGGTTCTACAAGCTTTTGGGGTGAACCACTTGTGTAGGCCCCACCTTGATGTATCATTCTCATCCAAGCCGTCCATCCCATTCCCTAGATCATTTTAGGCGTTGAGCCAAAAAATGAGGTTGATCCAAGCATCTGGTGGGCCATAGCATTGAAAATAGTGTGTTACCGTTTAAAACCACCCCGATGTTTCGATACGCCAAAATATATTCAATATTGGGCTTGTTTGGCTTGTCTTGAGCTATGGGGACCAATGACGGGGTCAGGTTCACTTGATGCGGGCCCTACGTGCGAAAAACCACAAAAAAAAGGGTTTTTTTTTAAAAAATAAAAAATAAAACATGCAGCAGACGCTGCTGCTGTAAGAGACGCAGGCAGCGCCTGCTGCTGGCGGGCGGGCAGGCATACGACAGGGACCCACGACCCCCTGTCGTGGGCCTCACCATGATGTGTGTATGACATCCTAACCGTTCATGAGGTGGACCCCCTTCTTGAAGTGGCCCCCTCCAAATATCAGGCCGATCCAACCCTCAGGTGGCCCACATCATAGGAAACAGTGAGATTGAATGGCCACCTTTGAAACATTTGTTTTGGGCCACAGAAGTTTTGGATCAAGATGAAATTTGTCTTTCCTATTCGGCCAGGTCCGTGGGACCTTATCAACTGGTCAGATGGCTTATAAACGTTCGACCCACAGTGATATATGTGTTTTATTCCCACCGTCCAGGTGGACGGTGGAGCCCACGGTGATTTATGTGTACTATCTACACAGTCTAGGGGACGGTGTGTGTGTGTGTGTGTGTGTGTATTATATTATATATAATATACAGGATGGTGGTGGGCCTTCAAGTGGACCCCCTCCCCCATGATGCATATTCTGCATCCAAACCGTCCATCCATTTGTAAAGCTCATTATTGGGCATGAGCTAAAGAATGAGTCAAATCCATCTATTTGGTGGGATCCACTCCATGTTACATGTGTTGCATCCAAGCCATCCTACCGTTTTGAAGCTCATTCATGGCATGAGCTAAAGAATGAGTCAGATCTAAGGTTCAAGTGGATCCCACCATCAATGAGGACAATGATATCCATCGTTCAAACTCCTAAGGGCCACAGTAGTTTTCAATAAAGCTGATATTTGTTTTCAGTTCATCTACCTCTATGTTAACTTATGAATTGGCTGGATCTCAAACACATCACGGCGGGCCACTCCGTGATATGGCCATTTGTAAGGTCCACCTTGATGTATTTAGGGCCCATTGTTGAGGCCCACTTTGATGTGTTTATGGCCCATCCACGAGGCCCACCTTTGATGTGTTTATAGTCCATCTGTGAGGCCCACCTTGATGTACTTTGTGGCCCATCCAGGCCCACTTTGATATATTTTGTGGCCCAATCGAGTGGCCCATTTTGATATACATGCGACTCATCATGATGCATTTTTGACCCATGAGCGGGGCCCACCTGTTCCGTGTTCTGAGGCCCAGGTGCAGGGCCTACCTGTTATGTATTTTAGGCCCATTGTGATGTATTAGGGCTCGTGGGTTAAGGCCCATTGTGATGTGTATTGGCCCATCGATGCGGCTCACTTGATGTGTAAGAGGCCCATTAGTGCGGCCCGTGGACGCGGTCCACTTGATGTATATGAGGTCCATTGGTGCGACCCATGTGATATGACTGACTCGATTTGTATAAGGCCCATATGAGGTGGCCCATTTGATGTATCTAAGGCCTATGGGTCGAGGCCCAACGAGATGTATATAGGTCCATTGCAATGCGTGATTTCACCATGGTATATATAATGATGTTTATGGTGGGCCGTACCTTGGGAGCAATGTTGGTTTGACGTCCACATTGTAAGAATAATGTTGGTTAAATGTCCACATTATGACTCTCCTTAGGGCCCATTGATAGGCCCATACTTGTTGTGTGTAGGCCGTCTAGGCCTATCTTCGTTATGAGAGTGGTTCATCACCTTATAACATGCTTAGTGTAATTCCATGACTCATGCCATATACATCATATGTATGCTTGATATGAGTAGTGACTGGTTATTGCATATGCCATTGGGCAGACTATTTACGGGACTCCTTATGAGACGGAGTACCCACATTATCGCGCCGTACGCACAAGATTGTTGCATGACTGGATAGTATGACTCATGCATCTCGCATATACGTGACTTGATCATTGTACGCCCTAGCGACATCAGGGCCGTGACCTCCACAGGCACATCGTAGATGGCTAAATGGGACATCGAAAATATTTGGTTCTAGCACTGTGGGCACTTAGGATGTCCCTGGGTGAAAATTCCAGAACCTCCGAGGCCAGGAGGAGCCCCGACGTCTAGACCGAGTGGAACATGAGCGCCCGAGTGCCGAATACCAGCAGGCCGCGTCTCCCACTGTGTCGTGGTCGGTTAGGAGGGGGTGTGGCCTTATCCGCCTGAGTGAGGAGGCTATAAGCTAGGCTGAGTATGACCAGCTCATAAATGGGTCCGTTATCGACGAGTCGAGTAGGTATTGGCTGACTACTGGTCAGGCGAATAGTGAGGTTTATTCCGCTCGCTGGGTTGTGCAGATAGGGAGGAGGCAGTCAGTGTCGAGTGTAATAGACCCCGGTGATTTTCCTAGAGAGCAACTGTATTAATATGTGGACTTATTGATTAGGAATTGCATATTCATTCATTCACTATCCACTCGGGCTGGTGGTGCGTAACTATTTGTCACGTGAACCATCACACTACCAGGATTTCGGATGGGCGCGCGACTAACTTGAGATCAGGAGTTTACCACATTGTGTCTGACTATCCAAATTTAGGTATGAGACTGGTTTGGATAGAAGTCCCTTGTGATGGACCCCATAACCTATGATACTTCGTACTATCATCCCGACTTCGCATTCTAGCATGGTCATGTCATTCGCACCACATATTACATTGCATCCGTAGTACTTAGCATTTTGGGCTACTATGTTTTTGCACTTATATGACCTAGATGAGGTTGATGATATTCGTGGCTCGTCAGGATTTACATATTGCATTGCATCCTCAACATCTGTTAATGTCTTATTACGTTTTGCATCGCATAGCCTTGGTACGGCTGATAGCACTCATGGACTTACCAGTATATTTCCGCTTACTCTGACATCGTATGATTCATGATCTTGTTAGTATTTTCGCTTATTCCGATGATGTATGATTTATGGATTTTATGGTATTTTTGGCACTTATCTTGTACACACACCTTCACCACCCTCTAAGCTTTTGTAAGCTTATGCACGATAGAAGCGTGCAGGTGATGTTAGGTTGCAGCAGCGTTGAGCTTGGAGCGTGCAGCGGTCTTCTGGAGTTTCGATTTTCAACATATGTATTTCCCTTTCAGCATTGTACTCAAATATTTATATTAGTGGATATGTGATGATGATGTTACCTTTGTGATTTGGGTAAACTTATGGTTATGCTTCTTATGAGAAAAAAATGTACGTTGGAAAATCCTCCTTGTAGGATCCCAGGATCGGAATATGGCGTATGAGTGCCGGAATCCGAGAATGGGGCACTACGGAGGCTGTCGGCACCGAATTCGGCTATCGGAAATTTTTTAAGCCCGATTTTCGAGTTTGGGGCGTGACAAAAAAGAAGAGAAAGAGTTACACAATTATATAAACACAAATTATAAAATCTAAAATTCAGAAATATATTCGTCTTAACTTTTAAATATTGTAGACTAGTAGTTATAGTCTTGTACTCTTGTTGGTCTTGTAGAATATAAATTATTGCCTTTTTTGAACACTTAATTCTTGAAAGTTGAATCTTATGAATCTTCTTGTAAGTTGTAACTTGTAAATTGTAACAAACTAAAAATAAAAAATGTCTTGAGTCTATTAACTCTTGAATGTAAAGAAATTAAGAGAGATAGAAAGAATTTTTTTTTAAATGTAGTGATTAGAGAATGATGAATGAATGTACATTAGTAGAATATAAATGAGAATGTAGAAAATGATTAGATAGATACAGAAATGAGAATAAAGATTAATGAATGACTAAAGAAAGATAGAAATGAGAATGATGAATGAATGTAGATTATAAAATAAAAATGATGAGAATATAGAAATTAAAGAGATAAAAATGAAATGAGAATAGAAATTAATTAATAATGAGTGACCAAAAAGAGAGTAGAAATGAGAATACTGAATGAATGTAGACGTAATTATTACTTGTTAGTTATGTAGATTGTAAATTGTAGAAATGAAAATATAATGAGATATAGAAATGAAATGAGAATGAATGTAGAGTGTAGAGAAAGAGGGAGAATGTATGATTATAAATGAATATTATGTGTAACACCCATGATTTTTAATAAAATAAAATAATAATAATTATTTTAAATTTGAAATTGAGAGAGAGCGAGAGAGAGAGAGAGAGAGAGAGATTATAGGTGACCATATCTTTAGTCTCTTATCTGATCCTAACTTTGTATCTTATCTATTTCTAATATCTCTCACTTCTATCTCTCTAACTCCCTCTTCGTATTTCTCAACTTCCTAACAGACTCTTTCTTTTAAGGAAAAGAGTCATGAGATGTGTTTTAATCCAACTACAATTAAAACTAAAAGATACCCTACGTACAACTAAGAGAGAGAGAGAGAGAGAGAGAGAGAGAGAGTGAATGAGAGAGAGTTCATGGGGAAGCAATTTCAAGTTAGTACCTTTGTAATTTAAATATTTTTAATGCAATATTTGGCTAAAGCAATGTAATGGATGATTTGGATTAGCCTTACGCCCATTGTACATGCATAAATAAGAAGTATCTTTTCCTACATATTTTAACCTACATGCAGAATTTTTTTTTTCCATACAATAATGAATTATTTAATTTATGGTTATAAGATAGATTAAATTTTTATTAATCTTAAAATTAAAGGTAAAGTCTATCTGAACAACACAATGTACAAGTCGGATTGGCCATACAGATATTGTGTTGTTAGATTTGAAGGATATTATAAAGAGAATTTAAAATTATGCACAAGCGTTAGTATCACTTGGCGTAGAAGATCGAAATAGGTCATTTGCATATGTATGGTTAGAATCACACTGTTCATCCAATTTATAGAGGCAAAATATGCTAAGACCTCAAGAATCTGAATAATCCAATCATTCGGTGGGCCACCCCGATCAGAGTAGTATGATAGATTTAATGCTAATTTTGAATTATGTTGAAACTCTTGAATTTATGAGATTGGTCAGGTCAGATTGGTCTAAACAATCATTTGGATCAAACTATATCAAAATTTTCAATTATCTAATTTAATTAATAAAAAATGATGGACTACACTAATGTGATCAATCTTTTGTCATTCAAATTTTGAATCTAACTATAAAATAATTATAACATTTGATCATTTTGAGACATGTGGATGGTCAAATCACCTAGGGTGTTTCATCTAAGGTGAGCTCTACTGTGAAATAATCAAATCAATAATAATATTATGAATATAAATTGTTAGGATTCTTGGATACAAATCATTCGAAGCATCCTGTGAAATATTCACTATCAAACACAAATGAGTAATCCTATCATGTCTCATATTCGTTAGAATTAAAATAGATTGTTTATTATGGTTTGATTGAATGATGTACTGTTTGGAGTGTTTTGTTACGATGTCGTTGATTTAACTAATATAAATGTATGTTACGGTAAATCACATGTTAACGGATGACGAATTGTATGAATTATGGTAGTTGTACATTGAATTCATATATGAATATTTTGATCAAGACAAATATCTATGATAGTTATAAAAATGATGCATCCATACACCATCTATCACCAAACTCATTGCATTGTCGATCCTGGGGGCCCTCCCTGTAAGAAATGTCGATACTGGTAGATCATTAACATATGTGAGCTATACCCAAATCTACCAAAAGGTGGAAGCTTACCCAACGGGTGGATGTGGGTTGACTATCTCCAACCTAAGCATATGGATGATCATCCCATCTGACGTATTCGGACGTGATTTCCATCCATATCATTGTGCATACTATATTTTTATTCTATCTTAATTTCAAGAAGCATGAACCATGATGAATTTTCTCAATAAGCTTAGCAGATTACATTTTTATTGATGAAAAAACTGCACAGATGATTAATTAACTGATGAATTGGCGCAAGAACAAGAAGTTGTGGCTGAACTAGTGCACAACACATATGAGACGTGGCTATACTTACCAGAAGAGGGACTGGTCACATATGAATTGTTCCTAATTTTTTAATTATAATTTTACTTGTTAGGATGGTCTGATTTATGTATAATGAATGATGATATTAGCTATAAGATTTTAAGCATTTGATTGGTTTTATTTGGTCAAATTATTTTAGGTCTGTAGTAAGTATTCATTGGTAAGCTATATTAACTGACGAATGATGCCTAATTTATATTAATTGAATGTTTATATATAGATGTTGAGAATGGACGGATGTTGGTGCTTAAGTCATTTTGTGTGAATGATTGTGATTTTGTGAATGAACCTAGTTAGAATATAAAATAAATATTACTTTTACATTCGAATAATCGTATAATGAAATGAATTAAGTACACATAGTGTACAAGTTGCGAATCGAAATCTAAGGGTGCACACTCAATACTCAAATTTTGGGGTGTGACATTATTTATCTAGAGAATGAATACGATAAATAAGAGAAGAGAGAATGAATACAATAAATAAGAGAATGTAGAAAATAAAATAAATGAGAATTATGAGATGTATAAAATGAAATGATATTTAGAAACTATAAATAAATAGATGTAGAGAATGAAATGTGAGACTTGACTTGGAATTCGATTTTGATGTATTTTGACTTCTACTTTCTTGAATCTTGATTAAAACTCGAAAGATCATGGAGCTTCGAATTTGAGAGTTGAAAGATGGAAAATGTAATTATATGTAAGAGAATGAGATATTTTAGACTTTAAAAGTGTATAGAGTAGAGAGAGAGATATTTTAGACTTTAAAAGTGTATAGAGTAGAGAGAGAGAGAGAGAGAGAGAGAGAGAGAGAGAGAGAGAGAGAGAGAGAGAGAGAGAATTTTAGTGCATGTAAAATGTAAATATAAGGTATGAATGCATTTTTATTAGAAAAATGTTAGATCTTGACATAAAAAATAAATAAGTTTCAAATGATTAAAAAACTGTCAAATATACATTGCATACATCGCATATACAATTGCATATTGTCACACATTACAATATGCGATTGCATATGTGCAGGGATTGCTTATGCCACAATCATATGTGATTTTTCCTACACTGTGGGCATATGTGAATATGTAGTCTCACATTATAATACTGAATAATATACTTAGAAAAGTTTAGAAATGTATGAGATAGACATACTAGATTATTTTGCTTGATAAAGTTACATAAGAAGATTCTAAGATATTAAAAAATACCAAACGAATGGAGGAAAAGTACCATATTACCCATTTATAAGGATAAACGAAATGTATAAAGTCACACGAAATATAGTTGGATTAAACTTATGCACTTTCCTATGAAACTCTGGGAGAGAGTGATTAAGCAAAGACCAACGCATGGGATGAATGTATTAGAAAATCTGTTTAATTTCATGATCGGGCCGGGAGGTCAACTACTAAAGCTATTCCGATAATTTGTTAATGTATCAGAATGATCAGTCATATCATGACACGATGGTTGGGCCCACCACTTGCTGGGGGAGGCTTCGGTGGCAGTGGGTCCCACCACGAATCGTGGTCAGATCATGGTTGGGTAAATGGTAATTTTGCATTTCACCATAGTACGTGTGATTGAACTATACGAGGAGTTGGTAGGCCATTTCAAGTCAAAGAAGAGGTTAGGCTATGATGATATGTTTCCCAAAGTCCAGCTATTATGCAGTGGCACTTATGTACGACAATACGAACCGTCCAAATCGTGGGCCCCACTGATAAGACAACCCTGGCTATGAACTGTTTCCCAAATCGTGGCAACTCCTCCTTGGGGCGGCGTGCTTTTCGAGCTATGCTCCGCTCGTGGTGGGCCATGGACCCGAGTCGGAAGCTAGGTAGGGCCCACCCTGATGTTTGTGATAAATACATCAGGTCCATCCGTTTTTTGAGCTCATGATAGGAGATGAGCCCAAAATTAAGGTAGATTCAAAACTCGAGTGGACCACACAATAGGAAATAGTGGAAATTGAATGTCTACCTTTGAATCATTCGTGGGGGCCTCATATGTTTTGGATAAGTCTAATATTTTTGCGTTTTCAGTTCATCTCAATGAGAATGACCTTGTGAACGGTTTGGATGGCATATAAACATCATGGTGGACCTAGGGAAGGTTTCATTTGTAGGCATTTCCATCCTCACCTTTTATTATCGTGTGGCCTACTTGAGTTTAGGATCTGCCTCTTTTTTGGGCTTGTACTGTGACATGAGGTGAAAAAACGGATGGACGGATGGATTTCTTATAAACATTACGGTGGGCCCCACAGCCTGCACAGACGCAGGAATGCCACTCTCACGTGTCCCTCAAAACCGTGCCCGCCAATCTGCGTCTGTGTAGGAGGGTAGGAAGGAAGCGGATCGGCTGGTGTACCGCACACGTGTCGTGCGAAGACGAGCGTTGCGGCTCCTCGAGTGACATGGCCCCAAAATGATGTATTTTTTTATATCCACACCGTTCATCCATTTTGTGAGATCATTTTAGAGCATGATACCAAAAATGATTAATGTCCAAACCTTAAGTGAACCACACCAGAAATAGCAGTGGGACAATGATTCTAACCGTTGAAATATTCGCAGGCCCACCATAGCGTTTATTTTCTATCCAATCTATTCATAAGGTCAGACAAACATGGATGAAGAGGAAAAACAAATATCATATTGATTGAAAAGTTCAATTGAAAACTTAAGTGACCGAAAAAGTTTCAATGGTGGACGTTCAATCCCCACAACCTCTTGCAGTGTTGTATACTTGATCTTCGTATATGTCTTATTTTTGGGTTCAAGCCTTGGGACGAGTTCGCCGATGAAAGGACGGTTGGGATAGAAAACATACCTCATGATGGGACCCACATAACTTGGTGATGTCAGCATACGAGTGAGATCGGTGGTGTGTGGTACACCAGCCAATCCGCTTCAGGTAGGAATGCCACTCTCACGTGTCACTCAAAACCGTCAGTTTGGTGAGGCCCTGGCTACATTTTTGAGATCAGAGATCTAAAATGATATCACCAAACGGATGAACGGTGCAAATATGATAAATACATCATTGTGTGGCCAATGTAATTTAGATCTCATTTGAAGTGTTACACCAGCTGGGTTGGAGCTAGAGGTGTGCAAAATGGGTCCGATCCGGTGGATCCACCCCGATCCGCCCCGACCCGATCCGCCCCGAACAGGATCGGTAGGTTGGATCGGTTAGGTACGGTACAAAAGGGCAGATCCGAATGTAGTTCGGATCGGATTCGGATAAGCAGTAAAATGGACCGACCCGAACCAAAATCCGAATAGACATTGTTGAAGCTTCTCTTTCTCCCCTTCCATCTAACGAAAGCTTCGTATTTTTTGACGGACGGAGAAGAAAGAGACGATTATCTGTTGGAGACTGCCTTGCGCAAGAAAAGTCTAGAAAATCATATTCCGTCCGACGGTAAGGGAGGAAGAAAATCAAAGAAAGAAAGTAAAAGTAAAGAGAAACGTGGGAAAAAGAAAGAGAGTTAGGGAGAGAGATCAACCGCCGACTGCTTTTCGTCCGGCAAAAGAGCCACCGCCAGCCCCTGCAAGGAAGAGGAGAGAGAGAGAAAAAGAGAAGAAAAGAAAAGACAGAAAAGAAAAGGAAAAAAAAAAAGATCGGTCACGGATCGGGTCATCCAATCTACCGTTAGGATCGGATTGGGTCAGGTGACCAGAATCCGGCACCGGATCTGATCGGATTCGGATTAGGACACCTAAATTTCAGATCTGGTCGGATCTGTTGAAATCCGATCAGACTTGGACCGTTGCCCAGCTCTAGTTGGAGCTCGACTAGCGTCAGCATTCGTCTTCGCATAGCAAGTACTCACACCAGCTAGGTTGGTGTTGCATGACCAGCCAATCCGCTTCACACATATGGAAACGTATTGGCTACTCCCTGCCACCACCCAATGGCTGGTGGTTGGTGCTCTGTAGGGGTGTACATGGGTCGGGCCGAGTCGAACTGGCCTCAGCCCGTCCAGGCCCGTTCAACAGTCGCACCAGGCCCGAACCCGGCCCGGCCTGGTCACCGGGCCAACATCTCCAGCCCGAACCCGACCCGGTAGTAATTGGGCGAGTTCGGGCTGAGTTCGGGCCAGTTTCGAACCTTCGAGTTCAACATCATCACCTCCCCCATCAGCCATCATACACATTCCACATTCAACATTCAAATAAAACTATCTAAATTAAATACACTGAAATAGAGAAATCATACACTGAAAGAGAGAGAGAGAGAGAGAGAGAGAGAGAGAGAGAGAGAGAGAGAAATCATACTGGTGTTTAGTTGGACGGATGAGCAGAGAGAGGCGTCTTCTGGTGTTTGGCCGACCAGACGGACGAGCAGAGAGAGGCGGACGGCGTCTGCTGGTCGGACGAGAGAGAGAGAGAGAGAGAGAGAGAGAGAGAGAGAGAGAGAGAGATTTGGTGGGGTCGGGTAGGGAGAGAGCGAGGGTTTGGTGGGGTCGATTGCTGGCTAGGGTTGGGCGTTTTCTCAGAAGGGGAAAGCGATTGGGGGTGGGGGTAGGTTTTTTTTTTTTTTAAAGGGTATATATACCCTGGCGAGTCGGGACAAGTCGGGACGGGCCGAGCCGGGTTTCGGACCGAGTCGGGCCGAACTAGGTCATATCCGAACTCGGCCTGAACTCAGTTTCGGCTGAGAAAATTGGCCCATCCTAACCCGAACTCAGTTCCGGGTCAGGCCGAGTCGAGCTTTTTCGGGCCGGGTCGAGCGAGCTAACCGGGTAGCCTAGTTTGTGTACACCCCTAGTGCTTTGTGGGCCCCACCATAATGTATGTGTTTCATCCATTCTGTCCATCTATTTTTTTAGATCATTTTATCCTATGAGACAAAAAATGAGATATATCTCAATATCAAGTGGACCACATTACAGGAAACAATGTTGAATGAACGTAGACCATTAAAAACTCTTTGGGGGCTATAAAAGTTTTGGATCCAGCTGATCTTTGTTTTTTCCCTTCATTGGGTTTGTATGACCTAATCAACAGATTGGATGTCAAATAAATAGTATGTTGGGCCTTAAGAGGATTTTACTGGTGGATATTCAATCACTATCGCTTTCCCCGGTGGTAGACTCTCCGGAGTTTTAACTCCCGATCAAGGGTTTAAGTACCCATAGGCGATGAAATTCCACCAGCATGAGTGTGTGGGGGTGTGTGTGCTGGTGTGTATAAATAAATAAATAAATAAAAACTATCATTTTCCTGTGGTGTGATACACCTAAGATCTATATCCCTCTAATTTATGGGATCAAGCCCTAAGGGCCTGTTTGGCCGGGCAGATCCCATGGTATTAGGAGGGATGGGATCAATTTTAAGGTAATGATGATGGTGTCAGTGGATTGTCTTAAGATCCATGGGATTGCTTATATCTCGGGACAAGTTCACTGGGTTTGTTTGGCATGCCGTGCATATCCCGAGATTTTACCTTCCAATCCATCCAACCAAGGGATAGGATCAATTTTAAGGTAATGATGGTGATGTCAGTGGATTGTCTTAAGATCCATGGGATTGCTCATATCCGGGGACAAGTTCACCGGATTTGTTTGGCTCTCGTCATGCCTATCCCAGGATATTACCGATCTCATCCCTCCTAATACCGTAGGATCTGCCTGGCCAAACAGGCCCTAAAATGATACAAAGAAAAAAAAAAAAAAAATTGGATGAAACACATACATCATGGTCACCAACCGCCAGGGCTGGTGGCGGGGGGAGCAGCCACGTCCGTTTCCCAAACAGATGGGTCTGCATAGTGTACGGGTCACATCTAAGCTGTCCATCAAATGCATACAAAGGTTAGGTATTATATGGATGGTGGGCTCCACAGAGGTTGGGTGTCGTACACACTGCCAACACTATGTGTCGTAAGTTATTCCCGTCCCATCAAAACCGTTGGAAGATATGTCAGAGATCAGGGCCATTCATCAGTAGGTGCACTGAACATGGCATAGGCTAAACTTGTGTACGAGGACCTTAGAGTCGTACATGTGTCAGACCTCCAGCCATTCATCACGTGGTTATGGCGTGAAAAAATAATGTTAGCTCATTCTGACAAGTCAAACTTTCCCAGTAAAGATGACAAATATCTATATATATATATATTATATATATATATATATATATATATGGGAAAAGGTGCTATGCGCTCGAGCTCACGGGTCCTTCTTATGAGGTCAAGCTGGTGGGCGCGGTGATACGTTTCGAACATCTATCCCATCAGTCAGATGCACCATTCCATTCCACATGGGCCTAGGTCCCAAAAATCAAGTCAATCTGTGACTTGTGTGGGCCACACCACATACAGAAGTGGAGAGGAGCCGTACACCACTAAAACATGCATAACCATTTTTGAGGGCTCACCGAGATGTGGTTTGCAAATCCAGCCCATCCATTATGTGCGTCCCACTTGAATGAGGGTTCAGACCAAGTTTCAGGTGCATGCAAAACTCAGGTGGGCCCCACCAAGTGCTTTTATATGTTTTAACGGTATCTTCACATAATTTTAGATGGTATGGCCCACCTGAGTTCCGTATACGGCTGATTTTTGGGATATCCCATAATTTAAAGAGTACCCATCAAATGCACGGTATTGATGGTCGACACGCATCACGGTAGGGTCCACACAGCTCGACCTCACGATAAGCTTATTGGCAGCTCTAGCGCATTGTACCTTTTCCATATATATATATATATATATATATATATATATATATGGAAAAGGTACAATGCGTTCGAGCTGATTTTAACGCCCCATGAGGTCGAGCTGTGTGGGCCCCACTGTGATGCATTTTGAAAATCCACCCCATTTGTCAAATGCACCATTCCATCATGAGCCTGGGTCTCAAAAATCAAGTCAATCCATGACTTGTGTGGGCCACACCATATATAGAACTGGGGAGGGGCTGTGCACCATTAAAACATTCATAACCATTTTTTATGGCCCACCGAGATGTATTTTGCAAATCCAGCCCATCCATTATGTGTGTCCCACTTGAATGAGGGTTCAGGCCAAGTTTCAGGCGCATGCAAAACTCAGGTGGGCCCCACCAAGTGCTTCTATATGTTTTAACGGTGTCTTCACATAATTTTAGATGGTATGGCCCACCTGAGTTCCGTATACGGTTGATTTTTGGGATATCCCATAATTTAAAGGGTACCCATCAAATGCACATGGTCGAAACACGTCACGGTGGGATCCACACAGCTCGACCTCATGGGACCGTTAAAATCAGCTCGAGCGCATTATACCGTTTCCATATATATATATATATATATATATATATATATATATATATATATGGAAACGGTACAATGCGCTCGAGCTGATTTTAACGTCCCATGAGGTCAAGCTGTGTGGGCCCCACCGTGATGCGTTTTGAACATCAACACCGTGCATTTGATGCGTCCCCTTTAAATTATGGGATATCCCAAAAATCAGCCGTATACGGAACTCAAGTGGGCCATAACATCTAAAATCATTTGAAGACATGCCAAAAACATATAAAAGCACTTGGTGGGGCCCACCTGAAATTTTCGTGCATGTGAAACTTGGTCTGAACCCTCATCCAAGTGGGACACACATAATGGATGGGCTGGATTTGCAAACCACATCTCGGTGGGCCCAAAAAATGATTATGAATGTTTTAATGGTGCACGACCCCTCTCAACTTCTGTATGTGGTGTGGCCCACACAAGTCACGGATTGACTTGATTTTTGAGACCTAAACCCACGATGGAATGGTGCATTTGACTGATGGGGTAGATGTTCGAAACACATCACGGCGGGGCCCACACAGCTCGACCTCATGGGACGTTAAAAATCAGCTAGAGCACATTGTACCTTTTCCATATATATATATATAATATATATATATATATATAATATATATATATATATATATATATATATATATATAATATATATATATATAGTCCCGGTCTCCTGCGAACCATCCCGTAATATACCTTGGTGCGGTCCAATTCTCACCTTAAAACTCCCCCTATTACCAGCCCCGTGGCTTGTGGTCGGTGGTTTGTGGGCCTCACCATGATGTATGTTCTTAATCTATTCTGTTCACCCATTTTTACAGATCATTTTAGATCTTGACCCCAAAATTCATAGGAATATAAATATCAGGTGGACCACACCACAGGAAAACAATAGCGATTGGATATCCACCATTAAAATCCTCCTAAGGCCCACTGTACTATTTATTTGACATTTAATCTGTTCATTAGGTCATACGGACCCAGATGAAGGGAAAAAACAAAGATCAACTTGATCCAAAACTTTTATGGCCCCCAAAAAGTTTTTAATGGTCAAAGTTCATTCAACACTGTTTCCTATAATGTGGTCCACTTGAGATTGGAATATACCTCGGTTTTGATCTCATATTATAAAATGATATGAAGAAATAGATGGACGGCATGGATGAAACACATAGATTATAGTGGGCCCACAGAGCACCGACCACCAGCCATTGGTTGGTGTGAGGGAGAGCAGTCAATCCGTTTCCGCAAGAGACCTTCGTGCGGCCGCGGATTGGCTACTGACGGGTTGAGTTGCGAGACTGTTAGTGAATTTGTGGCCCCACTTTGAGATATGTTTTGTATCAACCCCGTCCATCCATATGGAGAGATCATTTTAGGGTGAAATTCAAAGAATGAGTCACATCCAAAGCTCCAATGGACCCCACTACAAAAAAACAATGGGGAGAGTGATGCCACCCTTAAAAACTTCTAAAGGCCACAAAAAGTTTTTGATCAAGCTTTTATTTATATTTTTCCTTCTTTTAAAAATAGATGAATGGAATGGATGAAACACACACATCATGGTGGGGCTCATAGAGCACCGACCACCAGCCACGCCAATCTGTATCGGGAAATCAGATTACGTACTGAGTAAACAAAGTTAGGCCCACGTTGAATGTATGTGGTCTATCTATACCGTCCATCCATTTTTCCATCTAATTTAAAGGGTTGAGCCCAAAATTGATGCATATCCAAAGATCAAGTGGATCATACCACTGGAAATAGTGGGGATAATGATTTCCACCGTTGAAACCTTTCTAGGCCCCATAGTTATGTTTATTTTTCATCCAACTTGTTCATAAGATCATACAGACATGGATGATGGGACAAAACAAATATAAGGTTGATCCAAAACTCCTGTGGCCCTCCAATTATTTTTCAATGGTAGACATTCAATTCAACTGTTTCCTATGGTGTGGTCTATTTGAACATTGGATATACCTCATTTTTTGGTTCAACTACTAAAATTATTGGTTAAAATGTATGGACAGAGTGGATAAAATAAATAAATCATGGTGGACCTCACGGAGTTTACTCAGTACGCTAAGCGTATGAGTTACCACGTAATCTGCGTCCTAACACCGGACCTCACTCTACGGAGGTGATGTCACCAAGTTCTGTGGACCCCATTATGAAGTATGTGTTGTATCCACAACGTCCACCTATTTGGAGATATTATTTTAAGCCATTAGCTAGAGAATGAGACGAATCCAAAGCTTTAGTGGACTCCACTACAAAAAACAGCGGGAAGATTGATGCTCACCGTTGAAAACTTTTTAAGGCTCACCGTGATGTTTTTTCAAAATCCAACCTGTTCAAAAGTTAACAAAGACATTAAAAAAGGAAAAATATAAATATAGGGTTGATCGAAAACTTTTTGTGGCTTTTAGAAGTTTTTAACGGTGGCGTCTTCCCCACTGTTTTATGAAGTGGGTTCCACTGGAGCATTGGATGTGACTCATTCTTTGGATTTCACCCTAAAATGATCTCTCCAGATGGATGGACTGCGTGAATATAAAACATATATCATGGTGGGGCCACAAATTTAGTAGCAGTCACCCTACTCAACTCGTCAGTAGATCCTTACTTTTGCTCCGGTGGTAAACTCTAAGGAGTTTTAACACTCGGTCAAGGGTTCGAGTATCCATAAGTGGTGAAATCCCACTAAGGTGTGAGTGTGTGGGGTGTGTAATTTTATTTTTTATTTTTAAAGCCAATCCGCGCCCAGCACAAGGATCTCCTACATGCTGTTGTTAGAGATTGGCACTTAAAAAGCATGTATAAAAGTTGTTTTATAGTTTTTTTGGACGTATTATTCAATCAAATCTTGTAATATTGTACCTGGCACCTTGATACAGGCAAAGGCTGTACCAACCTATATTTTAGAAAGAAAAAAAAGCCAGGGCTTGGGTGGTAGCTTTGTAGGGTGTATTATGATGAAAGTCTTACATTATACAAAACTTACTCTTACCATATTAATCTTTTGTAATAGCCAAGATATTCTTTGTCGTAGTTATGAGTAAGATTTATGATGGTAAGTATGTAAATATAGGTGTAAGGTATAATTTTATTAAGGAATTGCTTATATATAGAGTAATTATAGTGGAATATGTTAAATTCATCCTGAATTTAGCAGATTCCTTAATAGAAGGTTTATCAGGGGATTAAATAAGGAGAATCACTATAGGAATGTGACTAAGATCCATAAATACATAACTTTCACTCTTGATGATAACCCTACTTAAGTTTTGAAATATAAGCTAGGTTTAGAGAGATAAACAAGTCAAATACATGATTGAAATATGCACTAGAAAAAAATTGAGTATCATTCTTAAAAATCTAGTGTTTGGTTTCTGCATTTTAGGAGGCTAAGTACTAACTTTTAATTAACCTATAACCAGACTTTGCTGAGATGAAACAGAATCATTTTATATATATATTATATATATATATGTATATATATATAATATATATATATATAGAGAGAGAGAGAGAGAGAGAGAGAGAGAGAGATTTATCTATATGAGTAAAGAAGTAAGGTTGATTTTGAAGATATTGGAATCGTATCTAAAATACTTATGAAAACAGGATACGCACAAGGTAAAAAATGTGCAAACTTTTAGATCTCCAATTATATATAAATAGATGTGTGTTATATCTTATATGTCTAGTGAGTCATATACGATCCTTAGTTCAAGACTAATGGGTCAGTAAGCACTAGACAAAACTTTGATATGTATACATTAAAGTAAATGTTCAAATCCATAAGATATATTTATTTATGCACCTGTCTATATTGATATACCATTCGTTCTAAATATATTGATTATGATTTTTTTTTTTAAGAGTATACGGTCAATTGGTAAGGGCGTGTTTGGGCGGTGGGATTAGAAGGGATTAGGTGGGATGGGATTCATTTGGTCTTGTGTTAATTCCACTCCATGTTTGGGAAGAATGGAAAAGCTTGGAATTAGATTAGATGGAGTTGCATTGGGTCCCGTGCCAATTTCACTCAATGTTAGCAAGTTGTGTAGGTCCCACAATGATGTGTGGGCTATATCCACACCGTCCACCCATTTTTCGAGATTATTTTAGAGCATGGGCTAAAAAAAATCAGGTAAATCTAAAGCTCAAGTGGATCCCACCATAGAAAGCAACGGGGATTGAACACTTACCGTTGAAAACTTCTTTGGGGCCACATAAGTTTTGGATCTACCTCATTTTTAGGCTCATGCCATAAAATGAGGTTACAAAACAAATGAACAGTTTAGATATAACACATGTGTGTTATTCTCAGTAATTTCAAATGATGGTGGGTATATCCATTCAATGTACCACCGTATTACCAACAAAGCATGGCATTAATCTTATCCCATGGCAACAGGGGACAATCCCTGCCAAGGGTAATAATTATGTTTTTTGAATCCCATCCCACCTAATCCCTTCTAATCCCACCGCCCAAACAGGCCCTAAGAGAATTGGTTTTTACTTCTGCAACCAGGGTTAAAAGGTGTCCACCTCAAATATGGGTGGGGGGGAGGCATATTATAGGTTTTGTGAATGAAGGTACACAGAATATATTGAGTTAATCCAAATTGGCAAACAAGGAGATTGAGATAGTATTGCTTAACCCCAACTTTAGCATTCATGCATGTCTCCACGGTGCCACCATAAGGGAGATCTCTGCAGATGAGATAGCTCTCCCAAACTTTGTCTCTTAGCCGAGTCATCTCAACATTGCTTGTTTCATAATCCTTTATGAACTATGTCGGACCAAACTCTTTATTGTTGAAAGGGCAATAAGAATGATTGTATTTTTTATTTTTTATTTTGGGTTAAAAGAGAGGAAGAAATTCATGTATTCGATAAAAGAATGAGTGGTTCGAGGAAAAAAAGATATTTCCATGGCCGAAAGAAGTGAAAGAATCTAGAGGGAGGATATGATTTATAAAGGAAAATCTAAAGTATTAGAAAAGCCACATTTAAAGAAGCTGCTATGATAAAAACCTTTGGTGGTTGCCTCGAACATGCCATGATAAAGGTGGTTGAGCATGAATGGGGCAAGGGCTAGCCGTCGACCCTGGGCGAGCGCCTCAGCCAGATGAACATACTATTTTATAATTTGCACAACACTCACACAAAATAGATAACGTTATATCCACATCAATAGAAATGTCGTATGTTCTTTATTACAAAAAATAGCATGTGTTTTATGGTGGAGCAATAAGAGGTTGGAATAAACCTTGCTACTCTTGTCTGAAAGGGAAAAGTAGTATTGCTTGCCCTGGGTGAATTATGGTAGACTGGATCGCCGAAAGGAAGAGATGAGTGAACGCGCAAATGTCTATGATCGTGGGATTCATGGGACTACATCCAAAATGAAAGGTGTTGGTCGATTGACTCAAAAGACCGAAGCCACAACAAGAAGAGAAGTGTCTGTTTTATTTTTATGCAAAGAAATGTTGATACATTCATATATGCCAACACGTCTCTATGAATTGCCATATTTATGGGATACACGAGCAAACCATTCTGGTCATCCTTTCAATGCTTTTGGCCAGGATCTCGATGTCTTGAAGGTATTTGCAGGGTCTAGAAGAGAGTCAAACTTAAAAATGAGTTGTTCGCTTAGACAAAAATGGAAGAATTGATCAAGCAATTGTAGTCAATTGAGGGAGATTTCAGAGTGAAATGTCGAACCTACCGTGAAAAATACTCTATCTACATCAATGGGCATGGAGAGGATATTGTCATCCAAATTTTAAGAAAATAGTGCCTACAACCTTGTTATTACATCCTCCTGATGGAAGATTGTAAGGCCAGAAGATGAGGATGCAATCATGGTAGTAGCAATCTCGATTGGAAAGAGCTTAGGAAGAAGAAGAGCAAGAGTCATGTAAAAATCAAAATCAGTTTGAAATAGTGTATATATAGGTCAGGAACGTTTGCATTAGTGAAAGGATAATCATGACTCCTCGTACGATATAATTGTCTGCTACGTGTCATGATGACAGTTTTAGGGCAAAGGCAAACCCTCTATTTGGTTTTCATCTCGGTCGGGCAGAATCAATAGAGAATTGTCACATGGAATGAGTGCCCAAGCACATTTATGACATAAGTTAATGAGCCAACGTCACTTTCACCTTTTTGTCCAAAGGTGAAGCAGCGTGAGGACAATATTGTACGATGACTGATCTTAAAATAATCAATCAGAGAATAGCATGTGTCAGCATACAAAAGATTTGTAGAGATATTTGGAACGCTTTTTACAAAACCATAGTTGGCACTGAGCTAGATAGTACACCTCATCTGGTGGCATGGCATGGATGAGGAGTTCAAGAGACAAAGTAATCAAGAGAAGATGAACAGTTAGAGGAATACAAAGAGGCAGAAGGATCTTGAAGACTAACGTGGCAACGATTCAGTTGCCATAATGATTGAAGTAAAGAATATAAATGGATGCAGAGTATCTATGCAGCAGTAAAGCTTATAAATATAAGGGGAAATCAACAGAACAAATCATCTCATACTAACCAAACTAACTGATCATTTTATATTTCTTTATCATAGCTTTAACTGTTAGGAGTAGCGGTAATCTTTAATTGTAATCCAAGTCTATGCTCTTATACTGAACTATTTCCATTTCAATACAACTTGTCTTCATTTAGAAAAACTCCTTGTAGTCTCGCCCTATGTTCGATTGTAAGTATTCATTTTTCGTGTGATTGTTTCACATTGCCTAGCATACCAAAAGTCCTTTAGCACAGAAGGCAAAGTGCAACCCATCTTTGGAGGGAGAACTCCACCCTCTGACAGTTGTCTAATTGTCTTGTAACAATCTTGTGTGAGTGGCTGAATAGGCAATCAATCTTCTTAGGTATCAGTCACATAGGATTGCATTTGACGTACCCGCCTCTCTTGAGGCTTGGGGTTAAAGTTGTTCGGTTTGAATCGAGCTGCACAATTGATTCTTACATGCCCACACACACCACATGTGACTAAAAATAACTTGAAGGCCAATACGTAAGAGCTTCTTTAGGCACATGTATGTGTCAAAGTGACATTTATATTATACCTGCCAAGACACAAAAGGAATTAACCCGGGTACGGGTACTTTTGGATCCAACCTAAATCAGAGCGGTGCCCAGGTCTCACCTAAAATGGTGTGGCCCTTACTATTGGGCCCACCTTGATGCATGTAGTTTATATCCACGTCGTCAATCTATTTTGCCAAATCATGATAGGGCATAAGCCAAAAATGAAGAAGATCCAAATCTCAAGGACCAAACTATATGAATCAATAGTAATTGAACACCCTGCCGCTAAAAACTTCCTACAGCCAACCCTAATGTTTATTTGTCATCAAACCTGTTGATAATGTCACATAAACCTAAATGAAGGGAAAAAATGTCAACATGATTCGAAACTTATGTGGCCCGTTAATGGTCAAGCATCACTATTGCCATGGTATGGTCCACCTGAGAATTGGATCTGCTGCATTTTTAGGGTCATGCCCTAAAATGATATGGAAAAACGGATGGATAGCGTGGATATAGAATACATATATAAAGGTGGGCCCCACAGTTAGGGTCGCACCGTCGTGGGTGAGGTCAGGGCGCACCTAATCCAATCCCACCTAAATCATGCATTCAAACATCCCTTGATTGGGGCAGCCATTCATTTAAACGATGGTCCAACATTAATTTTTAAATGGTTACGATTGCAATTCAGTGTGATTTTGGTTTGTTGGGGAAAAATCTACAAGTCCATAAGTCGGCTTATGGAATGGACCAACTCTACTGAACCAGCATGGGCCCATGGGAACCCGAGCCTAATAAGGCCTCTACATCCGAAAACAGAGCAACCTTCGAGGAAGAGCGATGCAATTGTAAGGACACACAAAGAGCTTCCAATCTCACACCAGTGGTTGAAAGATCGACCTAATTTATAGGTTGGCTAAAGGACGATTATGGATCGCCTATAGAACAGCCACGTATCGATTATGGATTGACCATAGCTCGGTCACAGATCAATCACAGATCGGTCATAGACGACCATAGCTCAGTCATAGATCGGTCATAGATCAATCACAGATCAATTCCATATCGATCATAGACCGGCTATAGCTTGGTCATAGATCGGCCATAGATCGACGATACCCCTGGTGAGGTCGAAAGGCCTCAGCGCCCAAGTGAGGGACACAAGAACCTTCCAGCTCATCTGGCGGTCAAAAATGGTGAATGCCGATCTGTCGATCAAGACGGTATCATTCATTTTCCATTAAGTGCCCGCATTGGGATCTGACCCATAACCGAGCTACAGATTCATAGAATCCTCGTGAAATTCAAAGATCTCTCCCTAGATCTTCGGGAGATAAGATCAAGTCCCGATAATCTCGGGAACCTACAATCTTTAGAAGATCCCGGATCATAATAGATCTCCAAGATATCAGGAAAGAATCCCTATACTACAGGATCCTTCCCCTCCTATAAATATACAAACATCTCCCACCGTTTGAGGTACACTCACAAAAACCCTAACATTCGACTAATCCATTTTCTAGAGATCCTACCCCACATTACAGACCCCAAGCCTGACCTAGGCATCAGAGAGTCCGCTGAACAAACCAGGGCCTTCCTTATCTCTCACCTTTGCTTGTACAGGTTCAAGAAGGCATATAGTGAGGGATCTGCCAGAAAACTGCATCAGCAGTTTGACGCCGTATGTGAGAAGAACTTAGTTAACCCGTTTCAGTTCAGTTCTACCAATGAACATTTCAAATCCAGTAATGGCGAATGGAAAGAAGAAAGCCCAATCCCCCCTCCCCTCATCACCATTTCGATCACTACCGTGCCTACACCCGCTCAGGCCACGCAACCCATCGAACGTCCCGAACGACAGGAGAGCTACTGGAGCTCTCCTCAGCATTAGGCCACCTCAGGTTCGAGCCAGTGAGGTTAGCAAAGGCACGGTAGAAATGGTCGACGAGACACTCTCGAGAGGGAGGTTGGAGATATCAGGGCCGACCTAGGCTATTTGAAGCAAATGACGGAAAAATCTGCAGCCCCAACGTGTTCATGAGCCCGATTATCAGAGGGAAGGATAGTCGAGCTATGTTCGACCATGCGTTAATCCTCCTCGATCCTCTGTCGTGCAGGTCGCCTCACAACCGAGCCTGCAACCTGCTCCTACTGAACCTGCTCCATCCCATGTTTTAGGGACTGTTCCCTTACCTGCCTCTGACCTATAGCATGAAATAGATCGGAGAAGGCGTAACAGAGCCCCAGTCGAGGCTACTGTTGACAGCGATGAACCTTGGAAGACCGAGTTGCAAAGCCTGCAGTGACAGATCACGGACATGAAGCAGACTTACCGAGGCAATGCGACTGTCCTATAAGAAACTGAATCCCCATTCACAGTCAACATTATGCGGACGCGATTGCCGGATAGGTTCCGACTGCCTTAGATCACGCCTTATACAGGGAATACCGACCCGTCGGAGCACATGGAATCTTTCTGAACCTATATGGAACTCCACAATGCCTCCGACACAGTCACTGTCGAGCCTTCTTGCTAATGCTAGCTGACGCCACTCGACTCTGGTTCAAACAGTTAAAGCCAAGGTCCATCAAGTCATTCTCCGAGCTTAGTGAGACCTTCGTCACTAATTTCATCGAAGGGAAAAAAGAGGCTCAAAGCACCACCCCACCTTATGAACATAGTTCAGAAAGATGGCGAGCTCCTAAAGGATTATATCAAACACTTCAATCTGGAAGCATTACAGGTTCGGAAACACTCGGATGAGACCGCACTGAACGCCACCATGACCGAGCTGAGAGATAAGTCATTCCTCTTCTCTCTGGACAAAAATTCTCCTACTATGTTGGTGGAGTTCCTGAATCGATCACAAAAGTACGCTAACGCTGAAGAATCCTGGATCTTGCGAGACGCCGTCCAAAATAAAAATTTTGCAGCCAAAGAGCAGGCGAAGAAAGAACTGGACTCGACCAGCACAAGCAAAAAGCTGAAGGATGATCATTCTTGGGATGATCGTAGGTCAAACAAATGACTTGATTGTAAGCTCACTACTTACACCCCGCTCAACAAACCTCAAGAGCAGGTCCTTATGGAGATAAAAGAAGAACGCTTCGTTCGATGGCTGAACAAGTTACGAGGCAATCCCGACCGAAGAAGCAAGAACAAATATTGCTATTTTGATCAGGATTACGAGCATAACACCAGCGACTGTTACCACCTCAAACAAGAAATTGAAAGGCTCATCCGGGAAGGTCACCTCGGCGAGCACATGGATCAAAAAGGAAACTGGATTACAGTTACCGAGGAACAACCGATCGATAACCAACCAACCAGGGAGATCCGCATGATTTTCGGGGGCCACAAAGGCAGAGGTGATTCAAACAATGCCCGAAAAATACATGCGAGAAGCATTAGTCACCTCGAGGGGGAGATGATGGTCCTTGCCCGACCTTCAAAAGAGAGAAAGCTAGAGAGGTACAATATAACCTTCACCAACGAAGATGCCCGAGGTATTCACTGCCCTCACGATGATGCATTGGTGATCTTTGTAACCATATTGAATAGGAAGGTCTTTCGGATTCTCGCTGATACAAGATCGTCCACGTACGTCCTTTTCCTCTAGACCTTTGATAAGATGGGCATTAGTCGGGCTTCACTCCGACCCATGAAGACTCCCCTGATCGGGTTTTCGGGGGGACAAGTTACGCTAGAAGGAGCTATTTAGCTCCCTCTCACGGCCGAAGATGACTTAAATCAAACTACAGTGATGGCCGACTTCCTAGTAGTCGACCAATCATCCGTCTACAACGCCATCCTTACCGACTATCACTATACCTCCTCCGAGCAACAGTATCGACCTACCACCTCGCCATGAAGTTTCCAACTGAACATGGGGTGGGAATCGTTAAGGGCGACCAGCATGATGCTCGGTAGCGTTACGCAACAGCATTGAGAGTTTCACGCGAGACGACGATTGAGTCCCTGGATCCGTGAGAAGAATCTCAGGAACGAGGCTGACCCATGGAGGACCTTGTTCCGATCCCTCTGGACAAATCCGATCCCTCTAAAACCGTGCAAATAGGGTCGTCCCTGATGCCACCGCTAAGAGATACGTTGGTAGCCCTCCTTCGACGCTTTGCCGACGTTTTCGCGTGGTCCCACAAGGACATGCCATGCATTAATCCCGCCATCATCACGCATCGACTGAACATCAACCCATCTTACCAGCCAGTTCGAAAGAAGCAGCGCGCCCTCGGCCCAAAAAGATACGCAGTGATTGGAGAAGAGGTCGGCAAACTCCTAAGAGCCAACTTCATCGAAGAAGTCTACTACTCGGACTAGGTGGCCAACGTCGTACTGGTCAAGAAAGCTAATGGGAAGTGGCGTGTCTGTGTAAACTACACAGATCTAAACAAAGCCTGCCCCAAAGACATCTTTCCCCTTCCGAGGATCGATCAGTTGGTCGACAGTACCGCAGGCCACGTGTGACGCCCCAGTCCCTGCTCTAATGTGGGCGAGCGTGATGTAGGCAGGGTTGGGTACCTAAGCGAGCTACCGTGCTAGGTGAGCTACTGTTACAGGTGACTATGGACGAAACTTTATCCCACGTCGCTTGGGCAGTCATTCGAAGTCCTGGCTATATGTGGAGGCTCCCCCTTAATTATTGTGACGCGTTTTAAAGCCGTGTGGGGGAGACCCTAAAGCGGACAATATCATAACGGTGGGGTGGGTCGTCTCATTTGGTATTAAAGCCGAGGACGACTCTATTCCAACGGTGGGAGATTGTGACGCCCCGGTCCCTGCTCCAATGTGGGCGGGCGTGATGTGGGCAGGGCTGGGTGCTTGGGCGAGCTAGTGTTGCGGGTGACTGTGGACGAAACACTGTCCCACATCGCTTGGGCAGTTGTTCGAAGTCCTGGTTATATGTGGAGGCTCTCCCTTAACTGTTGTGACACGTTTTAAAGTCGTGTGGGGGAGACCCCAAAGTGGACAATATCACGACAGTGGGGCGGGTCGTCTCACCACGAACTGCTCAGTTTTATGGATGCATATTCAGGATATAATCAGATTGTAATGCTCCTAGTAGATCAATATAAAACCACATTTGTCACTGACAAAGGTCTTTATTGTTACCGCGTGTGTCGTTCGGTTTAAAGAATGCAGGAGCGACCTACCAAAGGTTGGTCAACAAGATGTTCGCCCACCAAATAGGGTGAACCATGGAGGTCTATATCGATGACATGGTCGTCAAAAGCATAAAAGTCACAGATCACATAGCCGATCTAAAGGAGATGTTTCTCATTCTTCGTAAATTCCAGATGAAACTAAACCCGAGCAAATGAGCTTTCAGCGTAAGCTTAAAAATGTTCCTCGGGTTTTTGGTCAGCCAGAGAGGGATCGAGACGAATCCTAAGAAAATTAAAGCCCTCCTCGACATGCAGTATCCAAAGATAATCAATGACATACAGAGGCTAACTGGAAGAATAGCTGCTCTCAATCGCTTCGTGTCCAGGGCTACCGATAAATGTCTTCCCTTCTTCAAACAACTGAAGGGGAGACAAATAATAAAATGGACTGAAGAATGCGAAACAACTTCAGCTCAAGGAATACCTAGGATCACCGCCGTTACTCTCCAAACCTGAGCTGAGCGAATCTCTGTTGTTGTATATGGCCGTATCCAATGCAGTAGTCAGCTCGGCATTGATAAGAGAATATGAGGGAAAGAAATTACTGGTCTATTATGTCAGCAAAGCATTAGTTTCTTTGGAGACGAGGTATCCAACCTTAGAAAAATTGGCTCTAACTTTAGTCACTTCTTCCCGACACCTGTGACCATATTTCCAAGCTCACTCGATTGTTGTTCTGACCGATCACCCACTGCGCCAAGTCCTACAGAAACCCGAAGCCTCTGGCCGGCTGACCAATTGGGCGATCGAACTGAGTAAGTTCGACATCAAGTATCAGCTATGAACCGTAATCAAAGGCCAAGCAGTAGCCGACTTCATTGTCGAACTGACGCAATCTGCAGAGCAAGAACTGATCGACGACCGATCCATGGCCGACCTACCCAAGTTAGGATTCCTCCCAGAGATATCGGTGAAACAACATCTCGTAGGACCATCCGACGCCCAAGTTCTTCCCCACCCTCCCATATGGACGCTTTACGTTGATGACTCATCTAACTCTAAGGCAAGCGGGGTTGGGGTAGTTCTAGAGACTCCTGACCATATGTGCATACAGTATGCCTTGATATTTGAATTTCAAGCCTACAACAATACGGCAAAATACGAAGCCTTGATCGTCAGACTTAAACTGGCGGCTAACATGGGGGCTCGGCGTCTAGAAGTCTTCAGTGGCTCACAACTAGTCGTCAACCAGATAGCGGACGTTTATCAAGTGAACAAAGAACGTCTGAAAGCCTATCTCCAAAAAGCCAAGGAATTGATTAGAAGTTTTCAAAAGTGCAACATCGCCTTGATTCCATGAGCAGAGAATTCCAAAGCCGACATGTTGGAGAAGCTCGCTACAGCAGACGGGGACAAAATCCCAAGATCCATCTGATCGAGTTCTTGGCTAAACTGAGCGTCGATGAGGTCAACCCTATGCCCATCCTTCCGGTTAGTTCAGAACCAACATGGATGAATCCAATTATCTAGTACCTCGAGAACAACTAACTCCCCGAGGGCCGAGCGAAAGCACGACGAATGAAAGTCAAGGCCGCTCGATATACCATGCTAAACAACGTACTCTACAAGAAAAGATTCTATCTTCCTTACTTGAGGTGTGTCCGACTAGAGGAAGCAGAATACATCCTAAGGGAGATCGACGGAGGAATCTGTGGAAATAACTCGGGAGGTCGTTCACTAGCGCATAAAGTTGTCCAACAAGGATATTACTGGCTGACCATCCAGCATGATGCCCGAAGGCTTGTCCAGAAATGTGACAAGTGCCAAAGGCTTGTAAACATTCCTCGACAGCCACTAGAAGAGCTCACACCAATGACTGGACCTTGGCCGTTTGCTCAATGGGGGATCGACATCATCGGCCCACTCCCCACGGGCAAAGGTCAGACCAAGTTTACCATAGTGGCGGTCGATTACTTCACCAAGTGGGCAGAAGTTGAACCATTAGTGAGGATAACCAAACAAAAGATTACGAATTTTATTTGGAAAAATATCGTATGTAGGTTTGGAATACCTCAGACTATTGTCTCTGATAATGGAAAATAGTTCGACAACAAGCAATATCAAGAGATGTGCAAGAATCTTGGGATCCACAATGTTTACTCGTCGCCATGACATCCATAGGCAAACGGGCAAGTAAAGGCAGTCAATAAGGTCACTAAACATCACCTCCGGACCAAGCTCGAGAATGCTAAAGGAGCGTATGCTGAGGAACTTCCCAAGGTTTTATGGGCTTACCGAACTACTGCCCGAATAGCTACTGGAGAGACCTCGTTCTCCCTAGCATAAGGAGCAGAAGCTGTTACCATCGTAGAGATTGGATTACCTACTGCCTGAACGAGCTTGTTCGATAACAGGTCAATAATGAGCTTATGTCCCTCGGTCTCGACCTCCTGGAAGAATGAAGGGAGCAAGCTCGGCTTCGAACTGTTGTCCATCAGCAGCAAGTGTTGCGATTTTATAATGCTCGGGTCAAGATCAGAAGCTTTCGAGTTGCGGAACTGGTTCTCTGAAAGGTGTTCCAAAATACCAAAGAGGCAGGAGCAGAAGCTATAGGCTCGAACTGGGAAGGGCCCTACGTGGTATCACATATAAGCCGACCTGGATCGTACCGATTGGAAGACCTCGGCGGTCAATTGCTCCCGCACCCATGGAACGTCGAACATCCAAAGATCTACTACTCGTAAACGGACCAAAGAGATACTCATTTTTTGTACTAGTCAAAGTTACATCAATGAAATCACTTGTTCTCTACCCGATCAAGATCTGACTTATATCTGATCAGGATCTGACCACGATCTGATGAAGATCTGACGAAGATCTGACTAGGATCTGACTAAGATCCACTCGGCCACGGGAACTTTGATTAACACCAGATTGATGTCTAAGCAATAGTTTAGCTTCAATCCGACCAACAAGCAGCAAAATTAAAAAGAATTCTAATTGCTCTACTCGAACAAATAAATATCGACCAAAAAGGAATATTTCTCATTGATTAAATCCAAAATGGTCTGATTACATCTGCTTTACATCAACTACAAGATCAAGTTTGTACATCAGACAATAAACGGAATCCTAAAGAAGGAAAATACAAGAAGAAGGACCGACCTTCCCCTTAGCTTTCGAGGAGGTCTTCTGCCTCTTCTTCTTCGGGGCCACCACCTCATCTCGAGGAGGCGCACAGACCTTAGAAAGAGGGCGGATGAAGGGTCGAGCCTCAGGCATCTCTGCACAAAAACAAATGCTTCAGAAGTCTTCAAACAAGGAAATTTCTCAAAGTTGCGAAGCTGGGTTAGAGGTCTTACCCAAGGTCGTACTTATGAGGGCTGAATCCAAACCTACCTGGAGAAGTCGCTCGGGTTGGAGAAGGACCCTCCAAGATCGCCTACATTTGTCGAGGGCCCTCAGGTCCCCAATCAGAGCCAACGACCCGCTATCAAGTAAAGGCTGATGCTTAAGGAAAACTGCGACAAAAAACAAGTAAACAAGGTTAGCCGACAGTGTAAGTCGATCAATGAGAGACAAGTAACAACTGCAGTATGATCCTGGCTCAGAGCAAGCTCGGGGGATGTGAGACTGAATTAATTCTGGGTCGGCTATCTCCCAATATCCATAGGCCTAGAACCACTTATCCCTCCAGTGCTTATTGGAGGAGGGAGGATCGGTTATCAAGGCCCTGCCGGTGTTCCTCCATGCAGAAAAGTAATACCATTCGAGCTTAAGGGTGTTCGGTTTTACTTAATACAATTGGAGGAACTCATCCACTGATAGCTTAAGCTACTCTAATTCAGCCCATAAAACTACACAGCCGAACAAGTCCCTTCACCTGTTCGGAGTCAGTTGTCTATGGCCAAGCCGAGGCAGGACAGAAGACGCCAAACAATTCCTGAAGTGGGAATCGTAGGTCTCATTGCAAGGTGACTTGGAAAATCGCCACTGCCCCTTTAGGAGGTCAGTCCGGGAGTTCGTCCGCCAAAGGGAGCCTGAGAATCACAGACTCGGTGACGTGCTACCCGAGCCTGATCCAAACTAGCTCCTCCTTGGATAAAGTCGAGGGCACTGGCCCCCTTGGATCCTCATCGCCCGCTCCATCCCCATCAGGTGGATCACGCGCTCCAGCGACTTGTTCGGTCGCCAAAGGCTGGTTCATTTCCCTTGCCCCATGCACCGTCTCATGCCTGAGAGACAGATCTAACGCCCTAGAGGTGGGCACTGGTCTCTGTGCTGGGGACCGCTCCGATACTCTCCTCGACGACGAATATCGGAAAGCGGCATCTGCCATTACCACCAGTGGCAAAGGTGGGTTCGACATTTCCCTGAGGCGACCACTCACCCCACTTTCGCCGCCGGAGACCCCCTCCCGCGAGCTCATAAAACCAAACATTGAATGGAAAATTGAAAGGGGGGGGGGGGAAGGAAGCTCACCGGAGTTGGGATCGATGGAATTCCGAATTGGTTGCAACAGGAATAGTTGCCAAAATGCACATAGGAGAGCAGAAAGGGAGAAAAAGAAAAATGTGGAGGAGAAGAACCCTAAGCGTCAGGGCACGACTTATATAAATGACCCATGTGGCAACCATTTAAAGCGCTCATCAAATCTACGCCGTACCACACCCCATCAGCTACCCCAACTCAAAACGTGTCGCGACCCGACACGCCACTCGCCCCTCATATCGAGTATGACTCCACGTGTCGCGGCCTCGTTAGACTATCACCAAAGCGACAACTTGACGCCCCACGTGACCTCGAGCCACGAGACATGTCATGATTATAGACTGACAACACTTCGACTACCGTGTTGGCCGTCATACCTGCATTGATGACAACACAACTCGACCTAGTCCATGCATAACCCGATCTAGCCGTGGCCGATCTTATTTTCCCAACTCTGTTCAAAAAGCAAGGGGGGCTCACTGTTGGAGAAAAATCTATAAGTCCATAAGTCGGCTTATGGAATAGACCAACTCTACTAAACCAGCTTGAGCCCATGGGAACCTGAGCCTAATAAGGCCTCTATGTCCGAAAAAGAGAGCAACCTCCGAGGAAGAGCGATGCAATTGTAAGGACACATAAGAGCTTCCAAGCTCACACCGGTGGTTGAAAGACCAACCTAATTTATAGGTCGGTTAAAAGACGATTATGGATCGCATATAGAACAACCACGTGTCGATTACGGATCGACCATAGCTCAGTCCCAAATCAATCATAGATCATTCACAGACCGGCCATAGCTCGATCATAGATCGGTCATATATCGATCACAGATCAGTTCTAGATCGATCACTGACCGGCCATAGCTCGGTCATAGATCGACCATAGATCGACGATACCCCTGGCGAGGTCGAAAGGCCTCAGCGCCCGGGTGAAGGACACACGAACCTTTCAGTTCATCTGGCGATAAAAAATGGTGAATGTCAATCTGTTGATCAAACGGTATCATTCATTTTCGACTCAGCGCCCGCATTGGGATCCGACCCATAGTCGTGCTACAGATTCATAGAATTCTCATGAGATTCAAAGATCTTTCCCCATATCTTCGGGAGATAAGATCAAGTCTCGACAATCTTGGGAACCTACAATCTCGTGAAGATCCCGGATCATAGCAGATCTCCAAGCTATTGGGAAAGAATCTCTATACTACAGGATCCTTCCCCTCCTATAAATATACGAACATCTCCCACCGTTTGAGGTACGCTCACAGAAACCCTAACATTCGACTGATCCCTTTTCTGGAGATACTACCCCACGTACAGACCCCAAGCTTGACTTAGGCATCGGAGAGTCCCTTGAACAAACCAGGGCCTCCCTTGTCTCTCACCCTTGCTTGTGCAGGTTCAAGAAGGCGTATAGTGAGGGATCTGCCGGAAAACTGTGTCAACATGGTCTATGACTCGTTGATGCGCGTCCCTTGTAAATGAACGGTTCTGATTATCATATACATGGCATGTATACTGTACATAAATAGGAGTCATGGTAAGGATCTATCCTAAATTCCCAATGAGATAAAAAGAGTGGCTAGTAGGGTAGAAGCTAACCTGACTTTGACAGATTTCAAAGGGCGGTGGGTAGGCGGAATCTTTGTTGATGTGTTGGAAATTGGAATTACACCAAGTGGAGTTTCAAGTGGGCCACACTTACATCTGTAAACACTTACATATGTAAAATGGACGGTTCGGAAATAAAAAAAAATCCACTAGTTCGGATTATTAGTTGGGACGCGGATTTCGTCCTACCTAGTTGGGAACTGGCAGCAGATTTGAATGACAACCGTGATGTATGGGTCTTATCTGCACCGGCCATCCATTTTTAGTAACATTTTAGGGGATAAGACCAAAAATGAGGCAGATCTAAGGCTCAAGCGGACCACGCCACATGAAACAGATGTGATAATTGTTGATGTCAAAATCTAGACCACCCTCCGCTCGGTACGGCGAACCTCCAAGGAACCCTGATCCTGCACAGAGAGTGAGCAAAGAAGACCCTGTCTAAGCCAAAGGACCCTCCGATGCCTAAGTCAGGTCAAGGGAATCTGAGTCTAAGTTGATGGTAAAGAGCGGGTGTGAGATACTGCATACCTGTATCAATGGAGTCTCATTGTATTTATACCTGACTATCGGACAGTCCGGGTCCGTTAATCTCGGCGCGATTCACTCAATCAGTGGGATACTGTGATCGTGGAGATATTATCCGTAATCCGGATATCGTGTAGCGTATCGTGCGTATTTGCCAGTGAAACAATCCGTCGTGTCTGCTTAAGGTAGTTTCTTAGTTTGGCGCATGGAGCGTCCACGTCCCGCCTCGCCTTCGGCTTAGGACTTCCAGCCAAGGAGGCTTGACTCCGAGCCACGGCCCTAGACTAGTGTGATCATGGGCTTTCACTGCCAAGTTATTAAGCGAGGACTGCGCCCTGAGTTCGAGCCGAGTTCCATCCTCACATGTCTGTCGGGTATTCCGGAGATCTCCCCTCCGTGCTCCGAGGTAGGTGTCGTACTTATTCCGTCGAGTTGAATTTCTCAGTTACGAGTAACATAGATGTAAGTGATCGAATGATTTGTCTCCAGTTGAGCGAATGGGACGGCCCAAGGTCTCGCAAGTAAATCTTAGCCTGATCTTCATATCAACTACCTTGATCTTGAATTACTCCGAGCCGATGACCTCTCTTGGAGCAGGAGCGCGACTACGACCGAGCCGAGAATCTTCCTTCCTATCAGTAGCATTTACCATACCAGATTAACTCTTATGTGTTCGACCGGATTAGGGTGGTGTCGCTCCTCAGAATTGAAGGCGCTTGGATTTTCTCATAACAGAAGCCCCCTACTCTCCAAGTCCGAACACGGACTCAGAGAGTAAATATACAGGGAAGATCAACGGTTACCCCTGTCGTACATTCTACGCGTGAGTTGTAATTATGATTCCTGTGTTGAAGAGATGCATCCTCGGTGTTTCTCGTCCATGGGTTAACCTCCAGTGGACGTGTGATGACGGTTAAGATTTTGAATCGTTGTTGAGCCCGTGGCTGACTGCCACGTATGTCTTGGGAGACGTTTGAGTGACGCTTCCTTTGCTCGATCATCGTTTCTGCTACCCAAAGTTCGTTGCCCAATGCTAGCAGCACACGGCCTAGTGGAGCTTGAGCCAGTGATATGCAGCCACGTGTATCACGGAGTTGGCTCGCGACGATTCGGCTGTGGTCATCATGCCTCGTGTAACAGCCCATGCCCACACTATATGATATTGTCCGCTCTGGGCATAGCCCGCACGGTTTTGTTCTCGGAGTTTCCCCCAAAAGACCTCATTCAATATAGGGTGACAACTCCACATATAACCAGCACAACTTCAGACGACACTTCCGATGTGGGACAAAGTTTCACCTTCACTGTGTGCACAGTAGCCTGCCAGCCACCTTGGGGCCCGCCCACATGTGAGGGGCATCACAATATCCCTCACCGAGGGCAGAGCCGTCCTCGACTCTGATACCATTTGTAACAGCCCACGCCCCCACACTGTATGATATTGTCCACTCTGGGCACAACCCGCCCGGTTTTATTCTCGGGATTTCCCCTAAAAGGCATCATTCAGTATAAGGTGGCAACTCCACATATAACCACCACAACTTTAGACGACACTTCCGATGTGGGATAAAGTTTCACCTTCACTATGTGCACAGTAGCCTGCCAACCACCTTGGGGCCCGCCCACATGTGACCACAGTGATGGGGCGTCACACCTCGCCATTAATGCGAGAATTCTTTACAGGCTCTATAAACCTTAGCTCTCCGGAAACGCCCCTCATTTCTGTATTTTCGAATTCATGTGTTTGCTGGTTATCTGAGGAGGCGATTTCGGGTGAGGGCGATTCCGACCGACTTAAAACTTCCGGGGAGGCGATTTCGGTCGATCAAAGGTTTCCGGTAGAGGTGATTCCCGGTGACCGTCCAGTGAGTCCTCCCTTTTTTAGTGTTTTTCTATCTTTTTTCTGTGAGATGTCATCCGATATGGATATGTCTGAGAAGACTATGATGACTCCGAACCGGCGAGCTCGGATGACAGGAGAGGGGTATCCGAAGGCCCCTTGGAAGCAGTGCATCTCTTCCCTCAGCCCCGAAGAAACAAAGAAGCAGGTGCTCGGACTCACCGGGTCAACAAGAAGAAAGCCACCCGAGCCCCCTGAGACTCAACTACAGGCGCCACAGAGATGTCTGTGAGTGGGTGGGCCCCGGAGGTCGTCCCGGGAGGCTCTGTGTAGACGGAGTCCCAAATGGGGTGAATCCGCTCGGAGTTTGAGATCCCAAACTCCGCGCAGATAAGGGCGACAGAGCCCCTCGACACCGCCGGTGCGCCTGCTGAAGGGGAAGTCGTCAATTTTCTTTGCACATTGCAATGTGGGCTCCGACTCCCCATGCACCCTTTCGTCCGATCCCTGATTGCTTACCTAGGACTAGCTCCCAGCCAACTTACCCCCAATGCCTCCAGGGTATTGATTTCTTCCTTCATCATCTGGCGTCAAGTCGGGAACCCAGAGCTGACACCAGAGGAGTTAGTAAGCTTATACTTGGTCAAACATGACAGCCAAGAGTCGTGGTATTACTTCGCGACTCGAGGCAGCAAGGGGTCGGGGTTGGTCATGAATCTTTTGTCCTCTAACAAGGACTGTAAGAACAAATGGTTTTGGGCTTCGAGCGAGTGGGAGGCACCGACGACGTATCTTAAAAACTTGATGACTCGGGTCCCCACTCGATTTGCCACTCCAGGTCGGATCTTCCACCCCTTTTTTTAATCCATTCCCCTTCTGCTGTGACTTAACGGAAGCTTTCCTTTTATTTCTGTAGATTTTTCAAGAGGTTCGTCTCTCCTTACTCGGACCTTAAGAATCAGGTTGCAAAGGCCAGGGCACGCTCAGGTGACCTCCGCTCCTGGTCAGATTTGATCACAACCGCCGATCTTAATTGGTTTGGACTTTGTAAGTCCAAACCTCTCCCTACTTCCTTCAGTAAGTTTATCTTGTTCTTCTTTCCTTGAAAGGATTGAACCTCCTAACTTGGTTGCTGATTCGTTGCTTTACACGCAAGCATGGCCGAGGCAGCTGGGTCCTGGAAGAGGAAAGCCACCCCCACCGTCGACGAGATGTTGAAGGCGGAGCCTCGAACAAAGACGACTATTCAGAGGAAGCAAGCGGCTCCTCACGACGAGGGCCCCTCGGCCTCAATTTCTGTCACTGCAGCTCCCGTCGTAGCTTCAATTTTTATTGCTGCAGCGTCTGTCGCGGCTGAGGTCGCTGTTGATAATTCTCTCTTCCACTCTTCCCCCCGTCGTCGCCCCTCGGCTTCTTTCTTCGCAAGCTCCCTCAGTCTCTCCCTAGTCAGAAGGAGTCTTGGGACGGATTGAATAAAAACAAGAGAATGAGCATTTGAAAGCAGTAAAAAATGTTGATGTCAAAATCTGGACCATCCTTCGCTCGGTACGGCGAACCTCCAAGGAACCTTGATCCTGCTTAGAGAGTGAGGAAAGGAGACTCTGGCTAAGCTGGGGGACCCTCCGATGCCTAAGTCAGGTCAAGGGAATCTAGGTCTAAGTTGATGGTAGAGAGAGGGTGTGAGATGTTACGTACCTGTAGCAATGGAGTCTCATTGTATTTATACCTGACCATCGGACGGTCCGGATCCGTTAATCTCGGCGCGATTCACTCAATCAATGGGATACTGTGATCGTGGAGATATTATCCGTAATCTGGGGATCGTGTAGCGTATCGTGCGTATCTGCGGGCGAAACAATCGGTCGTGTCTGCTTAAGGTAGTTTCTTAGTTTGGCGTATGGAGCGTCCACGTCCCGCCTCGACTTCGGCTCGGGACTTCCAGCCAAGGAGGCCTGACTCCGAGCCTCGGCCCTAGACTAGCGTGCTCATGAGCTTTCACTGCCAGGTTATTAAGCGAGGACCGCGCCCTGAGTTCGAGCCGAGCTCTGTCCTCACATGTCTGTCGGGTATTCCGGAGATCTCCCCTCCGTGCTCCGAGGTAGGCGTCGTACTTGTTCCATCGAGTTGAATTTCTTAGTTACGAGTAACACAGATGTAAGTGATCGAATGATTTGTCTCCGGTCGAGTGAATGGGACGGCCCAAGGTCTCGCAAGTAAATCCCAACCTGATCTTCATACCGACTGCCTTGATCTTAAATTACTCCGAGCCGACAACCTCCCTCGGAGCAGGAGCGCGACTACGACCGAGCCGGGAATCTTCCTTCCTATCAGTAGCATTTACCATTCCAAATTAACTCTTGTGTCTGACCGGATTAGGGTGGTGTCGCTCCTCGGAATTGAAGGGGCTCGGATCTTCCCATAACAATAATGATTCTCACGTTTGAAACTTTTTTAGGGCCTACCATGATGTTTATTTTCCATCCAACCTATTCATAAAGTCACTGGATGAAGAGAAAACATCAATACCAGCTCCATCCAAAAACTTATGTGGCCCTAAGAAGTTTTCAACGGTAAGAGTTTAATCCCCACTGTGGCCCTAAGAAGTTTTCAATGGTAAGAGTTTAATCCCCACTGTGGCCCTAAGAAGTTTTCAATGGTAAGAGTTTAATCCCCACTGTGAAGTCCACTTGAGCCCTGGTTCTGACTCATTTTTGTGTTTTTGCCCTAAAATGATACGAAAAAATGGATGAACGGTGTGGATAAGACCCATACATCATGGTAGCCACTCAGAGCTGCTGCCCGTTCCCAGCTGGAGACCTGCCATCTTCATACCTTATATCTGTACATGTGGGCCCATGATTGATTTATCCAAGCCATTGATCTGATGTCCATCTTCATGGATGAACCACAAACCATCAAATCTTTTGTTTTTTCTCTATTGAATGTGGACTGTTGGTGCCTTTCCTCTTATCCATTTATTTACATGCTAATGCTAATAATAGAAAAAGGTTAAAATCGACTAAAAGAAGAGATTCCTTCGGAATGGTTTATTCGTGATGGGTCATGATCAATGGATTAGGTAAACTAATCCGGGCCCCACATTTACAGACAGGACTACCGAACAGGGAAGACCCCTGCTCGGAACGGATGCGGCTTCGGTGAATCCCTAACTGTGGGGCCCACCATGTTATATATTTCTCATATCCACGCCGTTCATCCGTTTCCCAGATTATTTTAGGTCATGATCCCAAATTTGCAGCAGATCTAATTAAGTTCAGGTGGACCACGCCACAAGAAATGGTGGTGAGTGAAGGTCCACCATTAAAAACTTCTAAGAATGGATCTGCTGCATTTTTGACATGGACGGTATGGATATAAGACAAATACATCACAGTGGACCCCACAGTCAGGAGTCAACGGACCTCGGTTCCTCCGGGAATCCACCGAACCCGCGTCCGTTCCGAACTGATTAGCTGCAACCCCACGTTACTCTCAAGGCCCAAGTTCCTTTGGACACGTCGGGTTGAGTACTATTGCTGATATCAGCAAGCAGCACCATGCCGTGAAAGAATGGAAAGAGCCCGAGAAAATGGAGCTCCCTATCTATTGGACCGTCCATCCATTCATGGCAGGGATATCCACTATCCGTGCTCTTGTTCATGAATCAGGTGTGGGCCATTGACTAAAGGGAACGGACTATGTGAGACCCCGGCCTCACTCAAGACGGTGCAATCCTGACCATGGGGCCCACCTTAATGTTTGTATTATGTATCCACACCGTCCATCCCTTTTTTCAGATCATATTAAGGAATTATCAAAAAATAAATAAAATACAATTATCAGGTGGACCATATCATATGAAAAAGTAGTGATTGACCACTAGTGGAGTATACAAAAGTTTTGGATCAGGCTGATATTTGTTTTTACCCGTCATCCAGGCTTATGTGACATTATCAACATATTGGATGGAAAATAAAAATTCGGGAGATATTAATGTGCACCTTAAAGAGGTTTTAATGGTACGGTATTCAATCATCAAGATTTCCTATGATATAGTCCATCTGATAATTGGATCTTCTTCATTTTTTGGATCATGCCCTAAAATGATTTGGAAATTAAATGGATGGACAGGGTAGATTCAAGTACATCAAGGTGGGCCATGCTGCACCATCTTGGGTGAGGCAGGGGTCTCACCTAATCCGCTCCCTTGACTACAACCTGCATTGAGTAGCGAGACTACTAAAGTAATGTCGCCAAGTTACGTGGGCCCACTATGATGTATGTGTTGTATTTACACCGTCCATCCATTTGGAGAGATCATTTTAGGACATGAGACAAAGAATGAGGTAAATCTAAAGCTCGAGTAGACCCCACCAAACAAAGGAGCGGGGAGCGTGACACCCACAATTGAAACCTTCCTAAGGCCCACCATAATGTTTATTTGAGATAGGACATATTAATAAGTTAAGATAGACATGAAAGAAGGAAAAATACAAATATTAGCTTGATCTAAAACTTCTGTGGTACTTAAAAGTTTTTAAGAGTAGGCACACGTCGCTCTTCCTGCTTTTTTTTTTTTGTGGTGGGGTCTACTCCAACTTTGGATCTCACTCGTTCTTTGGCTCATGTCATAAAATGGTTTAACTAGATAAATAGGTTGGATACAAAACATACGTCAAGGTAGGGCTCATATAACTCAATAACGTCACTTCAGCCGCGAGCCTAGCTACTCAACCTGTCAGTAGCTAGTCGGGCCTATCCATGAAACTGTATGATTTGGATATGTGTTGGATTGTTATATATTACTGCCAATCATTCAATGCATGTATAGAAAAATGTATACTACTTTTAAAAGCTAAATAAAAATAAAAACTCACCTTTTATACGCATGTTCCACGGCTCTCGCTCCTAACTATGATCTTAAAGAAAGAGGGTTTATGGTTTCAAGAGGAGCACCCAGTACGGTGCTCCACCATACCATGTTTTTATGTACTTTTTTTTTACACACGCACACACTCACGCCACACGCACACCGTGGGTACTCGAAACCTTGACCCGGTGTTGAAATTCCACGGAGTCTACCACCTGGGTAAGAGTAAGGACCTAGGTTTTTATGTACCTTATTGTAAAGTAAACTTGTTTACCTTCTTAATCCATGTACCTAATTGTCCAAGTCCCTTCATTATCCTAGTTACCATTCTTGGGAATTTATATGCCACCTCAAGGAGTTGTTCAATAAATCTTAACCATTAGATGTCCATCAGTAGAATTTAAATCAAATTGACACTTGAAAATTCATCATTAACTAATTTAAAAATAAATAAATGTTAGTCAACCTTTAAAACATTTGATGGACGGTTCGAACCATAAGATCAACTTACATACTAATGTCTTAAGAAAATCTAGTGGATCCTATGTATAATTGTGTAGACTTCGACGATCTTGGATCCTTTGTATAATTGTGTATAGAGTTGTACAAGAGTAGACTAAGGCTCAAGTACTCGCTCGATTCGACTCGGAATACTTGACTCGTGTGATTTTGAGTCGAGTACGAGCGGGTTTATAAGGCTCGTTTAGAAAATGAATAAAGTATGAGTTGAGAAGTACTCGACTCAGTACTCGACTCGTATACCTGGTATATATAACTCGCTAAAAAAAAACCCTACTCCAGTCGTTTTTAAACAGCGCCCGTTTAAAACGAAAACCCCCTTGTTCCCTCTCTCTCTCTCTCTTCTCTCTCTCTCTCTCTCTCTCTCTCTTCTCTCTCTCTCTTCTCTCTCTCCTTCTCCTAGCGCTCGTCCGGCCCTCCCTCTTCTTCCCTCTCTCTCTCACTCTGCTGTGCCCTTTCCGGTGGTGCTAGACCCTGCCGCTCGTCCCTGCGGCCTGTCCGGTGTCGGAGCTCGTCCCTGCCACTCGTCCGGTGTCGCAGCTAGTCTGCTCGTGTACAACTCTAGCCGCAGCTTATCCCTACCACCGCAGCTCGTCCTTGCCACTCGTCCGGTGCCACAAAGGGTCCCTGCCACTCGTCCGCCGTCCCTGCCCTGCACGCACATGTGAGTCCCTATACATACTTTCTTTTCTTTTTCTTTTTATTATTGTATGCCTAATGCGTTGGTTATTCTGAAATTTTTTTTTTCAAGTGGAACCCTTGATTTGTGATTCAAATCTGCCCAAGATGGATGGAGAAATTGGCATCAAATATTCAAATCTATCCAATTTTTTAAATCGCCTTGATTTGTAATTCAAATTGCCTCGAAAACTCGAACTCGACTCGACTCGTTTTCTACTCGTACTCGGCTCGTACTCGGGCGAGTAGAGTATGAGCAGGGAGTCCATGCTCGTTGGCCGAGTAGAGCCGAGTACGAGCAGGACTCGGGAGTTAAGAGTCGAGTACGAGTAGGGCGATACTCGGCTCGACTCGACTCATGTACAACTCTAATTGTGTAGACTTCGACGATCTTGATCAAACTACCTGACCAAACCCACAGTTTGTTCACACGGTAGTCTCGTAAGTGAGCCAAGGAGGTATCAATTAGAATCTCTCCATACACACATTCTTATATCAAGATATTTGACAGAGTAGTCCAACTGCTCTCCATACACACATTCTTATATCAAGATATTTGACAGAGTAGTCCAATTGCAGGTATCTTCTAGTCTAAGTATGATAGGGCTCCTAGACTAGTTACTTACAAGTAATTCTACGAATGAAAGTGATTCAAGGCTCCATCCTAGTAACCATCCATGACATTTATACACTCATGTGGGTTATGTGAAGGCACAATAACAACGAGTCAGGTCCGATGGTGGAGACTGTCCATCCTAATGCGAAGTCAGTTCCTTAGATACAATGGCTAAGTTGAATGTCATGAGTATGTCTAAGAACCTATATAGTTATGGCCAAAGCACTAAGATCTATAGATTACAACTCACTTGACTATGGGCTATTGTGTCTAATCTTAAGGTGCCTATAGATAACAAATCTATAGGAATAAACATGTTCCATATACAACTAATTAGGCTAATAAATGTGTTTACTCCTGTTTTTGGCACATTTACGTGGACCAATGAGATGTCGTCACGTGTCGGCACTACGTGTTAAATGATTGATGAAATACTACTCGCATACCGAAAATATTGTTTACATCTGGCCTGATGCACCCAGATCAAACGGTCCACAAGACGTCATGTGGCAACCACGCCACATATGGTGTAGATGACTTTAGGAGGAGTGGTTAGATACATGTATGTGAGAGAACATTTAATGCTAGAGTTATATCAAAAGTACTCTCTGTAAAAGTAAGAGTCTCATTAAAGCAAGAGTCTTTGTCTCTCTCAATATTAAATGTTAAAATCCTATCAAAGCATATCTCAATATAATATTAAATGTTAAAATCCTTCTGAAAGAAACTCTCTACGAATGCTAAAGCCAAGTGACAATGGGACTACAATAACCTTCCTATGCATGAGTTTAATGATGTGAAGACTCTATATGATGCATGCAAGAGTATCTCTCTTGTACATGCGACAATACGCAATATTTTATGCTTACGTGAAAAATCAATGAGATTTGAACAACTGATCATTCAAATTCGTAACAATGTTAAAGATTACACAGGGCCATCGTCTCCCATAAGTTATAAAAGCAATCATTGATGAATAGCTCGAGACCCACACCAAACACAATCTATCTTTACAAGTCCTTACTTTTATCCTTAGCATAGCTTAGCCTAGTTTTAGCTTAGATCGCTTATGTCCAATGCGGAGTTAGGCATCGAGTCAAGTCGAACCGAGTTAAGGCTGACCCAACCTGGTTTTGAAATAGACTTTACCCAAACTCGACCTAACTCGGTACTGAGTCCAGCAATCCTGACCTGATTTGAGTCCAGTTCTGGACTGGACTAACCCGAACACCGAAACTGGGTGGGTCGAGTTGACCTTTTCTTTTAAGAGTTTAGGGTTTAGGTTTAGGGTTTAGAAAATAGCTCAGCCTGACCTTTACTTTTAAGAGTTTAGGTTTAGGTTTACACACACGCGCGCGCGCGCACGCACACACACTACTTGAACCCGAGTCGAGTCGGGTTTCAAATCGAGTCGAGTTAGTACCAAATCAGATTTTGGGTCGAGTTACTGGGTGTCCTGGACTTGACTCAGTTTAAGTTTGGATTGGACGAAGTCTACTCGGTTCAGATTGACTCACCCACTCGGTTTGGGTCGAGTCGAGTCTGAATGAGTTGAACAAGTCGAGTCTACCGAGCTGATTCATCCCATGCCTAGCTTTAGTCCAGCGTCATCGCTACAATACCATAGGAGTTATTAAATGTTCACGACCTTCCGTCACTAGATCCCGATCACTTGAGTTCTTACTTGGGAGATCAAACACTCTAGTCACATCTTGCTGACCAATCCGCCTCGATTATTTGTCCATAAAAGTTATCGCGGGTATTTATCTTTATTTCTTTGTTTATTTTGTTTGCTAATTGTAATAAGCCCCCAAATACAAATTAAAAAAATTGGCATTATTAGCCTTTAGTTTTATTTCTTTATTCATAGTTGTTGTATTGAGAAATATTAGAATCCATTAGAAATAACCCACCCCTACCCTTTTGTAAATCGCATGATTGTTGTTACAACCAGTGGCTAGCTCGATAACTGAATTTTCGAATTCGATCTTACTCAATCATTTCAACGCGGGGTCAGCAACATTTAATTAAAGATTGAGTTGAGTACGACTCTGGCATGCCCGCCTCTCATAATTACACATGAAATCTGAATAATGGCCATCGATCATACGTGTGGCCTTGTGTTTAATCGATTTGCTTAAACAAAATGAATTATACATCGACTTATAAAATAGATCAATAAAAAGCTGAACATTGATTTTTTAAGGCATAACCCAACACATACTTTATACATATGAATTTTTAATGATGGGCACTTACTTTATCAATCACCTAAAAGGTGGGTGCTTATTTGGAAACAATTTTACAGTAAGTAATTTTTTGTATACACTAAATGATGGGTGATCATATGAAAAAATTCCTTTTATAATATGCGCCCATTTGAAAAATTCCCTTTAATGAAGGGGCACATGAGATCCTCAACAAATACATGTTTTTTTTTTTTTTTTTTTTTTTTTTTTTATAACTACATATATAAATGTGAATATGGAATGCAACTTGAATGAGAGTATAGTTTATGCATCAAATTGATTTTGCATTGAAAGGCCCATCTACAAGATACGTTATGGGCTGCATCAAATTTTTATCCTGAATTAGCTACATTAATAGGAAGTGGTGGGAATCTGCCTAAGTCCATCTATTTCCATTTTGAGCATTGAATTCATGATGAGTCAAGTTCTAAAATATCTTCCATTAGAAGATCCTTACTGTAAGATAGTTGTCTGAAAATGGACAGTCAAAAACGAATAAAAAGGATCCCATATGTGATGAACATGTTCACCGATCAACACGGGGGTGCTTTTCAAGAAAAAAAAATGGCAAATGGCTTGTAGTACTTGAAAATAGACTTCTTCTTTATCATTATTGGATTGAGAATTCTATAGTTTTCCATTTCTTGACAATATATAGATGGGAGGGGGGGACGCACCTCGATGTGTGTCGAACATCAACACTGTGCATTTGATGAGTCTCCTTTAAATTATGGGATATCTCAAAAATCAACTATATACGGAACTCAGGTGGGCTGTACCATCTAAAATCATGTGAAGATGGGGGGAGGGGGATGGTTCTATGCGGTCGACCTTATGGGCTGAGGTGCGTGGGCCGCACCACGATGTGTGTCGAACATCAACACTGTGCATTTGATGGGTCTCCTTTAAATTATGGGATATCTCAAAAATCAACTATATACGGAACTCAGGTGGGCTGTACCATCTAAAATCATGTGAAGATGGGGGGAGGGGGATGGTTCTATGCGGTTGACCTTATGGGTCGAGGTGCGTGGGCCGCACCACGATGTGTGTCGAACATCAACACTGTGCATTTGATGGGTCTCCTTTAAATTATGGGATATCTCAAAAATCAACTATATACGGAACTCAGGTGGGCTATACCATTTAAAATCATGTGAAGACATGCTTAAAACATATAAAAGCACTTGGTAGAGCCCACCTGAAACTTAGATGTGTCTGAAACTTAGTCTGACCCCTCATCCAAGTGGGACACACATAATGGATGGGCTGGATTTGTGAACCGCATCTTGGTGGGCCGAAAAAATAATTATAAATGTTTTAATGGGAAGGTAACCCCTCTCAACTTTTGTATGTGGTGTGGCCCACACAAGTGATGGATTGATTTGATTTTTAAGCCCAAGGCCCACCATGGAATGGTGCATCTGATTGAAGGGGTAGATGTTTGTCATGCATCACAGTGGGCCCACACAGCTCGACCTCATGGGAAGTTCCCATGAGGTTGGGATATTTTATTTTTGGCAAAATTTATTATTTCAGATAAATTTTGATTTAGACAAATTAAGACTTTTAATTAGAGTTTTTGTTTTTCTTTATAACTGTTATAATCAAGAAGTCTATGGATGATTGAATAATAAAATTTAAAAAATTCCTTTTCATCTCATGGATTCAACATTGACCTTATGAATTCAAGGTTCTTAACTACTGAGAAGAACATACTTATCATTCTACTCATGTACTTTTTGTGCTCACCTTGTTACAAAACTCACTACAAAATCAGAAACGCCACAAACCGCTGATACATCTATCATAATTCATAAGTTAGAAAGGAATGGGGAGTTACTTTTGGTCGTCATACTTGAGGGCCCAATCTAAATATATTTTTAATACTTTTTTAATTACATAAGCATGCAGATTCCATATGAACTCCAGATTGCCATTTTCATTGGACCGGACCCCACCTGTTCGAATCTCCATTCGGCATTTTCCAACCATGACTGAGAATTCGAGAGGAAATCGAGTGGCCCAAATTCAAATGGAAAAATCAGATGGTTTCCATGATCTTCTCAGAGTAATTTTTGGATTTTGCTCCATCCACAGCTGGGTTGGCCATTTGGGTGGTATGGATTGCCATAAAACTACACTATGTGTACGATTGAACGGTCGCCACCATTTTCTAAATGGTGGTGAGCTAACGCAGGAAGACTCGTGAGATCAATCGAAAGACGGCATTGACTAAATCGTCCGTCCGTTTTAGTCTCATCTCATGAAACCAAAGCAGATTTTGTCTATGAATATGTTAGCAGTATGGAATGTCGTCCACTCCCGGCCTCGCGTGCTAACCAGAAAATCATGCAGGAAATCACAGCCTTACATTAAGTGGGCCCCACCATGCAGATAACATGACCCAAATACCACGTGGTTCTACTCATCTGGCAGAGAACACGTCAGGCCAAGAGATGTACAAAAGTTGATAACGGTCCACAAGTTCAACTGCATGTGGGGCCCACCCAGCGAGTGAATTGGCCTGATTTTCGTGTATCTCATGCGCACCGGAGGGCCCACCTGACCGACAGATGGAATGTCCAACACACGATTGGCACGTGCGGTGTACCTTTGTGTGGGCTTGGGATTTAAGTGGATAGAATAAAAATTTTACTGCAGTTTTCATTGAATCTACACTTTTAGCGAACCGCATCAACGACTCGATTCGATGGATTTCCGTACCCTGGCCGTAGGATTCAAGGTTCACGGAGATGGTACCGTATAATCAGTAGAACCAGATTATGGTAGATGCTGTTGTTGCTATTTCAATCTCGAGGCACGTGGTAAGTGCGCTTGCTAATGTTGAATGTGGGGCTCGATTCAATCCGAACATGGTATGACCCTGGTGCCAAGATAAGTAGATAAATCGAAATTTGATTGTATATGATTGAGTACTAATAAAATTAATTGCTTATTTAGCTATCCGTGCGATGTTACTTAAGGTGATCAAGTGATAGTCGAATGGTAGAGTTCGTCCTATAAAAATGGGCGGGCCACACCTCGGTCTTATGTATGAAAATACTTTTTATTTCTAATACAAATATAACAAAAAGTAAGTTTTTACCGTCAAACACAGAAAACAACTACAGAATGCTTTTTTGGATGAAGAACTTTGTTTGAAGTTCGAATTGAATATAACATGTAAGTGTAGATTCGAATTACAAATAAGATTGATAACTACTTGATTATAATTGCAGATTACACTAAGGAATGTAAATAGTAGATAAAAATAAAGGATTACACTATGAACTGTAAAAGAGATATAAAGATAAGAGTTAAACTATGTAAATGATTAATAATTGGAAAAATAATTAAAAATAAATTTAATTTATTTTGGTTGGTATAAGTTAATTTTTTCTATTGAATTACATTGCTATTTATAGTCTTAAATTGATTATATGGATGCTTTACACATTCTTACCTTTGGTATAACCAGTTCATCACCACTGAATTTTTGAAATCATCTTTCTTAGCCCTCCGCTTGTACCGAAAATCACTTCAAGTCACTTAATCATGTTCTGCTCAATCACTTAATAATTTATGGATGACATGACACCACATAATTGTTGCGCAGCATGCGAACAACGCAGTGAACCGAGATTCAATCTCCAATCTCACCCACAAACGATAAACAGAAAGAAATATAAACTAGAAGAACAATCAAAGTATTTCAAATAAACCACAAGACAAGATATACGTGGAAAAACCCCAACAAGGATAAAAAAAAAAAAAAAAACTACGGATGTAAACTTCCATTATGAAGAAAACAAAGATTACAAGGCAATATACTAATATATTCCCTTGGAAGTACAGAGAAAACCCTTTGCCCATACCTTGGAATAACTCTTATAATACTTAGAAAAGCCCTAGGAATCCCTATTTATAGTTTAGACAACTTTCCTTTCACACCCTTGTGAAAACCGACTCAAAAATCTGCAGTCCGCATCAAATCCGGAAACGAATCTGCGTAACCTTGACTGGTTGAGCAAGCTGCTCGACCGATCGAGTACCGCGGAACCGAAAAACCGATGTTCGCTGGACTTTGAGTCGAGCCAGTCCACGACTGGTCGAGTGGGTCACTCGACCAGTCGAGCGACCGTCCAGATATGGCTCCACATCTCAACAATAATAAATGTCAACTGTGTACCCACAAATTGTTCATAATTTGAATATCTCAATGTATCCACGCAACTCGAGCAACATTAAGCGTACCTCTTCATCATAGGTTTACGAAGGAATGAATGGAAATAGGGTACAACATAACTGTTTTTTCACCATACACATGGTTGCTTAGTTTATCAATCAGGACTGTCCATCTAGCGGACCATATCATGGATGTCCAATATATAAAGCATCACCGCCATTGGGTAATTGTATTAGTATTTCTTCATGTTCCTTCGCTGATTGTTGATCAGAGGGCTGTGATCATGGACCTATATTTATTTTTGAAACTTTTGCCATCCAAGGATGAGGCAACCAGATGGGCGGTCCAGGATAAGTAATTATCCTGCCACGTGGACTGTTCCCAACACCCGGATGCTTATATGTTAATTAACCCTGCTTCACTCATGTGAGTCGTGTGTCACTTTAGGTGTGAAACAAACTCCACTGCGTAACATTGGTGTTACTCTATGAATATGGACCGACCAGATACTTGGGCTGGGGGCTGGGGCATATAAACTGTGGGCCCCACATGATGGATGGGTCAGATGTTGCTCATATGTGTAGTTTGATGGATCTGTCTGTCTGGATCTAGGTCTTGAATAACCTCAACCGTTTATACCATGGGCCTCATTAAAATAATATTAATAATAATACTCAGATTAAAAAAAAAAAAAAAAACTTCAATAATACTTTGATAGAAGGTTAAAACAAGTTTGTTTTCTAGCCGTCCATTTATTTTCTAAATTGTGGCCCACCACTTAAGTAAACCTCCTAGATTCTCCGACAGGGATTTTTTAGAATTTATCTCTTGATGTCTTGCTGCACTTTACAATGGCCGTTCCCTTTTTCTATGGCTCAAATCCACCATCTTTACAGTCAGATCATCAATATACCAAAATGAAATGCCTCTCATCCTTTAAAAAAAAGCTAATGCATACCAACCCTTTGATTTGAATGGTCTAAAACTGATTTTAAAAACAAATATTTTAATATTTATAGTATAAAAAATGGTTTTTGAAACATATGCCGAGGAAACCAATGTGAGGATGACCCATGTCTCCATCACAATCACAATCGTACAGGATCAAAAGGGCTTCATGAACATTGATCCAACACATTGCCGTGTGGATATTTAGAAAATCTATTGAGATCATATTCAACTTTAAGACTTTCAAAAAAGGATGTATCCATCTTTCACATGATTCATTTGACTAAGCAAGTCCTTTGTGTTTTATATTCAATGGCCACCTGTGCTTGTATGGCTAACTTCTCTTTTTGGGTGGGCCCCACCTGTACTTCGAGTGACCTTCGGCTGTTCACTGACTTGGACAATTTTGTCCTGAACGGTCAGTGGGTCAGTCTGATTTTTGGTCCAGTTGATTCTCATGGTGTTTTCCATCTTCTCGAATGTTTTGCATGCATTGCACGTGGTTAAGGAAGGCTTGCGTATAAAATTAAATTCACATACCATGCTTGTGTTGGACCATTTTTCTATTAGCACACACATACTAATGAGAGTAGGGCTGTACACGGACCAACTTGGCTCGGTTACCACGCTCGACTCGACCTGAAAAAGCTCGATTCAACTCGGTTCGAAACTAAGATCGAGCCAAATCGAGCTGATTTTTTTAGCTCGAAAAAATTTCGAACCGAGTTCCAGCTTGCCCGAACTCGACTCGAACCCCAGCCCAAATCGAACTCAAATCGAACCAGTTCGGTGACTCGGTTACTTTGATATTGATGTTGCTCACCAAGTGTTTGATAAAATGACTCAACGAAGTCTCGGCTAGTGGCAAAGCAGGTATGTATATGAAACAAATACTATTTTTTCTTGATTTTGATGTTGCCTACAAGGTGTTTGATGAAATACCTACAAACAACTATTGTTGTTTTACATACAGTAAGAAATTGAAAGTGCACTCCATGTGTTTGTGAAAATGCTGCACAGGCTCGATCTTGGCTCGAACTGGCCCGAGCTGTGCTAACCGAACTGAGCTGAGTTGGCCAGTCAGGCTCGAGGGCGCCGAGATCGAGCTAGGGTCAGCTAGTGGCCGAGCCGAGTCGAGTTGTACCAAACTCAACTCGGTTCGACTCGTGTACACCTCTAAATGAGAGTAATGTGTCCTGAGGACGCGAAACTTTTAACATGTGATGCGGGTAGAGCTAGGCATCGGTCCGGATTGGATCGGATTGGGTCCAACTCGATCCGATCCGAAATCTCAATGGCCTGACCCGAACTCAATCCGATCCGGCACTAAGTCCGGGTCACCTGACACGGACAAATCCGATGCATGGTTGGCCTGACCCGAACTAAGTCCGACTCGGTCAGGGAAACCGAGTCGGATCGGGTTGAGTACGATTCGGATCGTATGAATTTAATCCAACTGTTTCATGTAGTATGGTCTACTTCAGCCTTCAATATACCGCCTTTTTTGTGCTCAAGGCCTAAAATGATATGTCAAAATGGATGAACGGCTTAGATAAACATATACATCAAGGTGGGCCCCACATGGCTCTGAAAGAACTGTTCATCTACCATATCCGTGCTTTTATCGGACATATTCTAGTGTTGACGTACACTACACGAAAGTGCAGTGACGTACTTTTCACGCAAGTGCAGCACAGTGCATTGCTGACTTGTTGTATTGACGTTAGCAAGTTTTGTGGGTCTGATCATGGGGTATGTGTTTATACAAACCGTCCATCCATTTGGCGAGCTCATTTTAAGGGTTGAGATGAAAAATAAGACAAATCTAACTATTAAGTGGACCACACGAATTGTTTAACAGTGAAAATCATTCTCTGCTACTATTTGTGGTGTGGTCCAGATGATCTTTGGATATTATTCATTTTTTGGATAATGCTCTATAATGATCTCTAAAAATATATGAACGGTGTAGATATAATAAATACATCACTGTGGGGCCCATATAACTTTGATCTCCATTGAACCGTTCGTACAACTTGGAGCTCGAGGAGCGCCAGTACTCGTCTTCGCACACGACATGTACCTACAACAACTATATAGCTAACGTGTGTTATACCAGCAAATCCGCTTCTGGCTCTCTTTTATCGTACTGAGTAAACTCTGTTGGGGCCCACCGTGAAAATGCATGTGGTTTATCCACTCTGGATCGGGTCGGATCGGATCGGTCCAGGTAGGTATGGATCCGAACTCGACCCAAAAAGCTTTCGGATTTGGACTGCACTACTCGATCCGTACCGATCTAGGCCGTCCAACAGTTCGGATCGAGTCGGATCTGGTCGGATCGGGTTAGGATTGCCCAACTCTAGATGCGGGTACACAATCAGGACAATCCATTAAATGACTTACCTCATGAAATCCCCAAGGTTATCTTTTTAGCCTAATTCAATAATTTGGTAGGCCATAGTAAAGTGAAAACCTTTAAGCCCTTGATTTGCATCTCACTTTACTATGGCCCATCAAATTTTTGGATTGGTCCAAAAAGTAAAACCGAAGCGTTTTATAAGGTGACTCATCTAATGAATTGTACTGATCATAATGTGTCTAAAGTTCTCACGAAGTTCCTACGAGAAACAATTTCAGGGCAGAGGGAAGTTCCCCTACAACTAGCTGCACGTAGGACCCTCGATGGAGTGCGACCGCATCAAACCTCTCCTGTCACCGAGAAAACAGGACAACCTAAGAGTCAAGCCAATCCAATTAAGGCGACCACGTTATTTTTTTATGTTTTTGGGTGGTTTTCCATTATTTTAATCGCGACGGCTATTAATTGGATTGACCTAACTTCCATTGAGTCCCATTTTGTTGGTTTGTGTACATGTCTACGAGATATTATACTATCCTATCTAAAAGATACATTAAGATTATGGTAATCTACTATACCATCGTGACCCTATTAGATAAGTTGGATGGGTAATGTAAACTACAGAGAGCTCACATGCAGCTAATTGCACTAAATTCTCATCTACAACGGTTGTAGAGGATTGGGCCTCCCCATTTCAACTTTTTATTCGGTCGGGCATCTTGATTAACAGAAGACAATGAAAGGTTTCTTAATTAAGTACCTAAACCACCCTTGCAAGAAAATATCAACTTTGAATTGCCGACATCCGAATTGTATGAAAGGGAGTCTGTGACCTATTCTCGTTGCATGTTTCTCTTAAGTCGCATTCATTTATTAAATGGAGAGACGGATGCATTTGAGTGACCAGGTCTTTTGACTCGGTGACTCGGACTGACTTGTTAGTTTTGAGTCGAGTCTGGACTTGGTTGATTCGGGGTGTCCACATCACCCTCTATTTTGAACCGTGACTTGTGAAGTTGAGATAGATCAGACCTGACCAAGTGCGAGTCAATTCGTACGAGTCGCATCTGACTCGGCTGAGCCATCAATTCTTGTTTGAGACAGATACAAAAGGGCCAATCAGCTTTTTTTTTTTTCTAAGTTGTTCCAGTTAAAAAAAAATTAATGTTGGTTATTAATTGGATTATTCAGTCTTATTGAATAGTAATGAGATTTCTCTAGGGATCGCCCAACACCATAGATTTAGGGGGATTTGAGGGGATTTCAAATCCTCTAGTTGTTTGGCACCATAAAGTAAACAGGGGTTTCAAATCCATGGTGAGAGATTGGATTACATCTAAAATCCTTTCAAAAGTTGCATATGTAATATGTGTCACTAGACTATGAAATTATTGGGCACATGGCCCACTAATGATATCCCAAAAAAACTAGATTATCAATTGCATCACTATAATTACTTTAATATGATGATCAACGCCGTCCTAACATTGTCCATTTAAATCAATTGTTAAAAATTGTTGGTTAGTCATTAGGACATGATCTTGTGCTTGTGGCCCATCCGAGACTTGAAATTTCATCATTTTCAAGCTAAGTATATATTTCGGTGGGCTTCTTACATCCATTGTGTCAAACATTACATATGTTCACTAATTAGAGATATTAAATTGATTTAGTAATTAAATTCAAACCCCTGTAAACATACCATGCATAGCTACATTTGGATTAAAGTTGATTCCCAGTCCAGGTCGCCAAACACAATAAGAGGATTTCAAATACAAGGGGTTCTAAATCCAGGGATTCTGAATCCACGCTCCCAGACGGGCCCATTACATGGTCATGTCTGTCACCTTACTAAAAATCTAACAAGGGAAAAGGATCCACCCTATAACAAACTTCAATACTGGGAGAATCTAATAAATGAGATTGATTAGATGACTATGGGTAAGTGGGCCCCACTTTGAGTTTTCAGGAGATTGTGAGATCAAATGGGTCCCACTTCCCCACAATGATGTTAAGATCCACTTATGCTAGATCACATTATGGATGACTCAGACATGATATGTTTGGCTCTAATCCATCCCAGATCATGTAAAAACAAGTACTTCAATATCTAGAAGACTTCAAGCTGCTGCACTGATTGGTCCACCTAATCAACGTTGGATTTTGAATTGTGCGAGATACCCCCACCTAGGCGTCGCCTTGTTTACCATTCAGCATCAATAAACATGAGGCCAGACATTATGCAGAGAAAGCACCTACAGGCAAGGTAACACAGCTTGTGGTGCTGTACGATCTTTTCTGCCAACGTCCCACTTTTACAGGACATCAGTACCATAGTACCATGAAAACAGTAGGCCTCTTGTATAGGACGTGCCACTTTTATAGGACATGAGTACCATAATACCATGAAAACAGTAGGGCTCTTGTATAAGGACATCAACACCATGAAAATAATGGGCGTGACAATGAAAGCCCCCGAGCCTGAGGGGATGTTTGGATTGCAAGTCTCTTTAGAAGTAGCTTATCTTAGGGCTTATTTGAGAGCGTGGATTTGTAACCCCCTGGAATCAGAACCCCCAGATATTAGAAACCCCCTGGATTTGCAATCCTCCCGTGTGTGAATCAACTTTAATTCAAAAGTACCTATCCCTAGTATATTTATAGGGATTTGAATTTAATTACTAAATCAACTTTAATATCTCTAATTAGTGAGATATGTAATTTTTGATACAATGGTTGTGATAAGCCCGCTGAAATATATGCTTCGCCAGAAAATGATGAAATTCCAAGTCTCAGATGGGCCACAAGCACAAGATCATGTCTGAGTGACCAACCAACGATTTTTAATTGTTGATTTACATGGACAATGTTTGGACGGTGTTGGACAATGTTTGGATGGTACTGATTGTCATTAGTGGGCCATGTGCCCAATAGAATGATAGTGTATAGTAACACACATATTACACTTGCAACTATTGAAATGATTTTAGGTGTAATCCAAGCTCTCACCGAGGATTGCAAACCCCTCAAAGAGGGGATTGGAAACCCCCTGTATTTGAAACCATCGGTTACTTTGTGCTACCAAACAACACCCCCAATCCCCTCCAATCTACTGTGCCAAATGACCCCTTAGTTTTTACTTATTACGCAAATAAGCTTGTTTGATAGACAACCTACTTCTCGGCTAAGATGTAGAAAGGCATGTTTTGTTTCGAACATATAGTATTTATCCTGCAAGTTTGTTTGGTCCACTCTCGTATTCATTGTCTATCATGTGGGGCCAACCTTTGATGTGGATTGTTCATTGTATGGGCCGTCCATCATGCAAGGCTCACCTTGGATGTGAGTCATTCATCATTAGGGGTTAACTTTTAATGTGCACTATCCATCATGTAGCGCTCACGTTTGATGTTGGTCATCCATCATGTGGAGCCCACCATCAATGTTATATTCCATCATGTGGGGTTAACCTTCAATATCCTCCAGCCACCCTCTGGACCATCCATCATGTGGGGTTAACCTTCAATATCCTCCACCCACCCTCTGGACCATCCATCATGTGGGCCCCACCTCTGATGTAGGTCGTTCATCATGTGGGGCCTGACTTGGATGTGGGCCACTCATCATTAGGGCTGACCTTTGATGTGTACCGTCCATCATGTGGAGCCTACCTTGATATGGGTCATCCATCTTGTGAAGCCCACCTTTGATGTGGATCATCCATCACGTGGAGCCCACCTTGATGTGGGTCATCCATCCTATGAAGCCCAACTTTGATATGGATCATCCATCATGCGAAGCCCACCTCGATGTAGGTCATCTATCCTATGAAGCCCACCTTTGATGGGGATCATCCATCATGTGGGCTCCACCTTCAATGTGAGTCGTCCATCATGTGGGGTTCGCCTTGGATGCAGGCCATTCATCATTAAGGGCCAACCTTTGATATGGACTGTCCATCATTTGGGGCCCACCTCGATGTGGGCAATCCATCATGTGGGGCCCTGCTTCAATGTCCATTGCTCATCATGTGGAGCCCTCCTTTAATGTGGACCATCCTCCATGTAAGCCTCACTTTTGAAGTGGGTTGTCCATTATACCATCCCACTTTAGATGTATGCTATTTTATATTGGGGGTTGGCCTTTAAAGTCGATCATCCGTTATGTGGACCCACATTAATTTGGGGCCGTCTATCATGTGGGGCCCACCTTTGATGTCGATTGTACATCATGTGGGCCCCACCTTTGATGGGGACAGTCTATCATGTAGGGCCTCATTTGATAAGGATGGTGAGAAATAGCCTCCTTTGGCATGGTTAGTGAGCGAAAGAGAAATGTAAAAACTAATAAGTTAACAAGTTATAAAAAACACTTATTGAAATAAGTAACTTTTAGTATTAAATTATTTTTACAATAATGTTTACCAAACTGTCTTAAGCGAAAAAAGTAGCCCAATAACTTCAAATAATTAATAAGTAACTTATTTGGTGGTATCCAAACAAACCCTAAGAATCAGGCTGGTTTGCTAATTGATGGGCCACACCGTTCGAATCAATGGTCTAACTTAAAACACAAGTGTGGACCACTTAATCGATGGATTAACATGATTTCCGTGAAGCGTGATTTTGATGGTGGTCTTTTCATGTACTCATTTCCCACCCAAGTGGCGCGTTGGCAGGAAAGATGATATTGTTTGGTACCACAACACAAGTTCTGGTGTCATTGCTTGTAGGTGAGCATTTCTCAACATCCAAAACAGGTCTAAATGTGTTTAACTCATAAGTGCATCGAGTTTATTTAGGGCTTATATGTTTTTTTTTTTTTTTGTTTTTTTTTTTAAATACATTGTATTTGCATGTGTAAAAGACTACTAATTACTTTTAAATAGCATTTAGAAAAGAGGAAAATACCCTTCTTAAATGTGCCTCAAAAACTATGCTTGGATGTGTGAAAGTGATCGAAATTACATAACAATAAATTTGCGGGTCTCACAACAATATGTGTTTGATCCACAATGTTCATCAATTTTATCATCTTATTTTAGGGCATGACTCAACAAAAGAGGCAAATTGTAAGCTCAAGTGGACCACACCATAACAAATAATGGGGATAATGACGTCTGCCATTCAAAACCAAACTTTCCAAAGGTCCACAGGGTTGTGGGCACATCATCCAACCTATTCATAAGGTCACACATATATGAATGAAGGATAAACACAAATATAAGTTTGATCCCAAATTTCGGTGGCCCCCAAAAAGTTTTCAACTATTGGCGTTCAATTCACCTGCTTGATCTATCCCATTTTGGGATCGTGCCCTAAAATGAGCAGGTAAAATGAATAGATGGCATAGATCAAACATGTACAAAATGGTGGGCTTCATAGATTTTAGGTGATAAGTTTTATATTTTCTCAATTTTAGTGTCATAGGTTCCTTCACTTACCATAGTAAATAATAAATGCCCAGATATACTACTAACCAAAAAAACAAACACACCCTTAACTTAAACACACTTAGGCAGAAGTTATATGCAACACTAACATCCAGAGTTTTTATTGGATTTAGACATAGGAGTTTATTGTTGAGAATTTTATACAGATTGATGTAATTTCTGTATAATATGGAAACCGAAAAATCACGATAATCAGAAATAAGGACAAGTTGAAGCACGTCTGAAAACGGTGTCCTTAAAGCGTTATTTGCCCCTACTCAAGTTAATTGAGTAAGCTGATATGTTACATGCAAATAGCTTCTAGGATACGACGAGCCTGGTGTGGGTCTGCGTTCAGCAAACACGAAGGCCCACCTATTGGAACTCCATTTCACAATTTCTGGCAGTATTACAATATAGAGAAAATCCCAAAGAAAGAAAAAGAAAGAGAAAAAATGGTTTCGACCACTGCTCTGGTCAGTTCAAATCTTCAGCTATTGGTTCAGTTGAACCGTCCTAGACCACACTGCTGGTCTGTTCTTCAAGCTAAGGTTCAAGCCTTGCTATGTTGCTGGAAGCACTGGAGTATTTTAGTTGAGAGGGGATAGCTGTCTCAGTTCGTATGGGTTTGCTGGAGTGAGTTGAGATGTTTTGGAAACCCATCCAGGCCCTCCTTTTATAGGTTATGGTGGCTAGGGGGTTATGGTCCAGAGACTTAAATTCCATTAAGTCATTTCTGGCTGTTGGAAAACTAGCCGTTTTATGGCCGTTTTCTGACTGTTGTGCATGAACCATTAATCTGCTGCATGCTGACTGTTGTGAGACAGTAGCTAGCTGTTTTCTGACTGTTGGGCTAGCCATGCAGCAATTACAGCTGGGTCCTGCACTAATGGCTCAGTTGTTACAGTTTCTGCTGCAACAGCTCTTTTCAGTCAGTCTATATATACTGAGAGATCTCTCTCTCAGTTCTCTAGTCTCTCTGCCAACCAGCCACCCGCCTAAGCCACGTAGTCGCACCGTGACTCGCACACGTCTTGCTCCGGTTCGCTCAAGGTCGCGAAGGAGCGACACGATGCGGACGTGCGAAGTGCGCCACTAGCGCCTCTACAGCCACACTGCCTCACATGCCCACGCCCTCGCACCGAGACTGAGACCGAGCCCGAGTGCGCGTGCGGGTGTTCCAGTGCGCAAGGTCCATAGTCCACGGACTACGTATGTAAATATTATAATACTCCACTGTTTTCATTTAAACCAATTTTTCTTCTCTTCCCTTTCCCATGTGGGACTATTCCCAAAAACCCACAAAAAGGTGTTTTTCAAAACAACTTTTATATATTATATATTATTTTATTATTAAAATATATTTTTATTAAAATCAATATTTTTGCAACATTTATTAGATCAATTTGCACAAATATGGACTAATCTCAACTATTTATCTAAGGAGTCATCCACTTGGGTGGCTGGAGCCGTGAACTGAGAAAGCTTGAGAAAATCATTTAGACTTTTTTGTTAACTTGTAAGTGCATCAAGTCCATCTAACTTAAACGATCTTAGACAAAAGTTGTACATAACAATTATCATCGAAAGTTTTTATTGTATTGAGACTTACGATCTTAGGTGTTCAATTGACGCAAACGTCGACCAACCAACTAAGGTTTTAGAAAGCTCGGGAAAACTATTTAAACTTTTTTGTACCCTTAGGGGCCGTCCAAATGCGTATAAAGTCTTGTGGGTCAAGTATTGTTTGGATGCAAAAATTTAAATGTAAAATATTTTTAGGTTATAAATAATAACATGGAGAATACAAGACGAAATTGGAGAATGCTCTAGTAGTGTTATGTATATTGTTTTACCCCAATTAGGGTTTAAATAGATAAATAGAATGACATACATTGAAGGAAAATTAACTGTTATACATGGAAAGTAAATCAATCAAGATAATTAGAGGGAAAGATTGATTCTCCTCTCTTTAAGAATAGAAAATAAAAAATCATTTTTTTTTGTACAAACCTAATGTTTCATATTATAGGTAAATGTTTGTTTGGATTAAGGTAAACTAGAAAAGTACAATGGAGAAAAAAGTAACATAAAGTAATATCAATGTTAGGGAAGTAAATCTTTTGCACTTGTTTGTTATGTTAAAGAGAAGTTCGGAGAAATATTTTTCGATAAATATTCTACTTTTTGGATTACAATTTTATGAAGGGAAACCACATTTGTTCTCTTGAATTACCATTTAAAACATCCCATCAGAGGCAAATTTCTCCCTCCGCCTAACTTTTTTGGAAAACCAATTTGTACTTTCTTTTAAATGCATGCACTTTGTTGTAGCATTGGTTGCTTTCCAAATAAGTGCAAATGTCTTGTCAATATAAATTAGTTAATTTCCTAGTATATATATTTTTTTCTAAATAAGCCCTAAATGAATTGCACTTGAAAAGACATCATAAATAGTAAAGCGTGACAGTAGAATATCGCATGCACTTTTTATGGGGCCCACCATGATGTGTACGGTACATCAAATCCTTGCATCATGTGCATCCCTTGGTGCTCTCTTAAAACTCTAAAAAATAGGCTACTTGATTCATTAGAAGGGCCGTACGATGGAGGATAGTTGGGATGGGAAGCCCATCATTAAGAACCTTGTAAATTTTTGTGTGGGTGTTAACACAAAAAATGATGTAAAGCGGGTTGCGGACAGTTTCATGGCCAAGATGGATTAGAAAAGGCCCGGTCGACGATAGAAGTGATCCGGACCGTCGGACGTTAGATCGGGCGTATCTCGCAATCCGGAATGAGTTAGTTGACGTAAAATATATGATTTTGGGGTAGAACAAGTTACTTTAGCCAACCAACCCTGCTATGCGAGTTGTGCAACCCAGAATTGCGAAAAACCCCTGGATCGACTGTCATTTCCCCGTTTTAATTTCGTTTTTACTAAAAATAGTAAGTTTTAGTTTGATTATAACTCTTCATCCATCGGGCTTTAGGAGTTGTGCCCAACGTGAAAAGAGCTTAGAATAATTAGGAGAACGGTTTGGTGAAGCCAAATAGGACACTTACTATTTTTGGCCGAAAACCTTGCGCACTAGTAGACATCATGACCATCTATAAATAGTAAGTTTACTATTTATAGTAAGTCGCGGATTCTAGGAGTTTTAGTTGTAGTTTGATTCTGATTTCTTTCCCATTGCTTGGTACCCCTATTTAAAGGGTTGTAAACTCGTTTTTAGTCATCAATTAATCAATTTCGAATTTCTTAGAATTTATTTCTATTTTCTGCTTTTTTTCCTTGTGGATTCGAGAAGTCTCTGTGAGGAGTCTAGAGAAGCTCCGTGGATTCGGAGAAGTTATCCTCATCACGTTCATCCCTGCGTCAAAAAAGAATAGAAAAAACAATTTCTCCATGTTATTCCAAAGTCGATAATGTAGAGTGTAGCAGAGTGACCTCGAGCACACAATTAAGAGTTAGTATGAGCCTGTTTTTGCGTATGGAAAATGACATTATCTATAGCTGTTTTTTCCCACAAGGATTTTTCTCATTTTAATTTTTATGTCTTTTCTACACCTGCGACATGGATATAGAGCTTTTGGGGAGACTCATGTGAAAATTTTAAAAGGTTCCATGACCTTCGACAGTTATTGCGCCTACTTAAGAGTATCTTTAAAGCTTTGCCATATCCAATGCTATTTTAAATGCTTTGTTGCTGAACATCTATCCCTTGTGCCTACATTCTTTCAAGAAAAAATTGGAAATTTTTTTGCACCTATTTACCAAGGAATGGACATTTACGCTTAGCTTTGTTTAAGTAGAAATTAACCTCAATGTTAGTTCTTTATTTTTCAAGATCAACAAAATCATAAACTCTTGTTGTCCAACCAAGGGACATCATGTAAGCATGACCACCTAACTACTTTTTGAGAAGGAAACTAAAGCCCCAAGACTCTTAAGTACCCCATCAAACCTCATTTGCAAGGAGTTGGTCATCTTAAGACTTCAAAACACTCTTCTCCAAGTTAAGATAAGCTTAACTAGTCTAGACACTCTCATTCCCTCAAGGAAAGCTCTACGCCATGGCATAGACTTTTTAGGGAAGGTTCCGTGCCAGGCATAAACCAACCATTTTATCCTTTGTACTTAGCTCAGACTTCATCAAAGACTTAATTAACATGGACTTCAAAGGCCTACTTCATTAATTACCTCTGCGCCAGCCACAATGCATGCATTCTCAGTCGTCATAGAATGACAATTAAGTTAAGGAATCTATTCCGAGTCACTTCTTCATTCTGTTGTAATAGATGTTTTAAATCATGTTTGTTATTGGGTCTGTCGATGTCATCGACAGTCTGTTGCTTCAGTGGTTCCCTCAACACATTCGTCTCTACGCCAGGTTTTCAAATAGCAGGCGATAGTCCTATTCTACCTTGAAAGATAAGCATTGGACCATGGAAGCTCCATGCATTCCTTCCACCTCCAGGGTATCTTGCTTAACTACATTAGCTATCTGACGTCTCACTAACTATACAAGCATATGAAATCAATGCTTCTTTTTGACAAGATCATAATGCCCTTCTATATGAGCGTATCAATGACCATATAACGCTATGATGCCCAACAACTATGAAAAGCCCGAAGCTCAACTACTAGGCCCTCAACCCTGCAAGGTTAAAGTAATTTTTTACACTATGGCTACAGATGCAAACACTCTAAAATGAGCATCACCGTTGCTACAGATGCAGACAGTTTAATACAAGCATCATAGCACTCTACCCGTGCAATAGATCATTTGCAATCATGAATAGTATATTAATTGATTTTTTCCTTTTAGTTGGGAACCAGCTTTTTCACAAGGAATATAATTAAGAGCTTATACCAAATCACAACCTGAAATACATTATACCCATATTAATGAAACTCCTCAAAATTGATATTTGTGTGCACATCTTATTAATGGTAAAGTCAATTATCAAACTAAGAACAAAATATATTGAGAATAAGATATATATTATATATATATATATATATATATATATATATATATATATATATATATATATTATAATATATATATATATATATATATAGAAAGGTTCATTCTAAGAAGGGTACATGAATACAATCCGTCCATCATGTGCATCTATTGATACTCTCTTAGAGCTAAAAAAACAATTTTCATGATATTAGTTTTGGCAGGATTTACCACTCCAATCCCTATATGTTATGAATATTATTCACTTTCTACAGTGTAAATACTTTACAAGTTAGTCTGACGTAAATAAAGAATAATAAATTGCTTTAAATATTTACTACTAAACTCTTTAATTACTTGTAATTATAAACACTTTACTGCTTAAAGCCAAACAAGATTGATTATAAATATTTACTACTAAACTCTTTAATTACAAGTGTAAGGTGTTTGTAATAAAATATTTTACAAGCTTCCAAACGACCTTTTAAGCTTCTTTCTTAATTGTCCAAGTCAAGCTAGTGATCCTTAAGCGATGGCTCATCAAGGAAGCGCCCTATTTTGCATAAAACACCCATGATCCTCAAAGCCCACCATGATATATGCTTGAAATCTACCCCCTGCATGTTGAATCAGGCCAATTTTTATATAATTATTTCGTCTCTTCTAGTCATACCTGATGAATGGGTTTGATGAAAGATACCTACCTTGGTGGCGCCACAAAAACCTATGGTTGGTGTCCCGTTTCCATTATCCCCTGTGGTGTGGCCCATGAGTTTTGTATGTAGATGATGATTTTGGCCCCAAGGCCTAGCATCAAGGAGCATACCCGATGGACAGAGTAGATCCTACATAGACAAAATGGTGGGCCCATGCATCTTAGTTGTTGTACCTATTGGGTAAAACAGGTGTTGTAGAGGATTCCACTTCTCCATTTGAGTGTGGATGGAACCGAGGCTTGAATCGGTGTATGTAGAGGTGAAGGTGACTAGCCCACCTATGGATGTGGCCCACATGGCTGTATGGCTAGATGATCCACCTTCTCCTCCTAGTGGGGATAAAACACTATCCAAACTATGGTGGCCAGATTAATATAACCTTGATGAATTACTACAATCAAGATGTGCTACAATCTACATTCACTGAAAATCGTACTTCCATAAATAAGACGATTGAGTTTCATCCATCTGCTTCTTATGATCACCTCGTGTAATTGGTATCCCGATTTTGTAAAATTTCTATGTAACGAAACATGAAGTTTAAGAGGTTATTCTACGTACTTGAATAATGGCAGGTAGAGGTCATTGACATACCTTTCATGGGTCATTAAAAATACCTTGGTGTTTCCCACACTCAGAGACCTTTGTACAACATGCGTTGAAAGAGATGGAAGAGAAAATTTGACATATGTATTTCAAAAATATAAAGGAAAGTGTTTGAAAAACAAAGCAACATAGTTTGGTTCTTTCGTCTTTTGTGAAAAGCTTTAGTTTCACATCAAATGGAATGGAGCATTGTAGATGGGTTTATAAACCTTTGTCTTCATAGACTCGTGTTGATCTGTACATAAGTTGAGTCAACGCGGCCATCTCGCTCGACTCCACTTAGAAAAGCTCGCCTCACCTCGGCTCTAAATTGAATTTGGACCAAGTCAACCTAGTTTTAGAGATCGGAAAATTTTTGAGCCGAGGTAGAATTTGCTCGAGCTTGACTCGACTTGACTTGAACCCAACTCAAATCGACTCGGATCAAATCAGCTCGGTAACTTGGTCATTTTGATCTTGATGTTGCTCGCCAAGCATTTGATGAACTCTTGAAACGGTTATTCAAGGGAAGATTGAAGAAACAAATTCCTGCGAAAAAAACTTTATATTGTAAGACTACCATCATATTTTAATCTTAATGTTGTTTGTTTTGTTTTTGATGAAATGCTTGTAAAGTGTTCTTACTGATTTTGCATTCAAAGTGTGAGAGATTGAAAATATAATCTATGTGTTTGAGAAAATGTCGCACAAGCTTAAACTCAACTTGAGTTTGCCCAAGTTGCTACCGAATTGAGCCGAGCTAGCTAGTCAGGCTCGAGGATCGAGTTGAGTCGAGTTTGAGTTGGGATTGGCTGCTGGCCAAGCCAAGCCAAATTGTGCCAAGCTTGACTCGTGTACAACTCCACTCTTGTGTAATGTACTAAGCTATGTCCAAACACGTGTGTGCATGCAAGCTCGCCCCAGTTGGGAAAATTGGTCCGTAAATCTATAATCATGTGTGTCCACCTTTACACACCTTTGTGTACTCGTTCAAGAAGGGAATTGGGCTCTGATTAGCTTGTATGAGTTTCCTTGAGTTAAATCCTAGTATTGTAGTGCTGATGTTGAGATTCTCAACTAATGCATGTAGTGAAATCCATTTGCTGGGGCGTTATATCCTAAGAGATAGCACGTTAATAACTTTCTGCACTAGTTTAGCACACCAAGATGTGCAAGCTATATCAAAGACAATGACCACCGAGAGGTGCGAACTATATTAAAGACAGTTCATCACACCGAGAGGTACCTTGACTTAATGGTGAATCAAATTCCCATCGGTTGTTATAATACAAATCTTCGTATAGGTGTGAAGTTCCATTGATCATGTTATATTTTATTCGTATTTCTCGTCTCCATTGTTTAGTTTTAATAAAAATCAAGTTTAGATTTTTAAAAGGGAGAGAGACAAAGAAGAATATAGGAAATATGCCACTTGTGCACAAGGAGTTAGGGACGCAGATTAGGTGGCGTTGCCGACACCAGCCACGGGGTGGCATGTTGATGTGTCGAGTGCTATGGGGCCGAACATGATGTGTGTGTTTTATATCTATTTTACCACCTTAAATTTAGGGCATGAATCTAAAATATAAAGCAGACTTAAATCTCAAGTGGACTGTGCCATAGGAAACAATGGTAATTGAACGCCCACCATTAAAATCTTCCTGGGAGCCATAAAGGTTTTAGATCAGGCTGATATTTGTCTTTTTCCTTCATTCAAGTCTAAGTAATTTCATCGACAAACTATACGGGAGATCAACATTATGATAGGCACTAAAAATGTTTCCCTCATGTCATAATCTCCAATGTTTCCTGTGACGTGGTCCACTTGTGCTTCAAATCTACTTCATTTTTTGGTTCACGGCCTGAAATGAGCTCAAAAAATGGATGGACAACATGTGTATAAAAACACATATAACATTGTGCCCCACAATGCCCAACACATCAACACTGCCTGGTGTCACCACCTACTCTAAAGTTGGAAAGTATAGGAAATTTAAGTTTTTTGTTTAGTTGAATAAATTCTACCATTACTTAATAAGCATATAGTTTTTTGAAAATTCCACCTACCAACACTCCTTATACACTTTATTAAAATACGTTCAAATTACACAAACAAAAACATACAAGGGATTGACATTTCAATCATATTTAATATATCACAGATAATTCAACCTACCAACACTCCTTATACACTTTATACTAACGGTTAATTTTCTTTATTTTAATTGAAACCGTTGATATGCAATAGCCCATTTCATGAAAGGACCTCGGTCCTCACCGGTCCGTTCCTCTAAAATCGTGATCCGGGGAGGCCATCGAGAAATGATCCCCCTTCCATACAGCCATCTCTTTCCCTGCCAACGTGACCTGAGCAGGCTATCCGATCCGTACAAAAGGTGGGCCACACCATGATAATAACTTGATGGAAGAATAAGGTCTATCAAATTGTTGGGTGGCCCACAAGAGTACACTCGGTCATCTCTCATGTTGTGTCCTGCTTGATTAATGGATATGCCTTATTCGAAATCCAGATGATCATCATGGTGTGGCCCACCTATCTAGAGGACTGGATATTTTACCCACGTAACCAGTTAGCAGAAAAGAAATTACTGTATTGGAAGATCACATGCAGCCGTTGTATGTGGGAAGCGGATTGCCTGGTGACCTGCTCATCAGCTATCCCCGCACGGACGGTGATCCGTCTGGGCAGGGCTCTGTGGGGCCTACCGTGATGTAATGGTTTTATCTACTCCGTTCAAAATTTTCTCAGATCATTTTAAGTTATCAACCAAAAAATGAGACAGGTCCAAGGCTTAATTGGGCCACAAAGTGGGGATTGAACGTCCACCATTAAAAACTTCTTGAGAGCTAGAGAAATTTCGACTCAATCTGATATTTGTGTTTTCACTTCATCCACGTCTACGTGACCTTATGAATATGTTGGATGGTAAAAAAACATCACGTTGGCCATTAGAAAGGTTTCAGCGGTAGACGTCATTATCATTGCGGCTTCCTTTGGTGTGGTCCACTGGAGCTGTGGAACTACCTCATTGTTTGGATCGTACCTTAAAATGATATGAGAAAAGCGTTGAAAGGCGTGGATAAAACACTTACAACACGGTGGGCCCCACAGAGCCCCGGGGGTAGGACGCAATCCGCGTCCATCAGCTATATACCTTGAGACCAAACTATATGGGCCCACCATGATGTACGTGTTTCATCCACACCGTCCATCCATTTTCCAGCTCATTTCCAAAGCAAAAGCGGACCGCGCCACAGTAGGGGATTCAACGCCACCCATTAAAAACTTCTTCCCGGCTGATGTTGCAAATAAAAATCATGGTGGGGCCTAGAAAGGTTTCAACCGTGGGTATCATTATCTCCACTGTTTCCTATGGTGTGATCCACCTGAGATTTATTTTTTCTTATTTTTTTATTGTCAGCCTGAATGAGCTGACCAAACGGATGGACGGTGTGGATGAAACAAATACATCAGGGAGGGCCCTACAGTGTTTGGTCACCACGGAAAATGGTCACCAGCCAATCCCCTTCCCTGAATGTGATATAATTCCTCCAATGGAAAACGCCCCACTTCTATGACTTCCAACTGCCGACTCGGTCCGTTTCGGACCGTCTCCTAACCCGTAAGAAAAAACGCCGGCAGCCGGCTTCTCCCTTATAAATGCCTCCCTCTCTCCCTCTCTCCTTCTCTTCCCCCCTCTCTCTCAAGAGAATAAAATAACAAAAAACCCCTCTTCCTCCTCTTATCTCCAGATCTCAACCGTCAATACCTTCCCGAATCAACGGCTCCCTTTCCTCCACATCCCCGGCCCGATCCTCCTCATCCTGCGGCGATGGGAGCCGTTCCAGACGCAGAAGGTCCAGCGCGTCGGTTCTGGGTCAGATTCCGCAAGGAATCGGTTTTCGCCGCGTATACACCGTTCGTTGTGTGTTTGGCGTCTGGGAGATTGGAGCTGGAGACGTTCCGGCATTACATCGCGCAGGACGTGTATTTCCTTAGGGCTTTTGCGCGGGCGTGAGTTCTGGATTCTTTTATTTCTTTTATTTCTTTCGGTGGATTGCTCGCGTTGTCAGGGTTAGGGTTTTGGTTTCAGTTGTTCTGAATTAGGGTTTTTATTTTTTATTTTTTATTTTAGGTACGAGATGGCGGAAGACTGTGCAGATGACGACGATGCGAAGATGTCGATATCTGAGTTGAGGAAGGCCGTTTGGAGGAGATGAAAATGCATGATGCGATCGTTGAAGTAAGCTTTCAATGTTTTGGGCGTGTACAATAGAGTTTGCATTTCTTTCGTCCTATGATCTTTCTTTGTGATGAGGAATTATACAGTCCTGGAATGGAGGATTTGAATGATCTCTCAGTTTCCTAATTTTGTACTAGTGGGGTCCATGGTTGGATGATCCGGACCATTGATTTGATTGGCTCATCAGCAGAAGTGCCATGCGCCATGAAAATATCTGGCGTGACCATCTAACTGTTTGTGGACTGCGAATGGAGGGTTAAGAACAAGAAAACACAGCTGCCATCCACATTTGACTGAGAAAGGCCACGGCTTGGATGGTCAGGATCTTCCACTCTTGGACAGTCCATCCATTTGGGGCCATTCAGATCGACAGCATGGATCACTGGTCCATGGGCTTACTTGAGGGTTGTATGCATGTCCTCGGGTCGAGGATCATGTATCGCAGAATCCCTGTCGGTAATCATTTCCACATCTGTTCCAAATGAAGGCGATGAGTTAGTTCTTACTGCAAGATTTATAAATTTATTCCATCATGTTCTTAGTTTTAGCTGTGGAATACGGCAAATGGAAATAAGCAAATGAGGATGGATTTGTTGGGGAACACGCCACATGTCCTGTTCTGTCCAGTTATGCCCAGATGCATGTAAGTTGCCAAGTTGTGACTTTCGGCTGTAACTGTAAGTCATTCACAGGGAAGTGACTTCTTACCCCCAGTCCCATGAGGTTTCCTGGCAGTTTGCTTGTGATGACTTACAGGTGAATTTCCTCCCCCAAACACTACGAGTAAGTGATTTACCTCTAAGTCACTTCCCACTTGCAACTCATAGGCATCCAAACGACCCCTAAAGGTGAGTCTTGAAAGATGGCAGAAATAGCTTTGTGGACATAGAATTAGAGATTGCTTTGCAGAAGCAGAAATTAGAAATGTAATCATTTGTTCCTTTGGAGACTTGGATCTTTCTAGTCTGGATTTTGAACTGTAGGCCCACTAGCTCTTTCTTGAAAACATTGTCCCCCCCCCCACCCCCCCCCCCCCCCCCCCCCCCCCCCCCCCCCCTTTTTTTTTTTTTTTTTTTTTTATCAGCAACACAAAGCTCTCTTGACATTCATGAAATTATTTCTGTAGAGATAGTGATCTAGTCTTGAATTTTTAATTGGGACTCACACACACACACACACAGAGAGAGAGAGATAGAGAGAGAGAGAGACTCGAGACGAGAGAAGAGAGAGATGAGAAATGAGAGATGAGAGACTGACGAGAGTGAGAGGAGAGAGAGAGAGAGAGAGTGAGAGAGAGGAGAGAGAGCGATGAGGACAGAGTGAAGAGAGGAGAGAGAGAGAGAGAGAGACGAGAGAGAGATTGAGAAGAGGAGACGAGTGAGAGAGACCGAAGGAGAGGAGAGAGAGAGAGGAGTGAGAAGGAGAGAGAGAGATGATTTGTGCACCTTTAGGTGAGAACTTGTGCGCACCTTTGCACACGTGTCATGGGCACAAAATCCGAACGGTCCATGTGATGCAGCACCCCATGAAACCCCCAAGGCGCAGCTTTTAGCCTGATCCAAAACTTAGGTGGGCCATAGCAAAGGGAGAGGTAAATCAAGGCAGGAAATTGTTTCCCTTTGTTATGACCCACCAGAGTTTTGAATCAGGCTAAAAGTTGGGCCTTGGGGGTTTCATGGGGTGCCACATCCCATGGACTGTTCGGATTTTGTGCCCATGACACGTGTGCAAAGGTGCACATGAGTTCTCACCTAAGAAGGTGCGCAGGTGGTACACACACACCCCACATGGGCACTCGAACCCAGGACTTCAGTGTTGAAACGCAGAGCGTCTACCACTGAGCCATGGATCAAGACCCTCATTTAGATAGGTTGAATACTTGTTAATAGCTAGATAGTTTTAATGTCTTGTCACTATGTTCTTGTATCCTTTACAAAATTCAACTTCAATTTGTTTTCTTGTTGGCTTTTTAACATGCATGGGGTTATAAGTGCTAAGATAATAACTCGTTGTTGTTTGCCTGTTATTGAATACTTTGTGCCAGCATGCATTCTCTGTTCTGGCTCTAGTCTTCGTACCCTGGAGGCTAACTATTCATAGATATGGAGACAATAACTATGATTGTATGCGTGCATTAGCCCATTTCCATTCATTTTACATCATTGAAGGAAATTATTTCTGCTATTGTATTTTCTGATGGAAATCAGTTTTGCAGGAGTGGGGTGTTGATCTCACAAAAGAAAGCACTCCAAACTTGGCAACAGTAAAGTACACTGATTTCCTGTTAGCAACAGCTGCAGGAAAGATTGAAGGAGGGAAAGGCCCCATCAAAATTGCAACACCTTTTGAGAAGACAAAAATTGCTGCTTACACATTAGGTGCCATGACTCCTTGCATGAGACTCTATGCCTTCTTAGGCAAGGAGCTTCAGTCGTTCTTGGATCCTGGTGAAACCAATCACCTCTACAAGAAGTGGATTGAGAGTTATTCATCTGAAAGTTTTGAGGTTTGTCTCATATTTTAATGGATGTACTTTGCTGAGATAATATATTTTATGTCGTCTTTGAACGTTATAGTTATTAAATCTGCTTATTGTTGTTTTCTTTTTTGAACCAACACAGTCATCGGCTCTGCAAACTGAGGAATTGCTTGACAAACTAAGCATCTCATTGACGGGGGAGGAACTTGAAGTCATAGAAAAGCTTTATCATCAAGCTATGAAACTTGAAATAGATTTCTTTTCTGCTCAGCCAATTGTTCAGCAAACTGTAGTCCCTCTGTCAAGAGTGCAGGATCCAGCAGAGCATCAGCTTATCATATTTTCTGATTTTGATTTGACATGCACTGTTGTCGATTCCTCGGCCATTTTAGCGGAGATTGCTATATTAACTGCACCCAAAGCTGATCAGATTGGGCCTGAAAATGTAAATGCTCGGAAGTCATCAGCTGATCTGAGGAACTCTTGGGATGCTCTTTCCAGTCTATATACAGAGGAGCATGAACAATGCATAGAAAGCATTATTCCCAGTGAAGAAGCCAAAGGTAAGCAGTTGCATTTGGTTTATATATTTAAATCATTCTAGGACAATTATGAGCAAAGTGGTCAGGAAACAGTTGAGGCCTTTACTTATCAGGTGGCACCCTTGTTTTTTTTTTTTTTTTTTGGTTTTCCTGCTTCCTATTTCTGCGGCTGTTCAGTGGAAACTTTTAACTATGAAGGTCTATGCGAAGCACTTGAGCAACTTTCTGACTTTGAGAAACGGGCAAACTCTCGAGTCATCGAGTCAGGAGTGTTGAAGGGTGTGAATTTGGAGGACATAAAACGGGCAGGGGAACGTCTAATACTCCAGGATGGATGTCCAGGATTTTTCCAGCAGATTGTCAATAAGAAGGAAGAGTTGAATGCAGATGTTCATATACTTTCATATTGTTGGTGTGGCGATCTCATTAGATCAGCTTTTTCATCAGGTATTTTTTTTTTTTTCTGCTTAGCAGAGTGATTTTCTTCTTCTTCTTTTCTTTTAATTTTCATCATGCAATCAATGGTTTTCTAGAGTCGCAATCTTTTTAAATCTGAAGAAAGTAAAGTTTAACTTCTACAATGTTGGTACTTGATCTAAAGATAATTGTTTCAAATTTTTATTTTCAATTTTTTTTATTTTTTTATTTTTGTTTTATTTATTTTTATTTTGTTTTTTTGAGAGAATGAAATTGTATGAAGTGGAAGCCCCCATTTGCGTCAGTCTATCTTTGCAGTTGAATTTCTGTTTGTTCATGTGTTAAGATTAGGAGTTCTGTTTTTCAAGGGTAAGATTAGTTCTTCTCAGCTACTTAAAATACTGAAGCTAATTTATATTTCAGTATCTACTTACAAATTTAGCAAGAAATGATTCTTGGGTTGATTGTAACAATTTCTCTTTTGAAGGTGATTCCTGCATTTGTTAAAGTAGACTGTTATATTTCATTTTCATGATATAGTCAGCACATTTAGCACGGCAAATTGGGGACCACCTCTTAGCTAAGCTAATATATGCATAATGTGTAGGAAGGTGGAGGAGATGATCAACCACATTTTCATTCATTGTCCCACTTAGAGAAGTTTGATAGAATTTCCTGACTTGTCAATTATCCTCATTGTTAAGCATCTTCCGAAAATGCACGCTATCTTGTTAGAGTTTGGGGGATTGGGCTTTCTCATCTAGATGGTCAAAATTTGTGGAGAATCCTTCTCTTGCCATTATATGGGGCATTTGGAGGGAATGGAATAAGAGTCGTTTTAGTAACGACGTTACTTCTTTGGCTATGCTAGTCGATGGGCTAAAAAAGCTGTTGATATCGAAGGTGATGGTATGAAACGAGGCATTGCGTATAGGTGCCCAAGGCATATGTCAAAATTAGAAATAAGTGGCTGGAGGTAAAGCTGGGCATCGAGTCGAGTCGGACCGAGTTATGGCTAATCCGACTCGATCCGGTTTTGAAATAGGCCTGACTCGAACTCGACCTGACTCGGTACCGACTCCAGCATGCTTGACCCGATCCGAGTCCGAGTCTAGCCCGGACTAATCCGGACTGAGTCCAACTCGGTCACAAGTACTGAGTCGGGTCGAATCAGCACCGAGTCGAATCGGGTCACAAATACAGGAGGTTTCGTCTTTGCTGCAACATGCCGGTTTTGGTTAATTGAGTAGTCTCTGTACGTCTGTTAGTCTCTGCCATCCAACTAGAGCTGTACACGGGTCAAGTTCTAGTCGCGCTAGGCCAAGCTCGGCTCGGCTTGGCTGGACCCCACCATGACCCAAGCTCGAGCTTAGCTCGACTCGGTCTTCGTGCTCACCCCTTGAGCTCAACTCGGCTCGTGGTTCGAGTTGAGTCGGGTCGAGCGAGCCATTCGAGTCGAGTTGAGTCGAGTTAATATTATTTTACAAATTATTATAAAATAATTAAAACGATAAAAAATCAAGATTGTTAGAACGAAAACGGGTGCAATGGCAGTGCATAACAAGTTAATACAAGCTAGCAAATAAAAATATGAGAATGTTATAAGAAAATCATAAACTCACTCAAAATTCATCGACATCTTGTTAATATGGTCCATATGAGGTACGCCTTCCCGACCGTCGGATAAGAGAGTATTCACCTTCATCTGAACCCGATCCATCACCATCACTTTCGTCAACAGGAAATATGTTTGCAGATCCAGATGTGTTATCTTCTCCAGGGTAATTGTTTACTTCTTCTAAATTGGAAGGTGGTGAAATTTTACCATCATGTTCCTGTATAGTTTTAGCTAACTTTTTCAATCCTTCTTTATGAGCCGATTTATAAGGAGTTCCCAACATCTTATAAAATGATGAGAGCCTGGAGAGAAACTTTGATATTTTGTGGCCCTTCTTTGTGTCCAGCTCAGCCCTGCCTCGACGTCATGTTGTCTCGGAGGACATCGATATCTAGATGCCTCAGCCTCTTCCCAACTTATCTTCAAGGCAAGTTTTAGTTGTTCTTCTTCTATATCTTTTAATCTAGCATTTTTCTTTTCTTCTTTCTTACTAATTTGTTGCACTCTCTCTATTTTTGAATATTCATATATTATAATAGGCTTGTTATGATATTTTTTGTGGCTAGTTGAATTTGGTATGGAGGGGGTGCGAGTTTTCTTATTTGAGTCTAAGAGAGCTTGAAAAGAATTCATACTCCTTGTTAGGCATTAGGACATGGTTTTTTGTCTCCTCCTCGACTAGATAAGTGTATTCTTAGCCGATTTGTTTTGTTGACGAATTTCGTCTCCACACAAATGACATTTAATCTTCATTCTTCCAAATGTTGGGGAGTGAAATGGGTATCGTAATCCTAAATGTTGGCGGATGGGTCATCAGACGACATTTCTGCACAAGGATTTTTGTTAATAAAGAATAATATTTTTAGGAGAATTTAATTTTCAAGAAATAAATGATAGTACGTTCAAAATTTCAATGTTGATGATAATGTCAAGTACTCTACTCCAAAAATAATAGAAATTAAAGTCTTACAGAACAAGTAATAAGATCAAGATGTCTAAAATATTTAAAATAATGTTTAAACTTTAAACATATGAAGGTGTAGTGCTAGTCTCGTCTAGACTCTCGGTCTTGTCCTCTTCATCAAATGAACTGCCACCCCAAGCTGGACGTAACCAATCTTGCGTACAAACTAGCGCTTCAATTGTTTTAGGTGCAAGATAGCTTCTATACTTGTTCACCACTCTGCTACTGGTGTTAAATGCAGACTGTGATACCACTGTTGTTATCGGAATTGATAAAATATCTTGAGCGATCAACATGACAGTGTAGGATATTTTCTTTCACGAGCTCTAGTCTTCCACCAGTCTAAAACGTCAAAATCTTGATTAGAGACCTTCATGACTGGCTCCTTGAGATATTCTTCTAATTCTGACTCATTTGTTTGCTAACTCGCTTCATCTTGTGCTAAGGCTGAGAAGTACTCATCTATAAAATTGTCATCACCTATAGATGAACTGGAGCTGCGTTCATGCATAAGTTGTGTCCTGACTTCTAGAAGAATTACCCACATAAGAAGTGTACAATTCTTTAATTGCCACACGAACATTAGATGTTTCAATGGCAGCCTTGTCAAACAGATAAATCTTCTTATAAACGTAACTAACCAGTCTCATTTTGCAGCGAGGATCAAGTACAATAGCTAAAGCCATCAATAGGTGAAATTCGCTCCAGTAC
>JAJHSJ010000005.1:19393374-19453482 GCA_021015155.1 Magnolia officinalis | reverse complement strand
ACACCATCCAGCACCTCTGGATGGTGACATGTGGAGTGCACCATGATGTATTTTTTTAACGCGCCGTACATCTGTATGTGGTCGGTGATGTATTAGCCTTAACTATGCCGTCCATTGTTGGTGGGGCTCATCTTTAATGTATGTGTTTGATCTACACCGTCCAGCCCCCCATGATGTTTGTGTTGTATAAACACCGCCCATCGTGAGGCCCATCATGATGTATTTCTTGCCCATGTGCAGGGACTCACCTGTTTGTATTTTTGGCCCATGTGATGGGGCCCACCTGTTTTGTATTTGAAGCCCACATGATGAGGCCTGACTTGATGTACACGAGGCCCATTAGTGCGGCCCATTGATGCAGCCCACTTGATGTGTATGAGGCCCATGTGCAGGGCCCGCCTGTGATGTATATTAGGCCCATGTGTAGGGCCCACCTATTGTGTATTTGAAGCCATGGGTTGTGGCCCATTGTGATGTATTCAAGGTCCATGGGCAAGGCCTGATGTGATGTGTTTATGACCCATATGATAAGGCCCATTGAGATGTATTTCCAACCCATGTATTGTGGCCAATTTGATGTATACAAGGTCCGTTGGTGCGGTCCATTGTACGGCCCACTTGATGTACATGAGGCCCGTTGGTGCGGCCCATTGATACGACCCATGGTGATTGTACGAGGCCCTTGTATGAGGCCATGGGCCCACGATACATTTAGCTCTATGTGGGCCACTCCTTGGGAGCAATGTTGGTTAAATGTCCACATTGATGGGCAATGATGGTTTAATGTCCACATTGTGACATTCTCTTAGGCCTTGTCCTGCCGATCATCGAGGCCGATTCCGATTATCGAGGCCGATTCTGATTATTGAAGCCGATTCCGATTGTCGAGGCTGATTATTGAGGCCGATTCCGATTGTTGAGGCTGATTATCGATGTTGATTATGAGTACGTGACAACATAACATCATAATACATGCCCATACGCATCATCTGCATGTTTGTTATGAGATGTGGTTGACCTTTGTATATGTCATTGGGCATGTTGTTATGAGACTCCCTGACAAGCGGAGATTACCTCACATGAGTACACGGTATGTGCAGGATTGATGCATGACTGGATTGTATGACTCATGCATCTTTTATTGTGTGTTGTGATTACTATACGCCCTAGCGACATCAGGGTCGTAGCCTCCACAGGCATATCGTAGATGGCCAGATAGGACACCAAAAATCTATTACTAGCATCGGGCTATCATAGATGGCCCTGGGTGAAAATTTCTAAATCCTCTTGGTACCAGAGGACGCCCCAACGTCGAGACCAAGTGGATATATATGAGCGCATGAGGGCCATATACCAGCAGGCCGCGTCTCTCACTGTGTCGTGGTCAGTTGGGAGGGGGTGTGACCTTACCCGCCTGAGGGAGTAGGCATAGCTAGCCTGAGTCTGACCAGTTTGAGGAATGTGTCCGTTATCGACGAGCCGGTCCCGATATTGGTAGGCGGATAATGAGGTCTCTTCTACTTACCCAGTTGTGCGCTTAATGGGGTTGCAGCTAGCGTAGAGTGTACTAGACCCCGGTGATGATCCCAGAGATGTACAGTACTGATATGAGATTTATTGAGTAGGCGTTGCATACTCATTCATTCATTCATTCACTATCCACTCGGACTGGTGGTGCGTAACTATTTGTTACTTATACCTTCGCAATGGCCAGGATTTTGGTTGGGGTGCGTGACTAACCTGAGATCAGGAGTTTACCACATTGAGCCTAACTATCCAAATTTAGGTACGGGACTGGTTTGGAGAGAAGTTCCTTGTGGTAGACCCCATACCCTGCGATACCACATATTATCATCCCGACTTCACACTCCAGCTTGGTCATTTCATTTGCATCGCATATTGCATTACATCCGCAGGCATATGGCATTTTGGGTTGTTGTGTTTCTGCACTTATATGGCCTAGACGGATTCAGCAGGATTTACATATTACATTGTACCCTCGACATCTGATATTTGGCTCTCTTGAACTCCTCATTTGCATAGCTGATTTGTATTGCGTACTCTAATATTGTATGACTCGTGATTTGCTAGTATTTCTGCTTCTTACTCTGATATTGTATGGTTCGTGGACTTATCAATATTTTCGTTTACTCTGATATTACATTCTGAGCACGCATATATTGCTCACACACTTACACCATCATCTAAACTTTCTATAAGCTTTGTGCATGAAGATGCGTGCAGGTGACATTATGATACAGCCGAGCTGAGGTAGGAGCTTGCAGTTGAGCTTCTGGAGTTTTCTTTGATGTTTCTATATTGTATTTCCCTTTCAGCATTATACTCAAATGATTATATTAGTGTATATGTGATAATGATGTTGTTCTTATGATCTGGGTATACTTGTGGTTATGCTTCTTACGAGACAAATTCATGTTAAAATCCTCCTTGTATGATCTCAGGATCAGAATCTGGCGTATGAACGCTGGGAGCCGAGAATGGGTACTACGGAGGCTGTTAGCACCACCGGATTCAGCGATCAAAAATTTTGTGAGCCCGTTTTCCGAGTTTGGGGCGTGACATGTGCGGTTGTGGTATTCCATTTACTACAAGAGTTGTCAGTAGGCAAGCTGGCCTAATGGGTTTTAGGCTGGCTCTCAGGCTAGAATATTAGTCTCGTTTCAAAATCAGGCCAATCTTGGATTTATTGTCCAAAAGCCCATCAACCCAACCCGACTTGTTAAGTTTTTTAAAGTGTAATTCTATAATTTCTTTATACAATTAAAATCTCCAAATCCCATCTCTATCTCGAACCCACTCTCTCTCTCTCTCTCTCTCTCTCTCTCCTCTCTCTCCTCTCTCTCTCTCACACACACACACACACACAACACCACAACAATATCTCCCTACTACGATGTTGTTGTAGATTTTTTTTTTATGGTGGCATGGCACCAATTGAGCTCGGGTCAGGCCTTCTATTAACATTACGGGTCAGGCTTGGGTTGGACTATTTTGGCCCATCATGGGCTTGGGCCGAGTTTAGGCCAATGTTAAAAAACGTAGGTCGGGCTTGGACAGAGCTTGGACTGGCCCTAACCTAGCTTGTTGACACCCATATTTACCACCAATTAACACATTTTAAAATCCTCGAGGGCTTGATTTAACCCCAATTAACATGAATTACTAATAGAGGTGAACCCGAGTCGAACCGAGTCGAGCTTGGCACAGCTCGACTCGGCTTGGCCACTAGCTGACCCCAGCTCAAACTCGGTTCAGCTCGATCCTCGAGCCTGATTGGCCAACTTAACTTAGTTCGGTTAACAACTCGAACCAGATCGAGCTGAGTTCGAGCCAAGATCGAGCCTGTGCGGTATTTTCACAAAAACATGGAGTGCACTTTCAATTTCTTACTGTATGTAAAACATCAGCAGCTGTTTACAGGTATTTCATCAAATGCCTTGTAGGCAACATCAAAATCAACAGAAAAAGGGTATTGTTTCATATACATACCTTCCATGCTTCCTTGCCGCCAGCCGACACTTCGTTGTGTCATTCATCAAACACTTGGTGAGCAACATCAATATCAAAGTAACCGAGTCACCAAACTGGTTCGATCTGAGTTTGATCCGAGTTGGGGTTCGATCCGAGTTGAGTCGAGCTTGGGCAAGCTCGAACTCGGTTCAAAACTATTTTGAGCTCAAAAAATCAGCTTGAACTCAGTTTCGAATCGAGCTTTTTCGAGTTGAGTCCAGCGAGCTAACCGAGCTAACTCGATTCTTATACAACCCTAATTACTAATGATGACATCAACATGAAAATCAAGTTACTTTAACTTCAAGATTTGGTGAGGCCCACCACAATGTTTAAGTGAAATCCACCTCTATCACCAAGTGCATCACTTCATTTTAGCCATAGAACTTAAAAACAAGCCTAGTTCGTGATTCAGTGGGTCATACAAAGGGAAACAATTCCATGAGGGATGCCCACCCTTGATTTTTTTTTTCAAAGAACGCCGTGATGATTACATAAAATCCACTTCACCCATTAGATGAAAAGCTAAAATTTAGGCCTCATGACCAAAAATCAAGCCCATCCTTTATTCAAGTGGGTTTTTTCACAACCCCAAGTGTAGGGTCGTGATGTAGTAATAATCTCGGTGAGACTGAGGTCGAATCCACATAGACTAATCTTGTGTATTTATTCTGAGAGTAATTAGAATTAAAACTAGGAAAAGATCTAACCTAAATCAGGAAAGTAGAGAGTAATTATGAGATGATGAAGTTAGAAACTTAAGAATTTAAAGGTGGGAAACTAGGGTTTCCAAGGATCCACTTGTAGGTTCTCGGGATGTCACGCCCCAGACTCGGTAATCAGACTCACAAGGAACCCGATGGCCAGTTCTAGCCGCAACAGCCTCCGTAACACCCCATTCTCGGCTCCTGAGGCAGGTTCCGATCCTGGGATCCTACAAGGAGGGTTTCCATAATAATATAATCATTTCAATATGAGTATACCCAAGATCACGGCAAGTATATCTGAGAATAATAAGGCACACATCACAAAATTCACTAAGAATTTGAACTTTTACAAGCTTCCATAAGGTCCAAAAGGACATAACATAAGATAATAAAAGGAGAGAAAAGTCAGCAACACTAGAGTCCTTAATCTCAACTCTACTCCAAGCTCTACCGCTACGATACCAGCCTAGGATTACCTGCACGCATAAATCATGCATAAGCTTATAGAAGCTTAGAGGGTGGTGGAAGTGTGTGATAATGGTGCACAGAATAATAGAACGAGGTACAGGGAGAGGGACATGCTCAATGACAATATCACTCGCCTTACCAAGGCTTATCATGAATACGCTGCAATGAGTACTGGGTGTCATATCAAGGCAATGCATGAAAGGGCTTATGCAGCCGATGCGAATGCGATGCAAAGTAATGTCAATGCTCATATCCAATCCACATATCAAGTACATTTCCAATCATAAGGAAATCACCGGGGTCCATTACGCTGCTAGATGACTGCTGCTCTACAGACACCGCACAGTCAAACGAGCATAAGAGACCTCACTATCGGCCTGTGGACAACCAATCACCAGCAAGGCCTGACGGTAGAGGACCCATTTTACGAGCTAGTCAAACTCAGCCTAGTAATGCCCTCTTACATCAGGTGAGTAAGGCCACACCCCTATCCAACCGACTACACGACCGTGAAAGCCGCGGCCTAACGGTATATAAGGCCCTCGGCGCTCATATATTTCACCCGATCACAGAGCTGGAGCAGATCTTTGGTACCATGGAAGTTTTAGAAATTTCACCATGGCATCCTATGCACCCGGTATGCTCAAGTATCATTTCTGGTATCCACACATCCAACCATCTACGAGTATCCCTGTGGAGGCGAGGCCCTGATAAAGCAAGAGCGGTATCATCATAAAATATGATGCCAATGCATGAGTCACACATACAGATCACGCACCGGCTTCAGGCACTCAATGTGCACAAGGGGAGAAACTTCATCCTTCTATAACCACCACACAATGCAATTAATACACACAGATGATGCATATAGGTCACAATGATGTAAGTGCATTACCTGTAGAATATATATGTATTCCTCCTTCCCAAGGAGGAACAAGGTCTAGGTATATAGACAGATACTCTAAGGAGAAGGGAAGACTTCTAGTGGGGGCCCAATACTTTGGGATGACCCACAAGCTAAGAGAGTTATAATCCCAAGGAGGAAACAGTCCTAACCAGGGTCCAAGGTGGGCCTTCAACCACCCATAAGGGCCCTATAGGCCTACCTTAGGGCCACCAAGGAGGACATTCAACCTCAACTGGGTCCTAAAAGGTAGTCCACTACGAATAAAAAGTAAGGTCCAAGGCCCAAGTAATCCATGGCCTAATGGGCTATACACAGAGCCCAACTCATAGGCAATATGATGGGCCTTCAAGCAAGGTTTAGGCCTAACCATGAAGGTCATAAAGCCACATACTGTGATGGGCCTTATGAGCGGCCCAGTAGTTCAACCACATGGGCAATTTCACACTTAGTACAAGTGAGTTGGGCCTCACATCATAGCCTAAGTACAAGGTTAATTTGGTGGGCAGCCATGGGCCCAACTACTTACATATTATAGCCCATAAACCCATCACAATAGGTAGAAGAGTATAGGCCCAAGTCAATGGACCTACTTAAAGGTTCTAGTCCAAAAGGCTTAAGGAATTAGTCAATTAACCACATACAATGTTCCAATAAAAACTCAACTTGGGTGGGCCTCAGATGAGCACTAATTATACCTAAAAATAATGAAGGAAAAAAGGCAAGATAACTGATTTAATCTACCTCAAATCTGGTGGGCCATGCTGGCCCAAAACAAACATTTATGGGCAGCAACATTGGGCCCATTGCTGAATTTCCAGCCCACCCGCTTTCTGGGTTTGTTGGAGTCCAGCAAATAATTTAATTTATAGTATTTATTTTCTGATGACCTACACACATCATTGTGGGTCCCACCAGAGGAGAGGGGGATGCACAACATATATTACAAGTGGGTCATCCTGCTGGAATACAGACCCAACAACAGCCCAAGGTAGGGGCGTCCTATAGTGGGTAGTCCTATGGGCCTGGGTATTTAACCCAAAACTGACCCAAATTTGCAGGCCGTACCAAGGTCAGTACATGGGTCCGATGGCCCTGAAAATTTGTAAGATGGTCCTTCCATGAGTGGGCCACACCTCCAAAAACTTTTGTGATTTTTAGAAGGTCAAAAGTATTTTAATTAATTTAAATAAAACAGACTATCCAGAAAATCTAGTTTATCTGGACATCCCAACGTGGTGGGCCGGTCCATCCCTCGCCACGATGTGCACAGGGATTTGTTGGCCCCAAAAATTGGTAGATGGGTCCTAACATGGGTAGATCACACCTTTGTAAAATTTTAGAATTTTTTGATACTCAAAAATATTTTAATTAAATTAAGGAATACAATATGTCTAGAAATTCTGCTAAGTGCAGAATTTTGGATAGACCATGTTTGAGCACCCAATGGGGTGGGCCCTGGATGTCCAAAAATTTTAAAAATTAAATTTAAACCTTTCCACATATATGTATTATAAGGTATGGTCCACCAAAGTGGCCCACCTGATCAGAAACTATTTTAAAATTTTGAGTTTCCAAATTATAACCTTGCTGGAATTACAGCAGAAATTTCAGCAAGGTACCTATATTGGCCCACTCTTTTGGAGACCCAAATGAGGTCAGTTGAGGCTGAAATTTAGTATGCTTATAGGTGGGATATGTACATTCAAAAATCATATATCACTTGGTACAAAACTCCCCACCAAAAGCTCCAAATTCTGAACTGAAGTTGGCCAAAAAATCTGTCCAGGCAGATTTAGACAGCAACATGTAATTGAAAGAAATAAGATATAAACATTATTTACCATGGGATTTAGCCCCAAGAATTTATGTGGTGGACCACCCCAATGGGCCCCAATAACGTCCAGACCTTTCCCATCATCAAATACCCCTTGCATGTATCCCATTTAGGTGGATTTTGGGGCCACATATCTAAGGATGGACCGCTTTGGGCGTATAAGCTCCATGGATGGTCTGGATTTCTTGTGGGCCAAACACGCAAGATCAGAATTCTATCATAAAAGAAAAATAAAGAATCAGCCACAAGAGGAGGGGCTCCGCCACATTGAGGCCCTCCCCTTCATCAATCATCACACCATTCCTTTTCCTTTTTCATATGTTACACAAGGAGGATCCACCACATGTATGTCCTAGATTCAAGATCAATGGTTGGGATGCCATCCCAACCATGATTCTAAAGTCTAGATGACCTATTATGCAATGGAATCCAAATAATCCTCCATGATGGGGGCCCATAGAGGGAAAACCTCATGCATGGGCATGCATGCATCAAATAGGCCATTTGGCCACAACTAGGGGATGGTGTAGGATCTTCACTATTGATTGGTGGGTCCTATACTTCTCATATGAAAGAAAAAGAGATCTAAGAACATGAAAATAGAAATTCTAAATCATACAAGTACACCCACCTTAAATTGCTCCAAACTTGGACCTCCTAGCTCCAGTGCACCAAGGGATCCATATCAATGGGTGAGATTGGATTTAGATGGTTAGATTTAGAGGATTAGATGGAAAATGGGGCTGGAATGGGGTGGATGTCCCACCCCTCTTGCTTGGAGAAAATGGGAATGAGAAGGACAGAAGAGAGAGAGGAGTAGAGGGAATGAGAGAGAAAGAGAGAGAAATCTCTTTTAAGCTAAGTAATCATTTCTCTCTCTCGCCTTGTTAGAAAAGAATGATGATTGCAATAGGGAGTTACAACCAAAGTTGTAGGGTTAGTAGGTTTTCTAGGCTTATGGGTGGTGTTTAGAGGTATGTGGTGTAGGAATAGGGCTTAGGTAGTGTGTATAGTGTGTGTTGGAAATAGTGCCAAGAGATGACACCTACTTAGAAATCTATGCACACTATCCCTAGGTGGGCCACATGACCATGATCAAGGGCCAAAAAATGAAATGCATACAACTTATGATATATACGTCGGATGGATGCACAAGACGCGGCATCGGAACCGCAACGGCGATGCGAACAAGATGCAACAGGTTTCGGCTCAATCCGAGTTGGGTATACATGATCGGACTTAAAGATGACCGTAAACACTATCCGATGGTCATGGGTCGTCGAAATTTGACCGGTAGGGCCGCGAGACTAAGATGACGAGATGCATATACTCACACACACACATGCACATGCGAACTCGGGTCGGGTCGGGTCTCACACGGGATGCCACCTTGTTTGATTCAAGGACGAAGAGATTTGTCAGATCTCTAAACTTCTCATGGATCTAATCATCAATGGATGAGAGTTGTGATGATTTGGAAGTGATTCCATCACCTAACCATGCTCAGGAGACAAGGCAAACAACAGGATCTACCAATCACACAGCCAATCATAAGAGAATCGTGAAGGTTAGGAAGGATTCCATCATCTAACCATTGCCAAGGGATGATGGTAAACAGGATCTCCTAATTTCACAATCTCAATTCAGGGAAAGAAGATATATCAAGCTATCGCAAATCTATCGTAATTTGAGTCACAACAAACCATTAAAAACTAAAAATATTCCTTTATAATCAAACTAGAATCCAAGAGAGTTCAATAAAACAGGAATCAAAACAAAGAAAACATCTCAATCACACTACAAGCTTCACCTCTTAGCCCTAGTTAAGAGGTTTAGTCAACCATAGACATGATTGAACTAGAAACTCTTAAGAAAAGCATAAAAACAACTAAGGAAATGCAAGAAAAAAATCTTGGCAACGGCTTCTCCACGCTTTTGTTCCACTCCATAAACCCTAGATGACGCCTAAGGATGCCCTAGGGACCCCTATTTATAGTTTTAGGGCTTAAACTTTCGCACACCAATGGAAATTTCTGGAAACCGTCTCAAATTTACATAATCCCCGCAACTTTTGCGCAAGTCTTTGATGTCATCGAACAGCCTTCGATGTCATCGAGGACTGGCTTCGATGTCATCGAACAACCTTTTATGTCTTTGAAAATGTATCCAAAACAGTCTAGCGAGTTGCTTCAATTTCTTCAATAAATTTGATGCCATTGAGAAGACTTCGATGTCATCGAACCCCAAACTTTGATGTCATCGAACATATCTTCGATGGATCGAAAAGAGCACCTAATATGTCAAGCAACCAACTCAATTTTTTTGTAATTCTTCGATGTCATCGACAAGCCTTTGATGTCATCGAACACCATCCTTCGATGTCATCGAACAACTCTGTTCAATGTCATCTAAGCTCAAATCCTGTGAATTTCTGCACCAATTTCTACACTTCCTTCCTTTTCCACTTGATTTTCTTAAATCTTAGGGTCTTGAAATCTTCCATCTTGGTCTCCAAAGATTCATTCTTTACTTGATGATTCTTGAGCATTAAATTCATGCTTTTAACATTCTTTTCAATCCAAGCTTTTAAATTCACCTTGCAAAATAAACACATGTAACATATACCATTAAGCCATATTATATTTTTAAAACCAAGAAATAAATGGGGGATAATATGCAATATTTGACCCTCAACACAACTCCCAACTAGCATTTTGCTAGTCCCGAGCAAAATATGCGATAAATAATTTTCAATCTCAAGTTCGAAATCCTTTTTCAGAAAACAATCTTTTGTGCGATTAAGTATGAATGAGTAACATTAAGTGAGATAGTGGGATCTTTGAAAGCTTAGAGCAAATCAACTAGGCAATTAATCAAGTAGGTTCTTATCACTAAAATCAGAATGAAAGTTCAAATATCAAGTTTTCCTATGTGCCTGGTGAAAATCAATTTACTTCTCAGAAGATTACTTTTGTTTTGTAAGGTTAGCCATGTTCATCATATTAAGATTAGTTGAAAACTCATGTACGGATTCTAAATTGATCCCCCTTTTCATTAATTTTTTTTTCTAGTTTTTTATTTTATATCGACGGTCACCATTATTTATTCCTCTTTTTCAGACATTACATCCTTTTAAAGACATTTTTCATTCTCCTCAAAGATGTTGTCATTCTTCATTCTTTATGACCTCTTTGTCGATCTCCTATTTTTTAACTAGTCTTCCATCTTTTAAGGTGGATAAGATTCTCCATATTGAATTCTCAATATCTAACAATGATCCACATACTAACAATTAGAAACTCAAGCACATTCCAAGAAAGCAAATTGAACGTGTCTTGTGGTTTAGATTAACATGATATTCAAACTTTTTCTTAGATGATTAAGCTCCCACAATTTAAAATCCAATGTCATGTCTCATCATACTCAAAGCATTCTTAAATACACAATTTCTTATTTTCCAAACAAATTTCAACTCAAAACTTTGAAAATTTTACAAATTTTCTACAAATTTTTTGCTCAAAACTGAGAAAACATTGATTAGGTCACCTAATCCCCCACACCCCCCCACAAAAATTCTACATTATCTTCAATGTAAAAGAAATAATCATGTAAATGCAAAAGAGGCAATGAAAATTAAGGAGATGGTGTTGGAAAGATAGTACTTGGAAGAAGGAAAATAGAAGCTTTTCTACGAATCTCAGCACAAAATGGGTTAGCACAAACAAAACTCACCAGAGTATAAGCAAACTACCCTAAACAGCGGAAGCAAACTATCCTAGAACGGCGGAAAGTAAACTATCCTAAACAGCAGAAAGCAGTAAACCTAACTACACCTTCGTTAGTTTAGGAGATCAATGTTGGTAAACAGGATCACTCAGAGGTATGGACATGTCCTTTGAATCAAATTTTTCAACAAATGGCCTTAATCGATGTCCATTTACTTTGAATTCATTATCATTGTCTGGATTCTTTATCTCGACATCCCCATGAGGGTATACCTTTATAATAGTGAACGGGTTGGTCCAACGAGATTGGAGCTTTCCCGGAAAGAGATGTAACCGCGAATTATACAAGACGACTTTTTGACCTGAAGTGAGTGATTTTCGAAGAATATGTTGGTCATGAAACACTTTCATCCTGTCCTTGGAAATTCTCGAGTTTTTGTACACATCATTCCGGATCTCCTCGAATTCATTCAACTGAAGTTTACGTAACAAGCCAGCTTTGTCTAGATTGAAATTCAAATTTTTGATCACCCAGTAGGCTCTATGTTCCAACTCCACAGGTAAGAGGCAAGCCTTCCCATAGACAAGTCTAAAGGGAGACATTCCAATAGGGGTCTTAAATGCAGTACGGTAAGCCCATAAGGCATCGGTCAATCGGATTGACCAATCCTTACGGTCAGGGTTAACCGTCTTTTTCAAGATGTGTTTAATTTTTCTATTAGAAATCTCAGCTTGCCCACTTGTTAGTGGATGGTATGGAGTGATCACCTTATGAGAGATGTCATATTTCTTCATTAAGTTCGCGAATGGCCTATTACAAAAATGTGAGCCCCCATCACTAATGATGGCTCGAGGCGTTCCAAACCGGGAAATGATGTTTTCTTTTAAGAATTTAATGACCGTTTGATGGTCATTATTCTGGCACGGGATTGTTTTGACTCATTTAGTGACATAGTCTATAGCTAATAGAATGTATGAATTTCCATGAGATTGGGGGAATAGTCCCATGAAATCGATGCCCCAGTAATCAAATGCTTCTATGATAAGAATGAGGTTTAAAGGCATCATATTTCGACGGAACAATGCTCCTAATTTCTGACAACGCTCACAAGCTTTGTAAAGCTCATGAGTGTCCTTGAACATAGTGGGCTAGTAAAAGCCACACTGCAGAATTTTGGCCATGATCTTTTTAGTAGAAAAGTGACCACCACAGGCTTGAGAATGACAGAAGGAGATGACACTTTGGTGTTCATTGTCTGGCACACATCTCCTTAAGATTTGGTCTAAGCAATATTTAAACAAATATGGATCATCTCAGAAGAATTTACGAACCTCGGTGAAGATATTTTTTTTATCTTGCGCAGTCCAATGTGTCGGCGTGAAACCTATAGCAAGATAATTAATAATATCAACAAACAAAGGTGAATGGGAGACTTTGAACAATTATTTATCAAGGAACATGTCATTTATATATGTCGTCTTAAGGGAATCAGAGAGATCAAGACGAGAAAGATGGTCAGCCACTACGTTCTCTACTCCCTTTTTATCTTTTATTTTCAAATCGAATTCTTGGAGTAGGAGGATCCATCTAATCAGGCGGGGCTTAGCATCATTCTTAGAAAGAAAATACTTGAGCGCCACATGATCCGTGTAAATGTAGCATCCTAATTTACATAGCCAATTATACGCACACCTAGACCTATCTAACTTACGAGTAGTACACTGAAAACCTAAGCATAATGAACCAGTGATGATGATAGAAACCGATCAAAATTCAAGCATTACATTGAAAAATCATAGTACGTAGTGAAAGCATAATGGGCCACGTAGACTCATCCCTTATAAGAATGTGTGAGTACATGAGATTCCCCACGAGTCAAGAACAATCGAGATTATGGACTGACGAAACCATGTTTGAATTATGAATTAATACCAACAAATCCTCTTTATTACGTAAGCAAAGGATCTAGGCATCGGGCTCAAACCAACTACAGCCATCTATTCACCTCGAACACCAGAAGCAGGGAATCCTTAGATGGATCTCAATTGACTCGGATAATGGAAGTACTAAATTTTGGGGGCAAAATTATATTTAAGGGGGTAGATTGTAACGCCCCGAACTTTTCGATACTCGAGCATCGAAAGTCCTCGAGCGTTACCTAGAAAATTAACTTATATGTACATGTGTACGATACCAATCCAACTATCTTAACCTTACATCCTCACCCTGACACAAATCTAACCATTGAGAATTACCTCCATTTAATAGATCCAACCATGTAACTGTTGATTTCAAGATAAGCTCATTCATCATGTGATTTGACGTAAGTACTTTCCTATGAATGAATTGACAAATAACCATTCATCCATGATGATTCCGATATAAGTTCTTTTATAAGAATTACTCGGAAACATGCCTACTACCATGTAAACCCATTAGACTTCACAAAACTCTTAGATTATCAATATTTGCGATAATGCCACTAATCTAGACCCTTGAATTCTAGATCACTTAGTTCCCATGATCCATTTAACATGAAATTTTATACCATGCCTATGAGTCATAAATTAACCGTACACGTTAGATTTCAACCCTTAGATCATTGGGTAAGTGATCCAATTGACATATTAGCCACTTAACCATTGATTTTGGTGCCCATCAAACGTCGGGGGTAGTTGTGGTAGGATAATTCCCTTTCAAGTATGTCTTTATGATCTTAGGAACAAGTGGGATGACAAACAAACATCACTATAGGGCCTAAACAGGTTGCAACGATGGAAATCACAAATGACTACGATTTCATGCAGCATGGTCCACCTAATCCTTAGATATGCTTCAATTTTGGGCTCAACCCTTAAACTAGATGGAAAAATGAATGGACGGTGTAGATTGCTCAGGAAAGTATCACAGCAAACCCCACACGTAGTCTGTGTGTACGCAGGCTATGCACAACTGCAATGCACCAAACCGAGATTCCTGGTCAAAATAGGCCGACTCGATGAAAATTGCAAAAGAAACAGAAACTGTTTCCTTCTGCGATAGCAGCGGAAGGCCGTTTGCTGGAACGTGATAAGGCCCACCATCATTGATTGGACGATAAATCCAAACAGTCCATCGCACAGGCACGTGGGATTCGACTAAAACCAAGCAAAAATATCAAATTACGGACCACGTATGTGCACACGATTCCCAGCAAAGGAGAGAACTTGGCGCTGCGAAATTAACGGACTAGGTCCCTTTGAAAACGTTGGTGGCCCACCATCATGAGTAGCCACAGCGATTCAAACCATCCATCATCTCTAGGGGTCAAAACCGTCCTAAACCCAAGTTATCTCACGTGATGTTGTACACCGATGCACTCGAGATCTTCGACTGAAAGAAGTCCTTTACAGCGCAATATTAACGAACAGTGTCCGTTTGGGAAGCAATGTGGCCCACCATCTCGAGTATTCAGAGCGATCTGGACAGTCTAGTGTTGAGGGTCGAATATTGCATATTAGGCCTCAGTTATTACCTGATTTTATGAACATGATACTGTTTAACGCCTGATTTTAATCGTGTCTATGATGCAAGGTGAATTTAGGAGCTTGAACTGAAAAATGGCACTAAAAGCATGGATTTAACGTTGTAAAATCACCAAGGCAAGGGACGGACCCCAGGGGACCGGAATCGAGGAAATTAGATGGCAGAGATTCGAGAAAATCAGGCCACTCACGTTAAACGGACTTAAAAATCATCCAGAATGCAAGATCACAGGGTTCCCACCATCCATTCGGCTCGAAAATTTATATATGGCCTATTGATCATAAATTAACCGTACACGTCAAATTTCAGCATCTTAGCTAGGGCTAAGAAGTGAAGCTTGTAGCGTGATGGGATACTTTTTATGCTTTTGATTCATGTTTGGTTGAACCTTATGGATTCTAGTTTGATTATCGAGGAATGTTTTTAGTTTTAATGGTTTGTTGTGACTCAATTACAATAGATCTGCGATAGCTTAAGATATTATCTTTTCATGTATTGAGATTGTGAAATTAGGCAATCCCATTGTTCACCATCGTCTCATGGGCATGGTTGGGTGATGGAATCCTCCTAATCTTCTCAATTCTCTTATGATTGGTTGCGGGTTTGGTAAATTGTTGTTGTTTGTCTTGTCTCCTAGACATGGTTTAGTGACGGAATCACTTCCAAATCTTTATCATTCTTATCTATTGATGATTAGATCTATGAGACGTTCAGAGATCTGACAAATCTCTTCTTACCAACTGGATAAGATAGGACTCCGATTCCAGTTGTGTCCTTGAATTATGCAAGGTGCCTTCCCAATTGCTACAAGTGAATCCTTGGCACCCTAGTTACCACCTTTAATTTCATTAGTTTTTAATCAATCTATTCACCATTACTCTTAATTTTCTTGATTTAGATTACATCTTTGCCTAGTTCTAGTTTAAGTTACTTTCAGATTACGTACAAAGTTCAGTCTCTGTGGATTCGACCTCGGTCTTACCGAGATTATTACTACATCACAACCCTATACTTGGGGTGTGAACATCTAGAGTGTTCTCAGGACAAGTCTGACCGAACCTCTATGCTTTCTACTATCGATCGGAATCAAGAAGGCAAGCAGATTTCCTCCCAAAACTACGTCTGCAAGCAACGCAAATAGGGAACCATCCGAGTGCGATTTTCCTGCGTAAGGGAATCTTATGGAGGAGACGTGGGACAATCAAATCCATCCAAGACCCAGTAGGGATGAATTTGATCCCTTGCACGGTGGCAGATACGGCTGGAAACGGAACAACGGACCATCTCGTTGTTCCGTCGATAGTTACGTAGCGTCAGAAGGTTCGCAAAGTCCCTACGCAAGAGTTGCGTCCGTTGTTTCCACTGCGCATGAAGCTGCGTAAAAAGCCTCTGCAGAAGAGTCTAGAGACTCTTAGCAATGGCTATAAAAAGCCCCTGGAGATGCTACAACAAGAGGAAAAATGTGAGAGAGAGAAAAGAGAAAGCAACGTCTAGCAGCTAGACGTAGAAGCAAGAAAAGAGAAAGAAAGGAGGAAGAAAGGAAGGAAAGGAAAGGAAAGGGAAGGAAAAGAAAAGAGAAGAAGGAAAAGAGAAAGGAAGTGAAAGAGAAGGAAAAAAGAAAGGAAGAAGAAAGAAAGAGAAGAGAAGAAAAAGAAAAAGAAAAGAGTCGAAGTACCGAGTCGACTCGCTGGGTCCTGGACTGAGTCAGGGCTAGATTTGAGTTGAGTGTAAAGTGAGGGTTTTATCCTTTAAGCTTATGTTAATTTAAGTTGATATATTTATCATGCCCTTTTTATGCCTTCGTGTTATTTTATCTTGCTATTTTTTGTACCTTTTGTCTTAATTGAGTTGATGCATTTTATCTCACCTTTATACTTGTCCTTTACATGCCTTTTATCTGATTTCAGATTTCTATTACTGTCCATCTATTTTCATTTTAATTTATTATCATCAATTATTGACCCTTTTGAGATTTTTACATGATATCCATTGTAAGAGGCTTCCCTGGATTCACGGGAGGTTATGGATACAAGCCTTGCTCTTGCCTTACCATTGATTTGGCTCTGCCACTCTCTGTTACCAAGAATTGACGGTGGTCGCTCTTCTAATTACGGAGTTGGTCGTTGCCACCCTTATTAAAGAATCGGCCGTTGCCGCTCTTCTATTTATTGAGTTGACTTTAACCACTCTTCTCATGTTCGAGTTGACCTTCGTCACTTGCCTCTTATTCAAGTTGGTTATTATTACTCGTTCCTTTTCCTTAAGGGTTTGGTAGGTGTCTTGATATTCTTAACCTTCTATGGATAAAGGAATTCTCTCTTGATGAAAGTACTATGATGGGAATCCCTCCTCTAGTGATCGATTAAATATCGTGGACGTAATGCGTTTTCGGTAGTGGCCCTGGGGCGACATGTAATTCCATGTTTCTGGGGTTGATGGTGTCTTAGTTGATATACGTGAGACGTTCTGTATACGCAGTACATCAATTCCTTTTTATGGGAGAGTTGGTTGTCGCAAATAGTCGCTCCAATCTTCGGGAGCATATTCTCCTGGTTCATGTGTTATGGCATCTTAGGACAACCGCATGAAACCATGTTAAGCGTGGGCATGCCAGCGAATCTCCATAGTATGGGATGCGGGGCGAGTCGGATAACTTTAATCATATTCTACATTATGGCGATCACTAAGTGTGATACACCGCATATACTTTGGTAGGCATGCATCTCATATACATTGATTGCACATTAATACCTCTTATAATGTGGAGTACTTGACGTATCAGAACCTTTATAGTACTTTATGAATCTCTTGAATTACTGTTAATCTTAAAGGATAACCATCACTATGAGTAGGGCATTGACCCTCTCCCAACCGTACAGTTGATGCAGGTGACGTACAAATTGAAGACTTAGAGAACTACTTTCCTATATAAGATTATACAAAAGAATGAGAAAATAGATTTATGATTTAGTTTTATACTTCCGCTACAAATTCTGATATTGTATTCTTTTAATAATAATGACAGTTGATTTTATTCTTGTGAATGCTACCTTCTAGAATGTATCTGGATGTAATCTTTAAAAAAAAGTGCGATTTTCAAAAGCATCTAGGTTTATACATTATTAACACCCAATTTTCTCGGGCACGAGTATGAACTCTGGCCTTAAAATTTTGGGCTCTTATAGTAAATGACAATCTTGGATCCGATCAAGTAAGACCTAAATTTGTTCAAAGCGAACACTACGGCTAAGATTTCATTTTCCGTAGTCAAGTAATTTACTTGGGCTGGATTTAGAGTTATACTTGTGTAATAAATAACATAGGGTTTCTTTTCTTTTCTCTGGCCTAAAACCACCCCAAGAGCATAGTCAGACGCGTCGCACATAAATTCAAAAGAAAGGTTCCAGTCGGGTGGCTGCATGATAGGTGTAGTGGTTAACGTGCCATTAACCTTAGTAAAAGCTTCTTGACATTGCTCAGTCCACTCATATAATGCATCCTTTTGAAGTAGATTATATAGAGGATGAGAGAGGTGACTAAAGTCTTTTATGAATATTCTGTAAAACCCGGCATGTCCTAGAAAGGATCGTATGTCTCATATGTTCTTGGGTGGAGGTAGGTTAGAGATAAGATCAATTTTAACCTTATCTACCTCAATTCTCTTGGACGAGATGATGTGTCCAAGGATAATTCCCTTACGAACCATGAAGTGGCACTTCTCCCAATTTAGTACCAATTTTTTTTTTTCACATCTTTTCAGCACACATTTAAGATTTTCTAAGCAATCGCTGAAAGATGGACCAAAGACAGAGAGTCGTCCATGAAGACCTCTAGATATTTTCACACCATGTCAGAAAAAATACTCATCATACATCGCTGAAAAGTGTCGGGGGCATTACACAGTCCGAATGGCATCCTTCGGTAAGCAAAAGTGTCAAAAGGACATGTGAACGTGGTCTTTTCTTGATCTTCAGGGGCTATCTCTATCTGGTTGTAGCCCGAATACCTGTCAAGGAAACAGTAATAGGAATGACGAGTTAGCCTTTCCAAAATTTGATCAATGAAAGGCAAAGGGAAGTGGTCCTTCCTCGTAACGGTATTCAACTTCCTGTAGTCAATGCAGATTCTCCAACTAGTAGTAACTCTAGTTGGCACGAGTTCATTGTTGGCATTGGCTACGATGATGATTCCGGACTTCTTAGGAACCACCTGAGTTGAACTCACCCATTAACTATCGGATATAGGGTATATGATACCTACATCCAATAGTTTAAGAACCTCAGCCTTAACCACTTCCTTCATGTTTGGATTTATTCTACGTTGTGGTTGTCATGAGGTCTTCATATTATCTTTTAGATGAATGCGGTGAGTACAAATCAAATGGTCAATTCCCTTGAGGTCCGCAATCGACCATCCAAGGGCTCCCTTATGCTCAATGAGAGTAGAGATAAGCATATTCTCCTGTTTTCCCTCAAGGTGAGAAGAAATCACCACCGGGTATATCTCATCTTGACCTAAATATAAATATTTCAAATCAGAGGGTAAAGGTTTTAGGTCAAGCTTCGGTGCCTTGAGGTTAGACGGTAGAGGCACTACATCGGTTTGGGACAATTTTTCAAATTGTGGCCTCCACCGGTTAACTTCAAGTACTGCACATAATCAAGCATGACACCCGTCTCCCTAATTATATCATCATCTAAATCATGGGAGTGGGTCAAGCACGTCTCTGAAGGGTCAGAGGATAAGGTCAAAAGTGCTCTATCTTCCACGAAAGAATCAATCAAGTTAATATCGTGGAAATCGTCTTCATCTTCTAACTGTTTACCCATATGGAAAAAGGTGTTTAACTCCAATGTCATATTTCCAAAAGACATACTCATGACTCCATTCCTGCAATTAATGATTGCGTTTGAAGTGGCAAGGAATGGGCGACCAATAATGATGAGAATTTAGGTGCTCTTGTTACTGATGAGTTGCGTATCGAGGATAATAAAATCTACCGGGTAGTAGAATCCGTCAACCTGGACCAACACATCCTCAATTACCCCTCTCGGTACATGAACTAAGCGATCGGCAAGTTGTAATGTGGTTAGGGTGGGTTTCAATTCACCCAAACCTAGTTGTTTGTAGACCGAGTAAGGAATCAGATTTACACTGGCTCCTAAATCAAGAAGTGCGTGCTCAATGCGATAATTCCCAATTATACAAGTGATGGTTGGGCTACCGGGATCTTTGTATTTCTGTGGCACATCTTGCTTTAGGATGACACTCACTTTTTCAATTAAAAAGATTTTCTTTTGAATATTTTGCCGTCTTTTGGTCGTACATAAGTCTTTCAGAAATTTGGCATATGAAAGTATTTGTTTAACCATGTCTAGTAGAGGGATGTTGACCTTCACTTGTTTTAACACCTCTAGAATGTCCTGAGAGTTAGAGAGAGGTTTTGGTGCAACCAACCGTTGGGAAAATAGAGCAATTGGCTTATCTTGAAGTTCCGGTTCTAATTCTTGCGAGACAATGCTAGGTCTATCATCGTTGTCCTTTTTCAGGTCCTTAGGCTTTTCAGCCCTCACCGGAATAGTTTTGTCAATGGTCTTCCCACTCCTAAGAGTGGTGATAGATTTAGCTTGCTCCATCTGATTTGAAGAGCTGGGATCAATTATCTCATATTGCGGTTTGGAATTGACGAGAGGTTGAGCAGGAAGCATCCCCCTTTCCCCAATTGTTAAGTGTGAATCTATCCTTTGAACAGATGATGCAAGCGTTCCAATCATTGATCTGATATCTTGGATTGCTTGTGTCGAATTTTGATTAATTAGCTCTTGGTTTTGAATATGTTTTAGAACCGGATCCTCGTGAGTTTTACCTTGATTTGGAATTTGATTGAAGAAACCTTGAGGGGTAGCATTTTGTTCATTCCTCCAACTGAAGTTTGGATGATTTCTCCAACTAGGATTATATGTATTGGAGGTGGTCCATTAAAGGGTCTTTGGTAATTGTTCACGGCATTAGAGTCCTCATTCAGGACCTCTCGAAAGGCAAGTATTGTTGGACAATTTTCAATTGTGTGAATGTTGCAAGCACAAATACTGCAAACAGTTTCCTTAACCTTATCCTTCTTTAGTTCCATGGCCTTAAATTTCCTTATGAGATTAGCCACTTTAGCATTGACGTCATCATCCTCTTTCAGAAGGTATAGTCCGCCCCTTTCTTTTGATTGAGTGGGCCTAGAAGTGGTACTTGATTTTGGGTATGTGTCCCATGATTGTGCATTTTCAACAAGTCTATCCAAGTAGCTCCACACATCATCGACATTTTTATTCATGAATTCCCCATTGCACATTGTCTCGACCAATTGGCGCATGGAAGATGTCAGTCCATCATAGAAAAAGTGTGTAATGCGCCACGTTTTAAAACTGTGTTGTGGGCATTAACTGACAAGATCTTTAAACCGCTCCCAACATTAGAAGAATGTTTCATCCTCCTTTTGGGCGAAGTTCATGATTGACTTTCTAAGGGTGTTTGTTTTATGATGTGGAAAATTTTTCTTTATGAACTCCCTTATCATGTCATTCCATGTGCCAATAGATCTGAGATGTAGTGAATGCAACCACGTCTTAGCTTTCTCTTTCAAAGAAAAGGGAAAGAGTTTCAGTCTGACCATGTCCTCAGACACGTTTGGAAAATATAAAGTGGTTATGATCTCATCAAACTCTTTCAACTGCAAATATGGACTTTCAGATTCAAGTCCATGAAATTTTGGAAGGAGTTGGATCACCCCTGGCTTGATATCCATGTGTCCCGTATTTTCTGGAAAAATCATGCATGAGGATGTGCTCACCCCTGCCGATTGTAAATAGTCTCGCAAAGTACGACGCAGGTGTGCTTGATGCACCTCATTCTCATCCTGGACTTCCTCAATCCTAGGTTGAGGTTGCCTTCCCGGTTGATTGGCAGCCATAACCTCAATTAACTCTGAGGATCTCGAGTGGTGTCTAATCATGTGATGGATAGATAACTCCTCAACCAACCCTCCTTCACTCAAAAGACGTCGAGTGTTGTCACGGATCCACTTGGGCATGAAACACTCTCAGCCCTCAATTTCAGATTCTAACCGAAACCTAAAAAAGAGAAGGGAAATAGAAATCTAGAAATAGAAAGAGAGAAGGAATTAGAAAGAAGTTACCAAATTAGAAGTTCCTAATTAAAATCCTGCAAAACAAAACAGAACAAGTCAGTTTCTAAAAACAGAAATTCTAAAATTAGAATGTTCCTAAAAAAGATAAAATAGAAAGTTTCTTAGAAAATGAAAAAGGAAAGTTTCTAAAAAGTTAATTTCTAAAATAATTCAGAAAATCCTAATTCTAAAAATAGAAACTAGAAAAATCCTAATCTTAACCTAATTCCAAAACTAGTTAATCTCAGAAAAACACAATCATTAATCTCCGGCAACGGCGCCAAAAACTTGTTCACAACTCTAAGTGTAAGGTCACGATGTAGTAATAATCTCAACGAGACCGAGGTCGAATCCACAGGGACTAATCTCGTGTATTTATTCTGAGAGTAATTAGAATTAAAATTAGGAAAAGATCTAACCTAAATCAGGAAAGTAGAGAGTAATTGTGAGATGATGAATTTAGAAACTTAAGAATTTAAAGGTGGGAAACTAGGGTTTCCAAGGATCCACTTGTAGGTTATCGGGATGCCACCTTGCTTGATTTAAGGACGAAGAGATTTCTCAGATCTCTGAACTTATCATGAATCTAATCATCAATGGATGAGAGTTGTGATGATTTGGAAGTGATTCCATCACCTAACCATGCTCAGGAGACAAGGCAAACAATAAGATCTATCAATCACACAACCAATCATAAGAGAATCGTGAAGGTTAGGAAGGATTCCATCATCCAACCATGCCTAAGGGACGATGGTGAACAACAGGATATCCTAATTTCACAATCTCAATTCAGGGAAAGAAGATATCTCAAGCTATCGCAGATTTATCATAATTTGAGTCACAACAAACCATTAAAAACTAAAAATATTCCTAATCAAACTATAATTCAAGAGAGTTCAATAAAGCATGAATCAAAACAAAGAAACATCTCAATCACACTACAAGCTTCACCTCTTAGCCCTAGTTAAGAGGTTTAGCCAACCATAGACATGATTGAACTAGAAACTCTTAAGAAAAACATAAAAATAACTAAGGAAATGGAAGAAAAAATTCTTAGTAACGGCTTCTCCACGTTTTTGCTCCACTTCACAAACCCTAAATGATGCCTAGGGATGCCCTAAGGACCCCTATTTATAGTTTTAGGGCTTAAACTTTCGCACACCAATGGAAATTTCTGGAAACCGTCTCAAATTTACGTAGTCCGCACAACTTTTGTGTAAGTCTTCGATGTCATCGAGGAGTAGCTTCGATGTCATCGAACAACCTTCGATATCATCGAAAATATACCCAAAACAGTCCAACAAGTTCCTTCAATTTCTTCAATAAATTCGATGCCATCGAAAATACTTCGATGTCATCGAACCCCATACTTCAATGTTATCGAACATATCTTCGATGGATCAAAAAGAGCACCCAATTTGTTCAGCAACCAACTCGATTTTTTTATAATTCTTCGATGTCATCGAACAGCTTTGTTCGATGTCATCTAAGCTCAAATCCTGTGAATTTCTTCACCAATTTCTGCACTTCCTTCCTTTTTCACTTGATTTTCTTGAATCTTGGGGTCTTGAAGTCTTCCATCTTGGTCTCCAATGATCCATTATTTGCTTGATAATTCTTGAGCATCAAATCCATGCTTTTAGCATTCTTTTCGATCCAAGCTCTTAAATTTACCTTGCGACACAAACACATGCAACATATATCATTAAGGCATATTGTGTTTGTAAAACCAAGAAATAAATGGGGGATAATATGCAATATTTGACCCTCAACATGGGCCACACAAAACAGTTTGAAGGGTGAACATTATTTTTCCCTTCATATGACCCACCTAAATTACAAACAAAGTTTATTTTTGGGCCCTATAGCTAAAATGGGGTGACGCACCTATGATCGGGGTCAATTTTACATAAACATTACTGTTCACTCCCCAAGTATAGGGTGTGATGTAGTAATAATCTCGGTAAGACCGAGGTCGAATCCACAGGGACTGAAACCTGTACGTAGTCTGAAACTAACTAGAACTAGAACTAGACTAAGATGAATTCTAAATCAAATAACAATTGAGAAATAATTGTGGAATAATTAATCTAAAACTTAAGAAAATTCAGAGGAAGGGAACTAGGGATTCAGGGGATCCACTTGTAGAGATCAGGGAGATCTTATGCCAGCATCAAAACTCAACTGAACTAGCCTTAATATAGTTTGCAAGAGATGAAAGGTATATGAATTAGAATGGATTCCATCACCAAACCATGCCCAGGAGACAAAGTAAATAACAGAATTAAACTAATTACCAACCAAACAATGTATAAAAGTTAGGAAGGGCACCGACATCCAACCATGCCCAGGAGACGATGGTGAACAACAGGGCTTCCTGACGTCATAACCATAAAAAGGAAACAGAAATATTCGAAGCCATCGTAGACCCATTGTAATTTTAGTCACAACAGCCCATAACAACTAAAAAATATTCCCATACATCAAACCATAATCAAGGTAGTTCAAGTATCAAAAATTGATTAATGGTATAAAAGAACATCTCCCATCCTGCTACAAGCTTCACCCCTTAGCCCTAGCTAAGGGGTTTTAGCCTGACATGATGAGGCCAGAACACATAAAAATTAAATAAATAAAAAAAAACTCTAAAACCACTTTCCCTGTTCCACGTCCAGCCTCCTGCCTCAAGCTCCAATCCCTCTAGCCGTAGATGCTCAGCTGCTGCCTCCACTGATGATGCTCTCCCCCCGGATCCCTTCTCTCTTTCTCCTCTTCTCTTTTTATAGCCTGGAAAAGTTGTGCAATAGCCGAAGTCGCACGCAACAACTGAGTTGGTGCGAAAGTCTCACGCAGTCCCTGCGTAAGTTTGGTTACGCGGTTAAGAAAACGGTCCAGGAAAGAACCAATTTCCTTGTTCTTTTCTTAAAGGAAAGACATCCCTTGAGACGTTTCCGGGAAGCCTTCATGATGGACGGACTGGATCTTTACATCGGCCAGCCTCGGTGGCCCACCTGGATCAACAGATCCGGCCGTAGAACAGAGCTTACGCAGCTCTGTTCGCGCTGGTGAGATGGTGGGGCCCATGATCGGTGATTTTGAGAAAATCCAACCCGTCCATTGGTTTCAGGACGAAAAAAACATCCGGAAAGGAATGTTTTTGGAGCAGTTTCAGTGTGGTCCACGAGAATCTTCATTCCGCCGTTCATCTTCCTTTAACGGTTAGGATCTTCTGATAGATTGCATGGGGTCAAAATGACACCTACACAAGGGTAATATCCCCTCTTAGGAGAGTTTGGACGGTCCAGATCTTCTGAAAGGATGATGTGTGGGGTCCACTGAAAAAAACGGACGGACAGCGCTGGTCGCTGTCTCATGAGGAAGAAGGCGTGGGTCAGCCCGGGTTTGACCGTGCTGACCGTTCGGTGCAGCGCGGGCGCGTGTACCTCATGTACACGCGCTGTGCATGCGGAGTTCACTGTGATGTTCGTGAGAAATCCGCTCCATCCATCCACTCTATCATATCATTTTAAGCGTTGGGACCAAAAATGAAGCATATCTAGGTAGCAGGCGGGTCCCGAATCAAGATTTTGCGGGCTGATATGTCAGTTTAGCCACTTCCACAGGGATCCGGGAGCTGAAGTTCGACGTGTACGGTTAATTTAATGTCCTCAGGATGTGTATGAAGTTTCGGGCCGAACGGATCGTGGGAACCCCGTGATCTTGCATTCTGGCTGACTTTCAGGCCACTTGAGCTTCAGTTTCTCGATCTTTTTCGGATCTCGGCTGTGTAAATCGTCGATCCCAATCCCCAGGAGTCCGTCCCTTGCTTTTGTGATATCAGAGTGCCAAATCCACGCTTTTAATATCAATTTTCAGTCAACACTCCTGATTGAATCCTGCAACAAAACACAATTAAAATACTCCATTTAAGCAGTGTCATGTTCGTAAATCTATGTAGTAATTGGGGTCTAATATGCAATATTTGACCCTCAACAATTACAGTGGGCACGTGTGAAATTGGTTAGGCTTGCATGTGTTCACCTCAGGCACTTCTTCTAAAAATTTGCCCAAATTTTGACTTCAAGAATTAGTGGGTGCCACCATAATGTTTTAGTGAATCCTCTCTGATTACCTAGTGTCACCCCATTTTTACCGTAGGGCCCAAAAATCAAATGGGTCCATGATTTAGGCAAGCCATACGAAGGGAAATAGTTGGAAGAGTGATGCTTCCTATAATGTTTTCAATTGTATAGTCCACCTGAATCACAGACCTGGACCGGGACTAGGCTAAGTTTTGGGCCGTATGATTAAAATGAAGTTATGCACCTAGTGATCGAGGTGAATTTTACATAAACATCACGATGTGTCATATGTGAGAATTTTTTAGGCACACATTGGTTGGACTTTTGTATGAAAATAACATGAATTTGACTTCAAGAATTCATGGTCCTCACCGTGATGTTTAAGTTAAATCCACCATGATCACCGGGCGCGTCACCCCATTTTTGTTATAGGTCCAAATCAATCCGGTCCATGATTCAAGTGGGTTATATAAAAAGAAACAATTGAAGATTGACACCCCTTATATTATTTCCAATTATATGGTCATTTTGAATCACGAACTGGGTTGATTTTTAAGCATTATAATTAAAATGAAGTGATGCACTTGGTGACAATTCACACAATCTGTCTCTTGCATGGAGGGCAAGTGCAAAACACAAATTTTTAATTCATGTGAAATCCATTTGCACTAATAAAATTTATGATAACTGTGATTTGAATTTTTTAGAAATCCAATTTGCACTAATAAAATTTATGGTAATTGTGATTTGAATTTCGAAAAAACACTATCACCGGCATTATATGCCACTAAAGAAATGCCGCAATAGCCCACATTCAACATAAAAATACTGCAAAAACTAAGGATTAGTAGTGTACATTCAGAAAATCTTGCCCCATGCCCCACCCTATTTGCTGCATGGCATTAAAGGTTCAGATCCTCCGGTTCTGAGCCCTAAATTTATAAAATCCTGCAAGTCGTCAAACCATGTCTCGGAGTTGGGATCCAAGCCGCTCATCATGTATGGGCATTGTGAACATAATTTAAACCACGTGCCATTCATAAGGTGGGCCACGGGTGACACGTGCCCTTCATGGGGAGATCATATGGTAGAGCCATGGAACAGAAATATGGCAGCCCCATCACTACCCAATACAAAGTGTCAGGCATATGCAAACGTGAATATGACAGATCCATCATTGCCCAATCCAAGTGTCAGGCATTTCCAACTGTGTTGCAGGAACCAAAATGAATGGGCCGAGGATGAGAGTACAGACTTTATTATGGCCGGTGAATGTTTGGTATGATCAAAAAAATAAAATTTGACATTGCAAATTTTCATTTTATGAAATAATGCCTCCACGATTAAAAATTACATCTTAGTGCTTTCAGAGGATGAAATTATAAAAATGCCCTCAGTTCTTTTTTCTTTTCTTTTTTTTTCCTTAAAAAAGTAGTGAAACTCAAAACTTAAGGGCCATGTGGTATGTGTAGAACATATAACCCGTTACACTTATGCACCATACGATGGTGATAACATGAATAAAACTATCGGGCCAATCAGATTATCAAATGGGGTACAATCGAATTGGGATATTTTAAATGGTGTGCATTATTTTATGGATTGGCTCATCTTATAATTGGATCTGCCATTTTATTTTTATTTTATAATAATAATTTTGATGTGCAATTGTTACATGGATTGGATGTGAGACACATACCACATGGACCTCATAACTTTCAATTTTCCACTTTGCAATAATATATATTATATATATATATATATATATATATATATATATATATATATATATATATATATATATATATATATATATATAAAGCACAGTAAATAATTTCTCCTCTTAAAAGCATTATTTGGTAACATCATATTTCTAGAGAAATTTTGTAGTAAAAATTCCATTTTTTTAAAGGAGCAACCAAACAGGGCCGTAAGCCTCATCCCAGCTACAATTCTGTTCTACCAAAAAGAAAATTACACAACCAGGAGAAAAAAAAAATAGGATGAAATGAATGAAAGCTTTAAGAGAGCATGTTTGGACACTTCAAATATTCTGTCGGATGCCTCTAGGCGATCTCACTAGGACACTCTTTATCGACGGTTTTCTGCTGTCGTGCCGTGTCCAAGAATGGGTGAGACCCTTATGGGCCCACCTAGATGTTTGCATTGTATATCCACGCCGTTCATATGTTTTTATGTATTGCGTTAGGCCATGGTTCCAAAAATGAAGTAGATAAAACTTTTAGGTAGACCACACCACAGTAAACAGTGATTAAAGACCATTAAAACTCTTTTGTAGGGTACACAAGTTTTGGATCAAGCTGATATTTATTTATTTTTTCTTTTCATCCAGATCGATCTCTGTGACCTTATCAACAGGTTGGATGGTAAATAAACATTACAGGCATGCTAGTAAGTTTTTAATGATAGCATTCAATGACCATTATTTCCTGTGGTGTGGTCCACGTGAAATTTTATCTGCTTCATGTTCGAGACCATATCTTAAAATAGGCTGGAAAAACAGATGTACAGCTTGGATATACAATGAATACATTGAGGTGGACCCTGTGGTCAGGGTCTCTCACCCAAGTGTCGGCAAGGCTGTCAAGCTTGGGCCAGCCCAATTTCTAAACCTCGACTGTTGAGTAACACGTAGGCCCGAGCCTATCCAAAGGCCTGAGATGATTACGCACGGCCGAGCCTGATTCCTTCCCGAGTCCGAGCCTGGCTACCCACTGCTGTGCGTATGCCTGACAATGGGTCGGATCTCACCTAGATTTTGAGCTCGTTCGGCCGAGCATTCAAGCCAGCTATATTCAAAATTTCAATGTTGCTAGGCCCAGGTGCGGCCCGTTGCCAGCCTTAGCGACTAAAAATGCCCTTGAAATCCCAAACGGGCTAGGCTGATGTGCTTCCAAACGAAGACCGAGCCAGCCCAGTTACTAAACCGGCTTAGATTTTAGGCCTAGGACTAGACCTCAGCCCGACTGCCAGGCCCATTGACAGCTATGCAAAATTCAGGACGCGGGGGATGAACGTGATGAGGCCGATCACATCTTCCTCAAACATAACTACTTCAAATCCATGGAGCTTATCTGGACTCCACACATAGACTTCCCGAATCCACGAGAAAAAGCAAAAAATAATAATAATAATAAATAAATAAATTCTAGAAAATTAGTAAATATATTTAAAAAAAGAAATAAATTCTTAAAAATTCATAAATTGATTGGTGATCAAAATAAATGAGTTTAAAACCCATAGATATTAAGTCATGGAATAATTTTCGTAATTAAACTACAACCAAAACTCTCAAAAATCGTGACTTACTATAAATAGTAAATTTACTATTTATAGACTGTGGTGATTTCCACAAAAAATAGTTAAGCGTCCTATTTGGCTTCACCATTCTATTCTTCTAATTATTCTAAGCACTTTTCATGTTGGAGTCATCTCCTAAAGCCCAATGGATGAAGAGTTATAATCAAACTAAAACTTACTATAAATTGTAAAAAGGGACATATAACTGAAGTTGTCGGTGGAATCTGCATAAAGCCCAAAGGATGAAGAGTTATAATCCAATTAAAACTTACTATAAATAGTAAAGATGAAAATAAAATAGCAATTTGACCTTTGTCTAGAGGAATCTCACAAATTCAGCTTGCGCAACCCAGCATAACGGGTTGGGTGGCTAAAGTAGATTGTCTTACCCCAAAATCATATATGACACATCCAATAACTTATTTCGGTTTGCAAAATACATCCATTTTAAGGTCCTAACGGTCTAAATCACTTCCGCTTCCCATTGGGCCTTTTCTAATCCATCTTAGCCATAAAAATATCCGTGACCCACTCTACATCAAGAACCATGATAGAGCCTAAATAAAACATGCTGAACCAGAATGTCAATGGTTGGGCCAGACCATCAGGCGCCAAACCCGGTGTAGGATAGACTTGGGTTTGGCTCGGCCCTGATTTAACGGTCCAGAAAATAAACAGACTGGGTTTTGCAATTTATAATTACAGGCCATCTGCATCTTTCATGAGCCTTCCTTGCTCCTATTTGCAGGCCCGTGGGCCATAGATGGGCCCAGCTTCAGGCCCATTGTAGCCAAGCACAAGTCGGAAAGCGGCAGCTTGAGTAAAAAGCACACTAGTCTTGGTTTAAACACCGTGGATAAGCATTAAGGTGTTATCTGCAAGATCCAGGCCATTCATCATGCGCGGGATGGGACCCACAATGAATATTCATTGGGGAAAAGATCAGGCCCAAACCATTCATTAGGTGGGCCCCACTCATAACTATATACATGGCTAGAGAAGACGATGGCCAACCGTTTATACTCAAATGTACACGATGTGATCCACCTGATATGTGGAACCATCATCATCCACCATCGGATGCCACACGTTCAAGAAAATGATAAGCTGGAGGGAAAAATAATAATCCAACGGTTCAGATTCAGCATACATGTGAGACTCAATGATTGTACTGCCTTTTTTTGGTCCATGGAACCATTATCTATCATGTGGGCCCACCTTTGGATTTCCATCCCTTTCTTACATGATCGGGACAGGCCATCACATGGGGCCCACCACTGATTGCTCATCCCTCTTAAATGTTACGTTGATCTGGTGATTCAAATAATTTGATCGATGACGAAGGAAAAAGATAATCCACACCCAATATAAAAATGAAGTTCTAATCATTTTCCTAGAGTTGTATCTTGCGACTTTGATCGCTCATCTCTCTTAAAAGTTACTTTCATCGGATGGTCCTGACCATCCGATCAATAGTTAAGGAGATAGATGAATTGGTTACGATATAAGTGGTCCAGCTGTTGATATGGACCATTCATGTGAAGGGGGCCACCTTTAGTTCTCATTCCTTTTATTTTATTCTTATCCCTCTAAAAAAATATTTCAGCATGATTAGGGGTGCACATGGAACGGGTGGAACCGGTAAACCTGACTGGAACTGATCAGACCACATGGTTTGGTCTGGTTCTGAAGCGCACCGGTTTCAATTCCGATTTCGAAAATCAAAGAACCGGTTAGTTTGGTTTGAGTCTCAATTTGGGATTCAGTTGGTTTGAGTCTCTAATTCCCTAGGCGTGAAACCTATAGCAAGATAATTAATAATATCAGCAAACCAAGGTGAATGGGAGACTTTGAACAATTATTTATCAGGGAACATGTCATTTATATATGTCAGCAAAGAAACCATCAAGACCCTTCAGTCCGATCTTCAAACAACGAAAGAGGATTTGGTTTATGCCCGTGGGGAAGAGGAACTCGCATTGTCAAATACTCGTAGTTTAGCCAAGGAGATGAGAGCTGAAGTTAGCCACCGTCGCCGAAGCAGAAGAGCAGAGCAGAAAGGCCATGGATGATTTAGCGTTGCCTTTAAAAGAAGTCACGACAGAAGCGAATCAGGTGAAGGAGAAGCTCGCATCAACCGACTCGAACTCGAACTCGACTCGAAAACTTAGCTCGATCTCGGCTCGAACTCGGCCGAGCCGAGCACGAGCTGCTATTCCGAGCTCGAAGGCCGAGCCGAGCCGAGCACGAGTTGGGACTCGAGCAGTCCGAGTCGAGCATCACTACGCCAAAAGTGACAATTTGCGACGTATTTCTGCGACGGACTTCGTCCGTCGCTAAAATCGCTTGGTTTTACGACGGATTTAATCCGTCGCTAACGGAAAAGGTCCGTCGCTAAGCCCGCGTTGGTCGAAAATCCGTAGTCTGAACGTCGCTGAATTTAGCGACGGACCAAAATCCGTCGCTAAAATCTGATTTACGACGTATTTACGACGGATTTTTGTCCGTCGTTAGTAAGCGACGAACTAAATCCGTCGCACATTTTGAATATATGACCGTCGTAAATTCCCGCCCAGAACAAATGGCGCGCTTTTTCAGTTGCTTTTGCGATGGATCATTGTCCGTCGTAAAAGGACTTTTGCGACGGATCATATCCGTCGTAAAAAGACGCTTGCCTGACATTAATTTTTTCATTTTTTTAGGAATATGGTTGAAAATTAAGTTTTTGTGGTCTAATAATTGTTTTTTAATAGAATTTCAGTGGTTTAATTGTGCATATTTGTATCTAAGATTATTTTTTAACAATTGAATAAACGCGAAAGAAATTTTATTTTGTTTTATATATCAAATGAGTGAAATTTTTATTTTTATTTTTAACTTAAAATTAATATTTAAATGATTTGTAATATCACATGAAAAGAATATTAAGAAGTTTAAAAAATTTAACAATGTTTGAGAAAAAAATTAGATTTTGAAAAAAATAAAAATAGTGATTTAATAAAAATCTGTTTTGTGGTAAAAAGGAATTTTGAATAAAGTTGATAAATCTGAAAAAAAAAAAAAAAAAAAGCATTTGATTTTGATAAAAAAAAAATAATATCCTGAAAAAGAAAATAATTTTTTTTTTTTAATGTGAAAATTTTCACAATGTGGGCCCACCATAATATTTTATAAAAACAATGAGATTTTGAAAAAAAATATATATCATTTTAAAAAAGAAAATTGAAAAGTTGAAAACAAAACGTTGCTTTTAAAGAAAAAAATCAGCATTTTGGAATTTTTGGGAAAAATAAAATAAAATTTGGGAAATTTTTTGAGATTTTGAAAATAAAATTTTAGAATTTATATTTTAATTTTTTTTGAAATATTTTATAATAAAAATGATATTTTGTTAAAAGTTTTCAAAGAAAAATTAAGAGTAAAAAAATATTCATTTTGAAAAAAAAATGTTATTTTTAAATAGAAATTGAAATTTATCTGTGAAATAAAAATTATTTGTTAATAAATTATTAGGTACATCCACTAATTGAACCTTTAAACGCTAAAATCAAATTTCACTCAAATTATTGATCAATCTTGTATGCCCAATATCTTCCTCATATGTAGCTTGATCGATGCGAGTAACTAGTTAAATTGTGGGTATTGATGAATAAAGTAGAGTGAATGGACCAGACATGTAAAATGGGCCAAATATTCTGGTCAAAATTATGACCCAACTTAGTGACATCGTGAGAACCTAAAAATTGATGTTAGTAAGTTTTGTGGGCCCCATCATGATGCGTGTCGAACATCAACACCATGCATTTGATGTGTCCCCTTTAGGTTATGAAATATCTCAAAAATCATTCGTATATGAAACTCAGGTGGGCCATACAATCTAAAACCATGTGAAGACATCCTAAAAAATATAAAAGCACTTAGTGGGGCCCACATGAGTTTTGGATGCGGCTGAAACTTGGTCTAACCCCTCATCAAAGTGGGACACACAAAATGAGTAGGTTGGATATGTGAATCACATTTATGCAGCCCTAATATATGATTGTGAATGTTTTAAGGAAACCCTTCCCCACTACATTTAGGTGAGTTAGTCATTACTCTTACCAGAGTAAACTCTATGGGGTCCACCGTTATTTATTTATTTTATCCACTCTGTTTATCCATGTTAACAGATAATTTGAGGTCTAAAGAACAAAAAAGAAGCATATACAAAGCTCAAGTGGACCACACCATAGGAAATAGTGTGATTGGACCTCTACAATTGAAAAATTCTTGAAGGCTATAGAAGTTTTAGATCAAGTGATATTTGTATTTTCTCTTCATTCATATCTTTTTGATATTATGAACAGATTAGATGACAAATAAACATTACTGTTGGCCCAAGGAAGGTATCAACGGTGGAAATCATTATTTCACACTGTTTCGTGTGGCATGGTCCACTTAAATTTTGGATTTATTGAAAATTTGGGATCAACCCACATCGTTCATCCAATTTTCGAGATAATTTTAGAGAACTATCCAAAAAATGAATCATATCCAAAGATTAAATGGACCACAACAGGTAAGGAAACAGATTGGCTACTCCCCCTAACACCGGCCAATGGCTGGTGGTCGGTGCTCTATGGGCCCCACTATGATGTATGTGTTTCATCCATGCCGTACATCTATTTTTAAAGATCATATTATGAAATAAGACAAAAAATTAGATATATCCCAATCTGAAATGGACCACATTACAGGAACAGTGTTGAATGAGCGTCAACCATTAAAAACATTTTGGGGCTATAAAAGTTTTAGATCGAGATGATTTTTATTTTTCCCCTTCATCTAGGCGCCTGTATGACCTAATAAACAGATTGGATGTCAAATAAACAGTACAGTGGGCCTTAGGAGGATTTTAATGATGGATATCCAATCACTATTGTTTTCATGTGGTGTGGTCCACCTGAGATTTATATACCTCTCATTTTTGGAATAAATGCTTAAAATGATCTTAAAAAATGGATGACCGTAATGGATGAAATACATATATCATGGTGGGCCCACAGAGCACCGACCATCAGCCACGGCTGGTGTCAGGGAGTAGCTGGTGTCAGGGAGTAGCGAGACTAGCTACTGAAGTGAAATCAGCAAGTTCTGTGGGCCCCACCATGATGTATGTTTTGTATCCGCACCTTCCATCCATTTGGAGAGATCATTTTAGGGCAATATCCAAAGAAGGAGTTAAATCCAAAGTTCCAGTGGACCCCAGCACAGAAAACAATGGGACAGTGACGCCCACCATTAAAAATTTCTGAAGGCCACAAAAGTTTTAGATCAAGCTGATATTTGTGTTTTCCCTTATTTCATGTCTTTTTAAACTTTTGAACAGGTTGGATTTCAAATAAACATTATGATGGGCCTTAGGATAGCTTCAACGGTGGGAATCACTCTCTGTTTTCCCCGTGGTGTGGTCCAATCGAGATTTATATAGATCTCAGTTTTTGGGATCTATCCTAAAATTATATTTAGAAATGGATAGACGGCGGGGATTAAAACATATACATCGTCGTGGGGCCCATTGAGCCCTACCAGATCTATAAAGCAAGTGACGTTATATATTATACATTCAGTTTTGTGAGTTTTGTGTTTGACATAAAATAGTGGTGACTCATTTATAATAACAGTTGAAATGATATATAGTTATCTAGACCATCTAAATAATGGCTCTGGTTGTTAGTGGTTAATATTTATTCTTTTTATCATATAAAACTATCTTAATCATTCAATAAATAGTCCCTTAAATGTATGGCTATTAATGTAGTTGATGTGTTAAATTGTGGAAAACTCACAATTTGCGGATTTGAAAGAAACATCTCATTTCAGAAGAGGATTTCTTCTTTCTAACGACGCCCCCAGCCTTTACAGCTCCCTCTTTCAAACGACGCCGTCTGCCACTATCTGCCTCTACCTGGTTTCTCATTTTCTTCTTCCGCCGGTGGGTGGGCTCCAAATCTCTGAAGGATTTCAAGCATCTCTCCTGCCGTGGGTGAGTTTCTCTCAAAATCCCTATTTTTATTCCAAAATCCATTCCATCTGTCATTGCTTTCTCTTTTCTTCTCTCTTCTTATTCCAAAACCCCTGATTGTAACAATGTCGAGATTTGCCATGAACATGCCATGAAGACACGAACCTAGTTATAACGGTGTGGGTGCTGTGGACATATGTCCCAGTACTGATATGATGCAATCCAAGGTGCCTTTCATGAATTCTTTTCTTCTTCCAACCAAGATGCGATCCTCTTCCCACATATAATCAGTATATTCTATGCTTAAAGAGAAGGCATCATGGTACCTCTGATATGGTTGAAATGATTGTACGGCTGCGTGTGTTCCACATCATTCTTGAAATTAGCAAAGGTGTGGGTATCAAAACTAGAAAATATAATTTTCTTTTTGGGTGAAAACCAACCATGGCTTCTTAGCTTAACCATGCTTCAATATTACCAAAATCTTGTCTATCTGAGAGTACTGCTAAAACCCATTGCTCATTTTCTGAGAAAACTCCAAAATAAAATAAATAAAAACAAACAAACAGTGTACCATCACTTAAGAATGGGCGAATGGTAAACGGAGGATGACACTCCTCTACAAATCGTTCTCTTGTAAATTGGGCCTGTTTGGATAGACAAACTTATTTAATATCAAATTTGTGAAAAAGGTAAAATCAAGCAAGTTGTTCTTCACTCGGATGTAGCAACTCATGTGCTCATATGCTTGCATGCCACTACGGATTAACTTAATCATAGCTCACAATGTCAATAGAACATGGCCCCAAATCGCACTCATCCAGACAATCCTGACCATAACTCGTGACAGTCGGACCATAACATGGCCCCAAATCACACTCATCCAGACAAATGTGTCAATAGAACATGGCCCCAAATCACACTCAAAGTCTTTCTTGAGGGACAGATTTACAAGCTCTACCGAAGCCTTCTCCAGTGTGTACCTTTACATGCGGCAATCTGGCATTTTGCAGGCAATTTGAGCCGTGCATAAGGTGCTATTGACACATGGATGGAACCCATTTGTCTATGGCTCCTTAGAAGAGTTGGTGGAGATAGTGCTTAAGAGTTTTCTAAGGTTTCATCTTTGGTTGTCTTACCTGGTAATACCTTATTAGTATTATTTTTTAAAAATCACTTTATTTATTTATTTATTATTTTTTGAATTTGTAGGTATATATATATACACACTTTCCAGGAAAGCTGCAGCCTCCCTCCCTTTTAAAAAATGCTGATCCTAATGTGTTGATTGACCAAACGTGCTCAAAATCTGAACAGTTCATCAAACTTGCTGTAATCAATGAATTTTAGGCCGGTTGCATATGTAGGTGGGCGATTGACAATCTTAGGCTCATCCCAACCATTGTATCGTTTTCATCAATCAAGATACACTTGAGACTGTTCTTGGCACCTTTTGTGAGAGAGGGAAAAAAAAAAACGCTTTAAAATGTATTTTTAAGGGCACCCAAACATGCCTTGGGGGGAAAAACCATAATGGTTCTTTTTATGTGATCCAACTTTCACATCAAGTGCACCCCCACCATGATGATGCTATTTTCAAAAACTAATGCATATGCAATCGCTAGGTGGGCTGCACCTGCAAAAATAATGGACAACTATTCAAATTCACGTAGTGGTCCACTTGATGGTTGGATTGGTATGATTTTTGGGTGTCCCACTTTTATATTTGGGTAAACATTAAGACAGATGCGATGCCACATGTAAACCACGATGGCCGGCCCCACCTACACCCTTTGTCTATAAAGGTTGCATAGGAGCTGCGTCAACAAAAATGGGTAAAAGTTGAGAAAAGAAAACATACAAGTCATCAAAAGGTAAATGATTTAGTAAAATATTTAGTACCACATTGTGGCATGTATCCAATAATAATAATAATGTAACAACCATGTCCAACATGGAAGGGATAAATAGGCTAGTGGATGAGTGCATTTTCTATCTATGAAATTCGCATACCATATCATGACTTCCCCACATGAGTATATGGAAGCTCCGTGGAGCTCATTTTTAGGCTCAATGGATTGTTCATTCAGCAAATGCCAGAGAGAAATTTCATAATTTCACTCAATATTTCATGTAAACTATAGTTCATTTAGGGTAGCATACATTCTGTCATAAGAGAGGGTTGTCCTTATATCAAGGGCTATTTTTTTTTATTTTATTTTATAGTTGATTAGTGTAAATTTGTAGATGTACAGAAAGAGAACCATATAAATCTGTGTTGTGGTTTGCATCTTAATTTTATTTTCTTTATAATTATTTTGATATTGTCGTGTGTGTGGTTAAGAAGAAAACTTTCTCCACCATAATGCGATTCCATTTTATCCCTCAATTTCACCAATCTCCCAACTCATTTAATGACATGAATATGACAATCAGGCAAATCTAAAACTTAAGTGTGTTACTCCATGGGAAACTGTGGATTGAGTGTCACCATTGAAACTTCCATGGGGCATGGCAGTTTTGGATTAGGATAATATTCGTGCTTTCTATTCATCCAGGTGGGAATAATGATGGCATATAAACATCTCAGTGGTCTCTAGAAAACTTTCAACAGTGTGTGTTTTCATCTCCAGTACTATTCTGTCTGGCATGACTCACTTGATTTTGGATCTTCCTTACTTTTGGGATCATAGCCTGACAAAAGTTGGTGAAATTGATGGATGGAGGGATTTCACATGTTCATCATGGCAGGCCACATAGAGCTTTTTATGTATGGGAAATGTCATAAGAAACTTGTGTCTCTTGCCCCACTACCTGTAGTCACACTATCATTTTACATATCTTTCGGCTCTATACCATCCAAAATGCAAGTGACTGTGTAATCATGTGAGTTCCACTTGTGGACCACTCTTACATGCATCCATCTCTCTTCTCTGTCATCACACATGTGTGGGGTCCATCTATGGATGACTCTTGCATGCACACACCCCCTAGGTATCATTCTTGAAAACCATACCCAAATAAGAAACGTGAGCAAGAATCTCAATTGAAAGTCGAAAAGAATTGTCTATTTGTAGTTCTCATTTTTTTAACATGAAGGCTTTCCGTCCCTGGTTTCATATAAATGATTCAGAAGGTGGTATCAGTTCAAAAATGATCTTTGGTTGAACTTTAAATGTTATATGATTCCTAACTTGGTTGCATCTAGGTGAGGATCTTCACTGTTATTTTAAAATATGAAAATTTTTAAAACTTCACACTTCTGTATCTATTGAAATTCACCTACAGAAGTGGTATAAAAGCAGTCCCACTACAGATGCAAACTGATTATCATTTGTTTTTAATTAATCATCTAATTGATAAATGGGTACCATCCATACAAATTATTAAAGGGATTTCCCTTGGGAACATGCATTCCAAATTTCATCCAAAACTATATCACTAATAGTGGAAATTGAAGCAATGGTTAATATAAATATATAGACTATTTTTCCTTTTTATGTGGATGATGTAGCATGTTGATTCATATTTTCTTATGGGTTTGGATTATTTGATTTTTATGGTTTAATCTAATTTTTGGGAATTGCATATGCATCAGGTGTGCCACACAACTTAGTCTAGCAAAAAAAAAAAAAAACCCTCTGAGTGCCTAAATAATGGACTATTCACGAAAAAATTGCCAATGGCTTACAGTCATTCAACATGCTCGTTGCATTGCCTGGAAAGTGGACTTCCAGCCATGTCATCTAGTGGGCCCACTTGATACACGACCAAGATGTCCCATACTTGGCACATGTGGCAGTATGTATATATAGAAGCATGTGAGCAACTACCTGCATATGTAGGTCATCCAATCCATTTAGTAGGGATGGTGCAAAAATCATGCCGATCTAATCATCATGTGGCCGCACGAAAGAAAAAAAAAAAAAAAAAAAGAAATCACCCAAAAAACCTCTAAATTCACAATGGTGACCTAAGTAATGGCTGGATTGGCATGATTTTTGGGGCATCCTATTTTCATCACGGAAAGAACTGTTAGATTAGCTGAATGATATAACGGGGCTAACTCGGTTTGTGTACACCCCTACTTGCATCATGGGGGATTAAAAGTTATTATTTTTGCAGGATTTTTTTTTTTTTTTTTTAATGGCTGACAATGCCACAAAGGCACCGGGTAGGTCATTAATTTGTTTTCTAATACATCTAATCTATAAGATGAGATTGTTTTGCCTCTGAATGCAACTCAAGCCAAGATCCAGCATGGGTCGCTGCCTAGGGGGTCCACATGCTATAAGATGGTCTGATCATTTTCCATCCATATTCTAATCTGCCATAAATTTCAACAGTCATGATTCATTGATGATCCTATCCATTGATTTTTAGAGTTGAATTATCTAAAGATGGTGATTGTCACAACTTTCCGAGTAGCATTATTTTGTTATAACATAGTGCACACACATGGATGGGTCCAATCATCACATAACTCAGCATGTGGGCCCTACGTCAGTTCCAAATGGGACCGTTAACGGGTCAAGTTTAGGTTGGGTCCACAGTACCCACACCGTTATAACTAGGTTCGTGTCTTCTCAGCTCCGGGTCTCATCCTTGAGTTAGAATTCAAATCAAGGTTATCATTTTTAGTAGATCATGCCATGAACATGCTTACCTCCAAATCAAGGTTATCATTTTTAATAGATTAACTTAGTATTTTCTGTCTCTTCTTTCAATTTTGTTCAGGTCTACAATGTCAAATCTATAATAATTGATAGCCCTATTAGGAATCCAGAGATCCCAGACTATATGAAGCCGTTCAGTTAGCATATCAGATCTTGTCCTTTCTCATTTTAGTTTTAAAAATTCAGTCTCTCAGTTAAGCATGCTCAGTTTGAAAATAATTGTTTGTTGAAAGGTGTAGCTAGATAATAGTCTGTTGCATATGACCAAACTAAGTCTAATTATCCCTTGTTTTGTTTCCTATCTCCCAAGCTCCCTCAAATGCATCCATTAATTCTATCCTTCCCCGTCTTGCCACTAATCCACACAAGATTCTCATTTTAGCTGCACTTATCCTCAAACATGTTCCTCAACCACCAACAGTTTGTCCCACAACTCCAAAAACAAGGACTATATTATATTGTTTTGAATCCAATATATGTTGAGCCCTTGCACTTCTGCAGGCGTTCCATCCTCAACTCATCATGCATCAATCGGGCTTCATGTACACAGAGACTGCATGGTTCATAAAGAAATTGATGACAATCCACATTCAACATACATGTGGCCTGCCTGATTTGTGGTCCAAATCATCTACAGAGCAGGGCCCACATGATGTTCTGGTTAGGTGTCCTCTCACGCCTGCAGAGGCGCATGTAAGCTTAGCATGAATGCTCTCACTTGGACAAAAGTCTTATTCTGGTCTTAACTGTTGTTCAACACGGTGTGTGGGTCAACATGGGATCTGATCTGTTACATAGAGAAATTCTGTGTCGGCAATCTTCTGAAGATGGTTGTGATGTTGGCACTCTTTTACATTTGTCATTTTTAAACGGTTGATAAGAAGCAAACTGCTGCTAATCATGCAAGTTTTAGAAAATTCTGATGCATAATGTTGGGTGTTATCCACTGCTAATCATACATTGTTGTTGGCTCTCTTTTACTGCTCAAACTGCCAACCTATTGGAAGGATTGGGTGTCACAAGCACTTAACAGGTTGGACGTTATATCCACTGTAAATCTCATGTTCTTGACAGCCTACACTTGAAGCTTGAGCAGTAACAGGAGCAGTAACAACTCCACCAGAGATTTCCGAGTAAAGCCCTTCTCTACATGTGCTAGTGCTAGTGCTAATAGCAGTAGCAGTAACAACTCCACTAGAGATTTCCTTTCATTAACAGACAAGCAGCTGATGGCCCAGTGCGACATACTATTGGGATATATTTTCAATGATTCTTGATTCTTCAGCTCTGTTGAATTCCTGCATAGTATGTTATTTTTACTCTTAAGAATGCAAACATGCTGCACTTATGCACATAAAACTGTATTTTGATTTCTTTTGTTTCTGCTTTTTGTCCAAGCCAGAGTCCATGAAACTTTGAAGAAGCACGATCTTATAAAAGCTCTTGTAATGAAAGAGCTGGTGTGGTTTGTGGTATGTACTGATTCTATATTCTCTGTATATACCTTGACTTTTTTTTTCCTTTCCTTTTCCCTCTAAACTTGTGGTTTTAGTCAGTGAATAATTGTTTTGTTTTCATTTGACCAGCCATGATTAGGAGCTTACAATAGCATTCAAAAATGACACTTCTGCATAGTAAGCAAATGAAGAAACATATTACAATTTGATCTTTCTTCTATCAATTCTATTAATTGATAATGGCGGAACACTTTACCTTGGTTGTTAATAGAACACTTTCAGCCTCTTTTGGAAGTTATCAAGATTGATCGTGTAAGCACTGGGTGCCCCAGCAGCATTTTTGTCAGAAGGTTTTGCATTGCCATTTCGGTGTTCCGCCATTGAAGCTATGTCGGATCTAGAACAACTGAAATCCGCAACAAACCAAACAGAAAAATGCAGAGATAACCACAAATTTCAGAGAAGGTTTGTCTCTTCTTTCCTTTCTTTTCTATTTCACGAACAAAATGTAGTTCATCTGCAAATTACAGTTTTTTTAAAGGATTTAGTACTTTTAAAAAAAATGAAAACTACTGGTTGAAAAGAAGAAAAAATAACATTTTCATTATATATATATATATATATATATATATATATATAGAGAGAGAGAGAGAGAGAGAGAGAGAGAGAGAGAGAGAGAGAGAGTAATGCTCACACACAACTAGTTGGACAATTCAAATTGGTCCAACTAGCTGTGTCATTTAATGAGCAGTTAATGTTAATAAATCTTTCCACCTAATTGATGAAAAGAAGTTGTTTGTATTGGTGGGCCCCATTGTAGCATTACTGTGAAATCCACCCAATCATTAGGTGAGTCACTGCATGTTACAACCGGTGCAGAAAGACCAGCCCTATCCCTGGTTCACGTGAACCACACAATTGGAACAAGTGTAGATAGAAAGCCCACCTTTCAAACTCTCTCTTGGTGTGGCCCACTTGAATTATTTATGAGACTGATTTTTGGGTAAGATGCCTAACATTTGGTGTGGCAGCTAATGGTTGGAGTAGATTTTACATTCTCATCATGGTGGGCCTTGTAAAAATTAAGGTTGGATATCTCTTCCAACTGTTTCAATTGGTATGTCCCACTTAAATCATTGATTAGCTTGACTCTCTTTTTTTTTTTTGGCTTTGAGCCCAACATGGCATTACACATCTAATGATCGGAGTAGATCTATTGAACACATCACAGTGGGCCATTTCAAAAATTGAAAGGGGTGTACGCCCGTCAAACCATTATTGTTTCCATAAAATTGTTAATTTATCTGGATAACAGTGAGAAGTGGATTAGGTGTTACCCCAGCAACACATGCCGCGAGTGTTTCTCAAACCATATGGCCCACCATGATATATATGCTGTATATTCAGGCCGTCCATCAGTTTTTACATGTAATTTTAGTGCAACTTACTAAAAATATAGCAGATTCAAATTTCAAGTGGACCACACCACTGGAAACAATGGATATTGAATGCCCACCATTGAAACATTCCCAGGCCTGCAATGATGTTTATTTTCCATCCAAAATGTTCATGAGGTCATACAGACACTGATGTATAATTTTCATCCATGTCATTCATGAGGTCATTCCTACTGGGATGAACCGAAATTATAACCAAAAAAAATTAGCAAGATCCAAAACTTTTGTTGTCAAATGGATATCTCAACTGTGGAAGTTCAATCCTACCTTTTCTTGACGTGTGGCCCACTAGAGTTTTGGATCTATATCATTGTTGGGTCAATGTCCTAATATGATCTAGCAAAACTGAAGGGTTGACTAAACTACTCTTTTCTTGGATTGAATTTCGTTGTTCCTAATGTATGTAGGAAGGGCTCAAAAGAAGGTTGAACAAGAGAAGATACCAAGTAGTTGAAGTTTCGGGTAATAAGTGTTTAGTTAGGAGGGTTTGTCATTTTTTGTTGGAGTGGGCCACTTGGGTCATTTCCTTTTTTTATTGAATTGAGTTGTTACCAATTTTGTGAATAGGATTCTTATCAAATAATAGTGTGAATTATTTTTTGAATGACTATCAGGTGCAAGATTAAAAAAATAATAATTACTAAAATATCGGTATTTTATTAAATTTACAGATATTTTAGCGACGGACCAAATCCGTCGCTAATTTCTGAACATTGAATATCAACGACGGATTTGAAGTCCGTCGCTTACTCATATTAGCGACGGACCTTATCCGTCGCTAATGTTTTTAGTGGCGACTAATTTTTTGAATATTACCGACGGACTTTTTTATTTTTGACGACGGGTTTTATCCGTCGTTATGGTGCGACGGACCTTATCCGTCGCAGATTAAACGACGGATAAAATCCGTCGTAAAACCAAAAACGACCCAGTAACAGCGACGGACCAAGCGACGGACGAAGTCCGTCGTTTATTTGGTTTTACGACGGATTTGGTCCGTCGCAAAACAGCGATTTTGGCGTAGTGCATGAGCTGGGCAAAGCTCAACTCGGCTCAACTCTTATACACCTGTACCCCTAGGTATGATGATCCTTGAGATTATCAAATAAGCCTGAAGAAAATAATAATAATGCCTTAGGAGGTGAGGGAGGAAATAACGCAATGCCTTCAATTCTTTAAAAATTAGTGAAAGTAAGACTTATGGAGCTCACGTGGTATGTGTATAACATCTAGTCATCCAACATATGCACCAACCATGGTGAACGCACGAACCAAAAATCATGCCTATCAAATCACCAGATGGGATGCCCATTAATTTGGTTGTTTTTAGTGGTGTATAATATTTTTTATGGATTAGCTTACCTTATGATCCAATGCTCGATATTTTTTGTTTGCCTAATAATTATATTGATGCTCATGTTGGATGGGTTAGATATCAAACGCATACCAAATGGGCCCACAATTCAGGGTTCTCCCCTTTATAAAGAAAGAAATAAACATCGCTAGCATTATAATTTTTCATCTAAAGAAGCATTCTCCATAATATGAGTTCTTAAAGGCACTATTTGATAAATTCCAAATCCTTGAGGCATTTTGTGGTAAAAATCCCTATGATTTATGCCCATTTTGTTGGTTGGGTACTTGTTGAAATTAACAATTAAGCTAGGTAAAACACATTAATTACATAACTCATGAATTGTCAATTAAAATTTTCTAAATTAATGAATTTAGCGCCCATCTAAACACCCTCATAAAATTATGCATTGTCTAATTATATGGGAAGGATTTTAAACTAAGGTGGTATTTGGATTATGGTTCTTTAAACTTGCAACTCAGACCAACTCATTCAATCTGAGTTGAGTAGCAACTCACCTGAGTTGGGCTATGTTGGTCTTTTAGCTCCTTTTCTTTTGAGCTATTGAATGCATCGAATCTGACTGGACCATACCGAGCCAGAATCGACTCCAATGAGTCTGCGATGGCTTGGATGGAAGTAAACAAAAACCACGTACAAAAGGTAACTTAGAATGCTTAGAAAATGGAAACACATGGATTTTTAATTTTCTTTCATTGTTTGTTTTGGATTCTAATTTTACATGGATTACAAATACAGTCACCCTGTGCAGTCACCTTGCATCTTCTCTCCTTGGAAAAATCAATCTAGTGTGTTTTTTTTTTTTTTTTGTTAATGGAGGAATGAATCTCAAGTTTCTTTAGGAAAAAATAAAAAATGAAAGTTGGGTTTGTGTTTTTCTAAATATATATATAAAAAAAAAGGTCTCTGAATACCTAGTTCATCTACAGTTGTGCTTGGGAATGTGAAAATTGTAAGGCTTTTATTGATGGGCTATACATGATATATTGGTTTGAATTTGACCATTGGATTGTTTGGACTAAGTATACATGGAGGCCTCATAGTAGTTGCTATCAGTCCATAAATGTGAGGGTGGTGCGCTTGGAGTATACTGCATACCCACTGTTGGTTTGAAATTTGGTTGCACGTGTTATGTATACATGTGTGTGTCGTGTGTGCCAAAGCCAATAATGGCTCAACTCAAATTGAATGCCTTGTGACCCCAGGCACCAAAATATTTGGCTTAGGACCAAATTCGTGAAATTGGCTGACTACTTAGCCAGTGAAGATCGGTTGACTACTTAGCTACCAATTTGCACAAAATTTGACGATTTGTGATAGGGAGGGTTCGTCATTCAAATGAGTTCTTTTTTGCATTTGGATAAAGGACTTTACTTTCAATTAAGCACTCGATTTACTTTACATCGTTCAACAATAGAAGAATATAATTAAAAAGAATAAATTATGCCAAAGTGGGTCAATTGAATAAATGAGTTTTAACTACACTCAACTAAAAACATAAAAGAATAAAAAGAAAAAGAAAATTGATAATTAACGACAATGTGTTCATAGCGAGATGATCGTTTGAAATGACTGTCTATTCGTAACAAGAAGGTTGTTGGGCACGAAAGATGGATCACCTGTCAACTAGCTTTATGGCTAGATGGTCGTTGGAAACAACAATCGATTTATCGTGGGTTGGGCTTTGTTATGCGAGACAATCATGGTTTGCGGGAAGGGATGGGCTTTTGTGTTGTCTGATGTCTTTAATTTGTACATGAAACAAGGGTCTCGATCGACGAACTAGCCTGGTCAATTGATCGAGTGAGCCCTGAATTATACATATTAGTCTCTACACAGTTTTGGACAGGTTCGATGATCGACTTGGAGGCTTGAGCGATCGACAATATTCAAAAATACTCATAGACTCTTTGGACACTTTTGAGCATGTTCGAGTGATCGAACATGTGGAGCTCAATCGAGGCTTAGATCGACGATGCGTGCAGTTCTACGTAATTGCGAGATTAGTTTCCTATTCCAGGTGTTATGCTATATATATGGGTGTAATTATGGGATTAAGGTATTCCAATTGGGACTAAGTCATTTCTAGAGTTTGGAGAGGAGAAATGAGGATTTTCTAAATTATAAGTGCATCCATGTCTTGTACTTTTCGTTTTCAAAATGGAATCTTGATTTATGGTTTTAAGGAAGGTATTGCAGGTAAGAGATACAAGAACAGGGAACTCCAAGTTCCCTATTATCAAGAAGAAAAAGAAAACAAAAACCATCGCAAGTTCTGGAACTCTAGGACCTGACCCATTCACAGCCCTAGCTGCAAAATGCACTGCTGTTCTATTTTTTCACGTTTGCATGGGAGTTTTAAAGGGAAGCAAGAGGAAGGCATTTCCTTTGCAGTCTTCTTTGGTTGTAATACTTTGGGTGATCTAGGGTGAATGTAATGGTAGGATGTTTCGAGGTAAGGAAGGGCTGAGTGGATGTACAGGTGGTCCTCAAATTGAAGGGTTTGATGAGGGTTTGATGAGGATTTGAGCTTCAATTTCGAAACTGGTGCGGGTTAGCCATGGGTGTCTTTGGAGGTCAATTGGGATATATATATATATATATAATAGATTATATATATATATATAGATATAATATATATATATATATATATATATATATATATATATATATAACATACAAATTTTTTTATTGGTTATTTTTGTTAGGCCCATTGTTATATGTTGTTAGACTTTGCATTTAGTCATCCATTTCTTAGTTGCATTGAAATAAAACTTTCGTGGGGGGTTCGGGGTCCTTCAAAATTTCTCGTTAGCATGTTTTGTTATAAACCTAAGGCCACACACATGTATAAAGTGCCATGAAACTAGCTTTAAAGATTAGAAATTCTCAATATATTGTATGTTATGCCAACAATGAAGAAAAAATATGATGTGCCTATAATAATATGTAAGTTTGATTGATTGAACAATCCTAACCTTTGGTTAATGTAACTTTTTCTAAATTGTGGCTAACATGGAGTGTGTACTGACATGGGTGTGTACTAACAAGCTAACCCAAAAAAAAAATAAAAATTAATAATAATAATAATAATTCTAAATTCGATTTTTGACTATTAGATCAAGCTATATGTCAAACTCGAGCATCATTTTAGTTCATCGAACTAGGCATGAACCACAAATCATGCGAATTAAATGTTGAAAATCAGTGGTTTTAAATAATAAAAATTCAAATTCAAATTTTTTAAATTTTCAGAATTTTACCGCCAAAATACATTTTTGAATTTTTTGAATTAAAAAAGTGCGATGTGTGTGCTTTGTCCCATATCGGAAATGCAAAAGATAGTTTTGTGGTTTATATGAGATGTTGAGATTGATATTCTTACTTAGAGCTTTTTTGAGGAAATGAAACACGGTTCGCACTGGAACACATGCACGCGCTCGCGTCCGGGCACGGGCGGGGCGAGGGCGTGGGCAGTGAAGCAATGTGGTTGTAGTAGCACTAGATGGCGCACTTTGCACGATGGGTCTGGTCAGAGCCTTAGGGCAGTGTGATATGAAAAGTTAGAAATGAGCCTGGGTTTTATAGGTGACTGAGAACGGTCGGATCTTAAATCCGAAACGTCCAGCCGTTTCTATAAACGGATAGCTACCTTAAAAGCCACAACGGTCCGAAAACGGACGGGCCAGGATGATCCAACGGTCAGATCTACGGATCTAATGACCAGAAACGTCTGGGATTAATGGACAACGGCCAGAAACGTTTTTCAAACGTTTTGGACCATTGAATACTACACGGCAACGGGTCTAAACCTGAGGCCTATATAAACTGGACCATTCCAGTCTGATTTCATCATCTCAACACACTATTTCTCCCATCAAATTAGATACAGTCCATAGCTCCTTTTAAGAATACTGTGATCATCTCTACCGTCTAAATCTATCAGAAGAAATCTACTGCGTTAAAACTGTTCCATAGTGGACCTATCGTAATTGCTGCACGCTGTATCCAGATAAGGCTTGTCTTATCCTGGAAGCAATTTGCCTGTAACCCATCAGCAGTTGATAAGGGGGCGAATCACGCTTTAAGGATAGCGTATTTTATACGTGATTCAGCCTAGTGAAATTGTTATTTTCAATTATTTATTTTTTATATTTTCGGTGTATCCAATCAAATTTCCTAACATTAAATAATGAACTGAAAGAGCCTACCTCAACGAACTGAGGAATTTCTAAAATTATCAACTGCGAACTAAAAATTGAAATACGAATTGCAGTGCAGGGAATTATATATCAGTCTTCCTGCTCCCGTTTGCAAGACTTGTTCCAACACAAGTGAAACGTCATCATGGGCTCATCTGATGACCGGATCTGGATCTGATTGAAACATGCCTCGCCAAAGCCACAAGCTAGGCATGTTACTTTATAAAAGGAGAAATGTCAACATGATGGAGAAAGAATTAATAATTTAAAAAAAAACTAATTATAGATGGAAATTAATGATTTATTAGCCCTGATGGAAGGGTGCGAGAGTATTTAATAAGGTAACACCAGATCCATAGACTCAACCGGCAGACTGAGTGGAGATAGTGGTGTCTGTTCGATCCTAGCAGGGTTGTTGAGTCGTATCGACCTAGCAGGGGTGGCTAACATGGAGTGTGTACGACATGGGTGTTACTAACAAGCTACCCAAAAAAAAAAAAAAAAGTATTTAATAAGGTTAAACCAAAGTATTTAATCGAGCGGCCGATGGTGCAGACCTAATTTTGTAAGAGGTAATATGAGGTGATGAAAACAGCCATAACATTCCACCAAATAACTGATAAAAACAATTGGGGTGTTTTACTAACCTAAAGAGCCCTTTGTCTGCATCCAACTTGCCTTAGAAGGATGACTTGTTTTTTAATGGTATGAAGGACCATTAGAATTCCCTTTTGAAAATTTATTTCATTGATGAAACACAATCGAGCAAACTAAATGGTAATCAGATAAAATGAGGCAACTGAAAAAATATACAAGTGCCTTGATTGTACAAGAACATGAGAGATTTTAACCATACAGATCACACCACTCCAAAAGAGGAAAAAGCTTAAAACATGCATGGGCTATACAAACAGGCTAGCACTAATACCAAGCTATGGAACAAGGACAGAGCACTCTTTAGATATTGTGCCTGTCAATAGGAGATGTGGCCGCTGAACACGTCCAATCATCTATGATGTAGCCTATATAAACAACTAATTTCTAAAGTAATATTATACTTTCTTTTAATTTACATATAAGTAATTGATTTGAATTAGGTTTATTATTATTATTATTCTATTTATTTTTGTGACTCTTTTAACATACATGATCATATAAATAAAACATTTTAGTGTTTACATCATCTGTATGGATGATTTCTGTCGGGATCCTCAGTTGTCCTGCCTATGGGGCTGTCATTCCAGCTTGGAAGCTGATATGTTCAACCAATCATGGTTCGTTGCCGCAACATTCATTTGTTCAACCATTCTAGATCATTCTCCTCAACTAAGAGATGATTTGCACAGTTGCCACTATCTGCTCAGTCCATGCAAGTGGAAAATGCTCATGCTGCTAGATGTTGGTGTTGAGGAGCTTGTGATGTTATCTGTCTAATCAAGTGGTAGGGTTGGTTGTGCGCGGGGGGATGCGAGAGTATGGACACCATTTAGGCAAGGAGTAGTGTCATTGACTGAGTTGTTAAGTTGTCTAATTAGAGCTGGTCTTTGTTTTGTGGAGGCTTCGTGAAGGATGGGCTGCAAGTGGTGATGTGAATTCTAGTGTGACCTGTCTTCTCAGAACTGTGTTGTTTCAATGTCTGGTACTCCAGAAATGTTGGCTCAAGTATACTGCCCTGATTTTTGTATGGCTGTTAGGTGTCGTCTTTAGCTTGCAGGTTTTATTCCCTTCATCCCATAGGCATGTCTTGGCTCAGGCCCTCCCTAAAGAGTGGGCTGTGATGTTTGGCAAGATGGCTGATTTTAAATGTCATGTGCATATCTAGTAGAGGCCCTGCCGTATCTGGTTGGGCTTGTGGGCTGGTGTACTACAACAAATTGTGAATTTGCGACGGACCAGATCCGTCGCAAAACGCAATTAACGACGAACTTGGTACATTGCATTGTCCGTCACTGTTTTCCACGTCGTAAAAATTAAAACCCATCGTTGAACTATGGAAAAATCCACCTGAATTTTTCATCATTAGAAAAGTATTTGACGGATATGGTCCGTCAGTAATCCTAGGATAGGATGAGCGAGACTTGTTCAGAAATTGGCGACGGGTTTGGTCCATCGCTAAAATTTCTACAAAAAATTAAAAAACCCCATTAAATTTGTTTTTTTTTTTTGTGTTTTTTGAATTTTTTACACCTAATAGTCAAAAAAAATAAAATAACGCATTTTTTAATAAGAATCACATTCACAAAACTCAAAAGGATTGGGCTGAATATGAAACTGGACTAAATATAATTTTGAGCGTGGATGGTCAATTGGCCTGAATAGCAAATTGAACTAAATATTTAGTAAATAGTCAAAATTGGGTCAGCTATTGATGAAATAAAGTAATGTAAAGAATATCATTTGCCCTAGAAACTAAACAAATGATCATCATAATTCTGTCCCATCAATTAAAATACAAATCTAAGAGATACTTTTATTCTCAATATTTCTACAAACATCAAAATGAAACATAACACAAGTAAACAAAAGAGAAATGGTAAAAATGATAGACCTATAAGTTGCTTCTATCAATGTTGCATTGTGAATGCTAGCGTGATAATCCTCCTGAACATTGAGAGACATTGCGTTAGTTTTATATAACACAATCGGATAAAGTGATAAATGCAATCATAGGATTTGAGTCGTTTAGTTGGCTTTTTGCCATAAATTCCTTGAAGTTATCAGTCATAAACATTGAATTGCCATTTACCTTAAAAGTATACAGTATTAAATAATTTATGACTGAAACTGGAGTATCATCAAATAATTTAGCTCTTGAAAAGCAAAGAGAATAAACTCCTAAATTTACAGCCAAGGAAGAGAAAAAATTGAGAAATTTTTTATGAAAAAAAAAAAAAAAATCACCTGATGCATGAGACATGCATTGGTGGTATGGTGAGAGAAGATGGCCTTTACGGTTTCAAAGGAAGAACACCTAACTGGAATGCTTTAGGAGTTCGAAAAGACTGAGAATCAACTGGGTTGATCTCTCTACATTGTTTATCCCTACCCAACGAGTAGGTTTTTGGGAAGATATGGGGTATTTGCATCTCTAGGGAGGGATCTTGAGGAAATATTGAGGACTTGGGTTTAATTCATTTACAACATAAGGCAAACCTATGCAACCATTAAACCAGTGAAGTGTGGGTGTCCAAGTTCTATGGGTCCCACCATGATGTGTGTGTTGTATCCACACCGTCCATCCATCCATTTCGAGAGATCATTTTAGGGCATGAGCCAAGGAATGAGACAGATCCAAAGCTCAAGTGGACCCCACCACATAAAACAGTGGGGACAGTGACACCCACCGTTGAAACCTTCTTACTTCTTATACAACCATGATGTTTATTTTAGATCTAAAATGTTCATAAGTTAACAAATACATGAATGAAGGGAAAATACAAATATTAGCTTGATCAAAACTTCTTCTGCAGCCCATAAGAAAATTTTAATGGTAAGCGTTCAATACCCACTTGTTTTTTCTAGTGGGTCCACTTGACCTTTGGATCTGCATCAGTCTTTGGCTCATGCCCTAAAATGATCTCCCCAAATGGATGAACGGTGTGGATATAAAACATACATCACGGTGGGGCTCACAGAACTTAGTGACGTCATTTCTTGAGTTATCACGAGGTCAGTAAGTTGCGGCACAAATTTGACCTGAATATTTTGCCAAATTTAGAAATATGATCCATTCACTCTATTCTACTAATCAAGAGCTCCAATTTGATTGGCTACTCACCCCGATCAAGCTTCGGATGAGAAAGATATTGGGTATACAAGATTAATCAATAATATGATGGGCTATTTCTTGGATCCAATGATCAAATTTGAGTGAAATTTAATTTAAACATCAGAAGTTATTTACTCTTCAATCTAGATTTATCAGATTGTCCAAAATATAATCAAGATCTTGACAATTGATCATTCCCATTTAAAGAGTGTTTTAGACAAATTTGATTTGTTTCAAGTCATAATGGGCTGTATTTTGTAGTATGTCCTAATTAGCACGTTATGAACTCATCTGACCGTTCAGATCAACTTTAGGATGGCTTGATCATAGAATTTGATCGATCTCATCATTATAAGTCATTCTTACTATTACAATTCATTATAAGTTATTCTTGCAAGATCTCATTACAATTAAACTTCATTATACTTGCTATAATTTTTTGACAAGTGAATCTTTGTGTGCATAAACAGTTAGAGGTTCAATTAGTGGATGTCCCTAGTAATTTAGTAAAAATTTCAATTTTTTCACAAATAAATCTTAATTTCTTTTTAAAAATCTCATTTTTTTTTCAAAATGTCCATTTTTTTATCTTAATTTTTTTCCTAAACTTCTAACAAATTTTCATTTTTGTTATCAAACTTTCCGATTTTTTTTTTCCACAGATAATTTGATTATTTTTTTTTTCAAAATCTCAAAAATTTCCTTAAATCTATAAATAAATTAATTAATAAAAACTTAACAATTTATTCAAACTTCTCAAAATTTTCAAAATGCCATTTTTTCTCAAACACACCATTTTGTTTTCAACTTTCCAATTTTCTTTTTCGAAATGATAATTTTTTATCAAAATCTCAGTGTTTTTTTAAATCACTTTTTTTCTTTCTTCAAAATCTCAAATTTTCTCAAACATTTTGTGGAATTGCGAGTGTTTTCTATTTCGATTTTAACTTATTACAGGGTTTGTAATCGAAAGGGGGGGGGGGGGGGGGGGGGGGGGGGGGTGATGAAAAGAGAATGCTTAGGACTTTTAGATTTAGAGAGTAAAGGGAGTTTAGAGTTAGTGTTTTTATGGTATTCGGACTGTATTCTCGATAGGTAAGTTCTTTCATCTCTTATAACATTGATTTCGTAGTAGATTTGATGTCGCTTTGTGCCGTGATTTTTTCCAGTTAGGGTTTTTTTTCACGTAAAACCTTGTGTTTTTGTTTGTGCTTGGTTTGATTGATCTTATTGTTTGATTATAACTTGGGGTTACTTCCGCGCATCCCCCCAACAAGTGGTATCAGAGCTAATGTAGGGTTTTGAGTTTATTGAATATAAAAAGTGTCTTCTAAGGGATATATAATTAAGTATGAAATGGAGAAGTTTACTGGGATAAATAACTTTGAACTATAGAAGGTTAAGATAAGAGACTTGCTAGTTCAGCAAAGATTACAACATGCTCTCCTTGGCAAGGTGAAGAATCATGCATATATGATGATGAAGATGATGAGAGTGGATGAACTAGATGAGAGAGCTACAACCTCAATACAATTGTGTATAGCGGACAATGTCCTATATACTATCCTGGATCAAAAGATCGTTGTAGGGGTATGGATGAAACTGAATAGTTTCTACATAAAGAAATCCATGGGGCAATCGTCTATATCTTAAGAAATAGTTCTATAATCTCAAGATGATAGAGGGATCTGATATCAACAAAACACATGAGCATGTTCAACGAATTGCTTTATAAACTAACGAATGTAGAGGTTAAAATCTGAAATGAAGATCAAGCCTTAATTCTGCTGAATTAACTTCCATCGTCTTACGAGAATCTTCTAATTACTCTGATCCATGGTAGGGATACTATCGATGTTGAAATTATCATCTTAGTCCCTCATGAGAAGCAACTGAGAAGGAAAGATAATAGCGATAGTACCTCTACAGATGTGTTGTTGCTAGGGGAAAGAATTCTGAACATGAGAAGGGCAATTCTTAATCGCGATCCAAATCGAAAGGGAAAGAGAAGATAAAATGTTGGAATTATGGGATGACATGGCATACGAAGAAGGACTGCAAAAACTCTAAGGCTCGAAAGGGAGAAAAAACACGAGAATGTGCCAAAAGAGGCCAACACAACGTAATCATACGAGGAGGTGGATGGTGGTGATGTCCTGACCGTGTACAAATCTGATTACCTCATTAATGACTGAATTTTGGATTCATGGGTCTTGTATTGCATGACTTCTCACAGAAATTGGTTCACCAGTTACAACGAGTACAATGATGGACAGATTTTTATGGGCGATGACATTGCCTATAAGGTGATTGGTATCGATTTAGTGTGCATTAGGATGTTCGATAGAATAGAGCGTATCCTGACAGATGTGAGACACGTTCCTGACCTCAAGAAGAATCTATCTCTCTTGGGGCTCTTGAGACAGTTGCAAATTCACTGGTTATGACAGGGTTATTGAAGTTTCGAATGGGACACTCATAGTAATGAAAGTGAAGTGGAATAACAATCTTTACAAGTTGATCGGGAATGTCATATTGAATGGAGCTGTAGAGTCTTTAGTGGAGTCCACATCAACACGTTTGTGGTATGTGTGTCTAGGCCACATGAGCGAGCGTGGTACGAAGGTACTTTCTGATCGTAGCTTGATTCCTGTTTTAAAAAACATTGATTTGCATATATATGTGAACATTGTATATGTGGTAAACAATCCCGACTAACTTTTAAGACTAGAAAGTATGTATGTAAGGGGGTGCTAGAATATGTGTATTCATATGTATGGGGCTCGTCACACATAGTTGTCACTGGGGGTCATCATTGTTTATCTCATTCATAGATGACTACTGTAGGAAAGTGTGAGTTTATTTAAAAAATAAATAAATCCGATATATTTGCCACCTTTGAGGTGTGGAAGGAAAGGGTTGAGAAGCAAACATGGTAGAGACTGAATGATCTAATGACAGACAATTGAAGTAAAATCACTTTAAAGGAATTTGACCAGTTTTGTAAAGACGATGGGATTATAAGGCACAATACATTGATGCACATACCTGAACAGAATGGTGTAGCGGAACATATGAATCAGACTCTCTTGAAGAAAACCTGACGCATGTTAAGTAACGCTAGATTGGGCAATTATCGATGAGGCCGTGAATATGACTTGTTATTTAGTGAATAGGTTCTCATCTACACCGATAAACTGCAAGATTCATGAAAAGTGGGATCGGTCATGATATTAACTACTTAGGATTGCTTATATTTAGTTGCAACGCTTACTCTCAGATACTACCAGTTGAGAGATATAAGCTAGACTAAAGGGATAGAAATGTAGTTTTTGTTAGCGCTATGATGGTGGTGTGAAAGGGTACAAGTTGTACGATCGAATCACACAGAATATCATAATTAACTGAGATGTCATGTTTGATGAAGATTCTTTGTTCCGCAAGAATGAACGCAAGGAACCGGAGAAATCATTGGTCATTGATGTTGAGATTGAAAAAGAGATACATAGGCAGAGCCAGAACTGTAGGCGGAGGTACAGGAAGGTGGAGCAACTACCACTCAGAAAAAATCTGAAGAGAGATCACATATTGCCAATAAGATACAGGGATGACTTGAATGTCACATTCACCCTCATTATGAATGAAGGAGATCCTTCTACCTTCTAAGAAGCATTAGATGATTCCAATGTTGAGAAATGGATAGCGGCCATGTACAACGAGAGATGAACTCCCTGTATAAGAATGAGACACGGGAACTGGTGGAGCTTTCAATGGGGTAAAAATCAATTGGTTGTAAATGGATTTACATTAAAAAAAGGATAGATACAAGGCGAGATTGGCCTCGAAAGGATATGCGTAGATGAATGAGGGAGTTAACTTCAATGAGATTTTTGTGCCTGTGGTCAAACAAGTGTCTATCAGATTTATATTGGCGCTGGTTGCCCAATACAACCTGTAGTTGGAACAGATTGATGTGAGGATTGCTTTCCTACGTGGGAAGGAGGAGAATATTTACATGAATCAACCAGAATGATTCAAAGTAAAAAGGGTTGAGAATAAAGTTTGCAGGTTAAGGAGGTCGTATATAACCTGAAACAATCGCTTAGGCAGTAGTACAAAGGTTTGATACTTTCATGATGGGTCAACAATTTATCAGGAGTGAGTATGATCATTGTGTCTATTACAAAATATTGAATGATGGATAATTCATCATACTGGTATTATATGTAGATGATATGCTTATCACCAGCCATATCATATATGAGATCGATATGTTGAAGATTCAGTTTTGTGGACATTTGAAATGAAAGATCTGAAAATTGCAAAGAATATTGTCGGTATAGATATTTATAGAGAATACAGAAGAATAGGCCACGATTATCATGGGATGAATACCTTGAGAATGTATTGATAAAGTTTGATATGGATAAGGCAAAATCGGTTAGCACACCCCATGCTACTCACTTTAAGCTTCTTCTAGACGGTGTCTTACTATAAATAAAGAAAAGCAAGTGATATCTCGTGAGCCTATATTCGAACGTTGTTAGTAGTTTGATGTATGTTATGGTCTCTACGAGACGTAATATTTTACATGCAGTGGGTGTTGTGAGAGTAGAGACATCGCTAACCTCGTCAAGCAGCACTGAGAGACAGTGAATGGTTACTTCGGTATATTCGAGGTACAATATACCACGTCATGATGTTTGAAAATTCAGATGACAAGTTGATAGGGTATGTGGGTGTCGATTACGTAGGAAATGTGGATAACAAGATATCGACTTTGGCTATTCATTTGTGCTAGCAGATGGACCAATCAGTTAGATATCGAAGCTTCAGTATGTGGTGACTCTTTTCACAACCGAAGCTGAATTATGGCAGTGATTAGGGGTGTACATCGAGTGAGCTGGCCTCAGCTCAACTCGGCTCGGCCAATGGCTGACCTCAGCTCGAACTCGGCTCGGCTCGGTCCTTGAGCCTGACTGGCCAGCTCAGCTTGGTTTGATTAGCAGCTCGGGCCAACTCGGGCCGAGTTCGAGCCAAGATCGAGCTGAGTTCATCATTGAGGAATTTCCATAAACACCTAGACTGCACCTTCAAAATCCCTCTGTATGTGAAATAGAAACAATGGTTTTACAGGTATTTATCAAACAACTTCTAAGCAACATAAAAACCAAAAGAAAAACCAAGAAAAAAAAAGGTATTTATTTCATGTACATACCTTCCTTGCCACCAGCCACACTTCGTTGAGTCATTTTATCAAACACTTGGTGAGTAACATCAATGGCAAAGCAACTGAGTCACCGAACTGGTTTGATCCGAGTCGAGTCAAATTGGGGCCTGCTTGAACTCGGCTCAAACTCATTTTCGAGCTCAAAAAATCAGCTCGACTCGGCTCGAACTCAGCTTTGAACTGACTCGAATCGAGCTTTTTCGAGTCGAGTCGAGCGAGCTAATCGAGCTAGCTCGGTTCATGTACACCCCTAACGGTTATGGAGGTGTTCAAAGAAGGTGTTTAGTTGAGAGGAATGATAAATTAGCTTGGGCTTCAATAGGAGGTCATGCCAGTTAATTGTGACAACGAAAGCGCGATAATTTGGCAAATAGCTCTGTTTTTCACTCTCGCACTAAAATATGTTGATGTTCTTATCATTTATCTGATCGGTGCTTGAGGAAGGCCGGGTGACTCTTGATAAGATCCACACAAGCGTGAATCCGACAAACATGCTTATGAAGGTGGTTCTTACAAAGAAGTTCAAGTTTTGTGCAACTTCTCTGGGCTTGACGAAAACTCATGCACGAGAAACGAGACGATGATGGTGTAGTTATGATGGAAGCAATTAGACATGGGGCTCAGAGCTGTGGTTTTTGAAGATTAAAGACACAGTGGGGATTGTTGTCCAATGTCTTAAATCTGACTGTAATCAGATCTATCGCTGGCATCGACAAACCACTCAATCCCATTAAACAGTCGTCAATCCCATCTAACAGTCGTTGATCTCGTCGACAGCCCGCTCGATCTCATTTAACAGCTGTCAATCCGATCAATAGCCCACTCGATCCGATTGACAAAATCCTAATTTTTGGCCTTTGCTCTTTGGACAGTTTTTAGGTCCAAATCGATATGATCAAAGGTGGCTTTGATCCTATCGATGAGATGTCGATGACACTCGATACAATTGAAGCTCTCATCGACCGACTTGCGTAGTTTTGTGGAATTGTGGATTTGTTTTCTATTTCGGTTTTAACCTATTGAAGGGTTTGTAATTGGGGATTAGGGTAAGAAGAACATGCTTAGGACTTTTGAGGAGTAAAATGAGTTCAAAGCTAGGATTTTATGATATTCAGGGTGTGTTCTCGATCGATAAGCTCTTCCATCTCTTATAACATTGATTTCATAGTGGATTCGTTGTCACTTGTGCCATGGTTTTTCTCGTGAGGATTTTTTTCACGTAAAATCTTGTGTTCCGTTTGTGCTTGGTTTGATTGATCTCTTATTGTTTGATTATAACTTGGGCTTGCTTATGATTCTTACACTTCTCTACAAGTCATTGTTTAAATTTAATGCATTCATTCTTTGATAGGCTGATTTTTTACAAAAGAAGAAGCAAATATCCTTATTCACTTGCATTTTCTTTGACTAAATTTCAAGTTGAAGTTGACCGCCAAATGGAGAGCTTGAAGCTATTTTTAGTATTTTATTTTCAATTTTCTCATTTTATCATTGCTTAGAGCTTACAAGATGTGCATTATATATTGTTCCAGCGCTTATGAGCCTCTTTCCTCTTGAATTCACCAAGCAATCAACTCGTTCAATGTCAACCTCTCATTTTGAGTATTGTAATTAAATTGAAATTGACTAAACCGATGAGAGAACAAGTTCAAAACTACTGAGATTAGGAGTTCATCTTATATGTTCGGGCATGATGCCAAATTTTCAGAACTATGTCAGACAACTCTAAGATATACTCTTAAATGTTTCCATTGTTGGTATAAGATGCACTTGTCGGTTTGTGCATGAAGGAACTCGTTTTAGCTTGATTAGACTTTTGAAATCGGCTCCATATTTGGGTAGGAATTCATTAGGATTCCCAGTGTTAGGCATGACGCCCTTTACAGTCTCAAAAATCAATATTGCTTCATGATTTTGAGACAACTTATTGAACTTGAGCCAGGCCTTGCAATGTATGATATCTAACTATAAACTAGTGTCAGATAGCTTGAAAGGTTCACCCTATTTCAAAGCAAGGTCTAAGTGCATGCAATTCAAGATAATCTCAACTGACTCTTTCTACTGGGGATAACTAGTTCTAATCAAATATGGTATGAAAGTATATTGAGCTTAAATGTTTGAAAAGTTTATAGTTATATGTGTAATACCGACAATCATGCAAATTAATGGACACGTCACATATGAGCAATGTGTGAACATAAACTAAATATAATACACTATGTCATCATTGTTGAGAAGTGGAGCCACATCTGGGGCCGCCCACGACCAGTCGAGGTTGCGCAGATTCGTGTCACAAGTCCTTTCGCAACTGGGATGCGAAAGGAGTTTCGCGGATTTCGTTTGTGTCGCAAGTCCTTTTGCAACTGGGATGCGAAAGGGAAGTTACCAAAACTATAAAATTGGGGTCCCTAGGGTTATTCTAGGGTTAAGGTGAATATTGAGAAATATTTCTAAGGTGTGGGCAAGAGATTTTCTCTGTACTCCCAAGGGAGAGGTTAGTATATTGCCTTGTAATCTTCGTTCTTCATATTGGAAGTTTGCATCCGTGGTTTTTTACCCTAGATTGGAGTTTTTCCACGTATATCTTGTCTTGTGGTTTGTTTAAATGTTTTTATTCTTTTCTAGTTTATATTTTTCCTGTTTATCGTTTGTGGGTGAGG
>JAJHSJ010000005.1:19215957-19393274 GCA_021015155.1 Magnolia officinalis | reverse complement strand
TTCTATTTTTTGGATTAGAAAATCCACTTGGATCGTTAGCACAAACATATTGCAAGACGAAAGTTCTATCTCGCCGGATCCAACTAAATTCAAATTTTAAGATTCAATACTTCGTGTTTGTGATGGATGGTCATAATCAATGCTATATTAACCTTATTTGTTTCTTGGTTTATGATGTATAAGGCTGATATTTTATTTGTTTTAAAGATTGCATAAATCTGTCCCTTTCAAATACCATACTCATTTAAGGTTGGATTAGGCCGTCCTACATCAATTATTGGTATCAAAGCTTACGTTCTTGCATTGAGGCCGTCTTAGATCGAGTTATCAAGAGCCTAGATTTTTATTTTTTATATATTATTATTTTTTCTAGGGTTTCATGCATAGCATATAGAGTTTAGATCTGAAATTTTCAGATTTGCATTAAAAAAAAAAAAAAAAAAAAAACAAAAAAAATTCGCACAAAATTGTGCGTAAACTGTCTCAAAACTTAAATAACTCAAATGTTCATAAACTAAATGCAAATTTAAGATGCCCGATGGGCCCCGATGATAGCGCCGTGAAGGTGGTGTAATGAAGGTGGGCCGTGACGATCCAACGGTCTGATCACACCATCCACGCGATCCAATGGTCTAAATATCTCCTTTAGGCAACTTACACATGTCACGAACACATGTGTAAGGTCTTCAACTTCTAGAGACCCGACTCGTACCCGTCATCTAACCATATTGACACGGGTAATGCACGCTTCCTGCGTTGATATACTTTGAATGGCCTGGTGTCCGCATCAACAAGCCAATGCCTTAAGAGAGTCATGTGTCAAACTTGACAAGATCGGAGGTCCTGAGTTAATCTGTATAGGATGACGGAATCTCCAAACATTGGTATACATTATCATGCAATTAAAATGTAAAGTTCATTAACTCTCTAGTGACAGACAATGACATAGAATCCAATACTCGATGAATTGAGATCACCAAATTGATATTTCAGATTCTTAGATGGTATGTCTTAGACAATAAAACCATTAAGTATCATGATTTCATCATCACATGCCTTGGACAACAAAATTAATTTTATGAACTTTGATATTTCATTATAAGTTAATAACAATCATTCTGGGATGGAATGCACGTCTTCATAAACAAGATGCACAAATGTATGATGACCAAATAGAGTTAAATCAACCATCAAAATTTTAGAATATCTGATGGATGCATCTGTCAGTAATGGTTCATGATCTATCAAGACCAAATCATGAACTGTCACCCAGACATTTGGATTTTTCTACTCTGAGGCATTAACCCCAAGTTCTTGCTCCCGAATGACAGTTCATCAGTTTGGAGTTCGAGTGAACTCTAACCATCAAACAGTCTAAAGGAAGCATTATACAACAGCAATAACATGATGATGCACCAGCTAATTTTAAGTTCAGAACTAAATACGAATAGAAATGGCATACCTGAATAATAACCACAGCTAAGCCAACCCATCTACATATATCGATATTGTCTTTAATAAATGATCGAAGCCTTTCAAGTTCTCCAGTAGTGTCATATGGAAGGTCCTGTGAAGGAATGGGACATAATTCATCTAACAGGAAGATGCATCCAAGACCATCAAAGAACTAGAATAAATTTTGCATGGCCTTTGTTAGAACACAAACTCACCTTGTCCCAGTGATCATTGAATACCATATCACTCACTAAAGCCGCTTCAATGATAATGAATACAGTCATAAGCAGTGTATACTGTAGTTACATGGGGTTAAGGAAAGTGGATATTGAGCAAAAGAAAACTAACCAATGCCATGTAGCCAACAACAGAATCAGTATAGACAAGGAAATAGATGCAGATTACAAATGCAACTATGAGATCATTGGAACAACTAAAAAGGAAAAAGTGTATGAGGTACCACAAAAGTATTTCTAACAACAAACAAAGTAAAAACATTGTATACTTTTTTTAAGGATTAAAACCACTGTATATTATTCTAAAGCACTAGCAAGAAAAATTCCTGTCTACTTTCTCCACGTATCCATTAGGACCATTGGTCCATTACTAGTATGAGTTGAGCAATGTTTGCAACTTTCACGACTCCACAGAAACAAAACCTGCCTAATTTCTCCACGTCTCAGTTAGGACCATTACTAGAACGAGTTGAGCAATGTTTGCAGCTTTCACAGTTTCACTACTCTATAGAAACAAAACCACGGCGATCTCATTCGTAATGCAATTTATAACAGGTCACGTGGAACTAAGCAAGCGAACTCAATAAATTTAAGAAGATATTTAGTGGAGATGATAGAAAGAAAGAATTACAAGAGTAGGATACAAAACACAGACAACACCCGTTGACTGCTTCGGCAGCAATGTGGCCTGTGCAAGTAACCAAACACAACAAAATGCCAATCCCCATAAAAGAGTAGATGAACCTGTCAATCACCAGAACAGAGTAAAATTCATATCTCAATCTTGCAAATAAAGTTTAACGGTGAAAAACACAAAAATAACAACTTGAACTATGATGACTGGTAATAGAGATTGATAATTGAACAAGAAAAAAAAAAAAAAAAAAACCAAGCAACAAGAATTCATGTCTCTAAACCATAACAGCCTGCCACAACTCCAACAATCAACTAAACTCTGATCATCGATTGTCCCTCTGTTAAATACATGGGGCATACATGCACATAAATCCCAACCATCCAAACTGTGGGCTCTATGGTGGAGGGAGCATAGCCCAACAATCACACTGATTGGATTACCTTAACCATTTGAGCTCGTCTATTGAATTTAGAACGCCGACCATTGTCAGTTTCAACCATCTCTTTGACAGTACTGACTGGTGAGTTGGGATCATCTGATCACTGCACTTTTCAAGCTATGATCCATGGTGACTGAGAATTGGATGATCAGGATTTCGGCCTACATGCCTGGTGAAACAAGGCCCCACCATTTAACACGGCCCAACAACAGGACACAAGAGTCTAGCCCGTCGAAGAATAAGAAACTGAGAAACAAGAACAAGCAAAAACCACGATCATGGCTTCACTGAGTGTCAGTGCCCACATTATCTCCCGCCATTAAAAGATTTCAGAGGGAATCCAGGAAGCATTCAAATGAGTAAATACAAACAGCCATTCTCAAATGCATGTTAAGATTCCCGCCCTCCATGAATGGACAGCCCGAGATATGTGCGCACCGACGCGCACAATCAAAACCATCAAAAGAAAGTAAATTAACAAAAATTAGATGACGATAATGAAATTATCTACCCTAAAAATGCAATTACTGCATATACGCACAAAATCTCTACCCAAAGAAAAGGAGAAGAAGAAAATTACCAAGGAGCGGGAAGCTTGATGAAATTCATTCCAATCCCATCTTCGAACCCGGACGCAATCTCAACCCCAAATCTCATGGACAGAACATGTCCCGGGACCGCAACGGAATCCGACCGTAGAATCGCCGAATTATGCAAATCGAGGGAACCCTGGGGCGAGGGCGAGGGAGCGGAACTCGGCGGGGGAGGGATCTGACCGTGTCGGTTCCACTGATCAAGCATCCATACAGAATAGATTATGATCGAGATTCCTATAAATGTTTGAAGGAAATTCAGGAATTTCAACTGAAATGCGAGGAAGCTTTGACACCACCAACAGCAACACGAAGAAAAGAAGAAGAAGAAGAAGACAACCGCGGAGAACGAGAACGCATTTTCCTTTGGATTTTGATTCTTTCAGAGAGAGAGAGAGAGAGAGAGAGAGAGAGAGGTGTTGTTATTGAAGAGTAATCTGCATTTATTCGTGTTGTTAGGGATAAAAATCTTTTCTTTCTTTTCTTTCTTTTCTTTCTTTTTGTGCTTGAGGGTTTGGGGGCAGAAAAAAGGGATTTGCGACAGAAATTGAAATTGGTTTGGGGATTTATTTTTAAAAATTTTTTTATCGGTTTCGGTTGTTTCGTTTCTGTATTTTACTGAGAATAGGATGGATTGGGAGGTTTGGACGTTTGTGCTGCGTTTTGGTATGTAATAGTACAAAATTATACCTTTTTAATTATCAGATTTTGAAAAGGTGGGTGCATGTATCAATCAAACGGGGTTTGAATAGTTACGTCCGCAAAAGACAGTTACGATCTTCGAAGTTCGGATACTTCGGGGAAGCCGATATATCGGAGAATATATCCGGTTCAGGGGACGAGATATCGATAACGCCGAAGACCTACACATGAGAATGGAAAATTAATTAAAAAAGAACCGCGCGAGTGGATCTTGTTACTCTCTATATTCCTTTCGCTAATCGTGAGCCACGTGGACAGAACTTTCGTAAGATCCACCCCGTCCATCAGGTTGGCTGTTTAATGTTTACTATGTAAGTTAAAATTCATGATGGTCCAAGACTCAGGTGGGCCAAACCATAGGAAACAATTGAGATGGGACGGCCACCATTAGTTTTGTGTCAGGTACACCGTTGTGTGTATACACATCTAATCCATTCATCTGATTTGCCTATCTAAGACTAACTCACTTTAAAAAGATCAGGTTGGCCATGCCATGTGAATTTAGAAGTTTTAGGTATGATTTTACGGGGTGGGCCACCTGATTGTTGAAACGGCCTGGCTCCTGGGATGTAGGCCAAAGATAGGGCGGTGATGGACGGAAGCGGATTGCGTCCTGCCCCGCCTGGATGGAGTTAGTACAGGCAGGGGCCAACCATGATGTATGGTTTTTATCCACGCCATTCATCCATTTTTCGGTATCATTTTAAGATATGAGCACATGCGTCGCACGTGCCATACACCCTGGTTATGATAATACATCTTGCGGCGGCCAGAAAAGCTCTGTACGGGAAAAACCTTCTCCGACCCTCAATCGTGCACTCTTCACCACCATGGTGAAGGTTAACCAAACCCCGTCTATGCTTATGAGCTGCATTCACATGAATCCGGTGCCACCACAACTTGGGCCTGCTGGGCCTATGAGGGGTCCACATGATGTGTACTCCAAATCCATTTTGTGCATCACGTGTGCCCCCTCGTATCTACCCTATATCTCAAAAGTACCATAGGTAAGAACGAAAATCATGCCTAAAACCTAAGGGTTCCAATGGGCCGGGTGGCCTGCCCACCTGGTCATCTTGGACCTAGGGGTGTACACTGAGTCGAGCTGGCCTCAGCTCAACTCAGCTCGACCACTAGTTGACCCTGGTTCGAACTTGGCTCGGCTCGGTCCTCGAGCTTCATTGGCCAGCTCAACTCGGTTCGGTTAGCAGCTCAGCTCGGTTCGAGTAGAGTTCGAGCCAAAATCAAGCCTTGCGGCATTTTAACAAACACCTGCAGTGCACTTTCAATTTCATACTGTATATAAAACACTAGTAGCTATATACAAGTATTTCATCAAACACCTTATAGGTAACATCAAAGTCAAGGAAAAATGGTACTTGTTTCATATATATACCTTTCTTGTCACTAGCCAACAATTCGTTGAGTCATTTCATCAAACACTTGGTGAGCAACATCAATATCAGATAACCGAATCACCGAACTAGTTCGATCCGAGTTCGATTTGAGTTGGGGTTCAATCCGAGTCGAGTCGAGTCACGCTCGGGCGAGCTCGAACTTGGTTCGAAATTTGTTCGATCTCAAAAAATCGGCTCGGCTCAGCTTGGCCTTACATACATGGCCCGTCAATTTTTGGGTCAGGCTTATTAGACCACCCAACCTGACTTGTAATATACACATGTTATTTCCCAGAAATATGCCATTCTAATTCATAGGCAACCACTTATCTTGAATATAGACCGTTGGTTCATCTAAAATGTCTGTCTTTTCAGTCAGACTGGAGCCTGCTATGTTAATGTCATGTCGGGTTCAGGCCAGGTCCGACCCTTGGGTCTTAAGTGTCGGGCCCACCCCAAGCCCAGACCATTGCTACCCTACTAAAACCTATAAATTCACGTGGGATGGTCCACCTGAATTTTGAGAGCCTGATTTTTGGCGTGTTTCTAGTCGTTACAAGTTACAACCCAACCACCGCCTATTATTAATATAACATCATCTTTCAAGCCGGTATTGTTACCTTAAATAGTATAAACTCACATATTGAGGCTGTATGTGAACTGTCAAAGCAAACGTTTCTTTCTCGCTGACGTGTCACATGCGAAGAATTATCTGATCCATGCGATCGGTGGCCAACACCATTGGAAAACCACGACAGCATACTGGTGGGGCCCACCTAGTAAGTTGCTCGCCTGATTGTTGAACCAACTGATAATCAAGGATATTCTGGATGCATATGAAAAATCAGGGGAAGAAAATGATGTGTTGAAGTTCACATACAACCGCTGTACGTGACCATTTCATTGTTGGAGTGCCTCAGCACCGTATCTCGCGATTCACCCGGTGCTTGTAACCCCTCATCGAAACCATCCAAACGATATATTTATTTATTTTAGGGCCATAAATAGCCCAAGAAGTGTCCTGTTTAATGAACGTTCTAGATAGGAAAGCACGTGTGATGTTTACAGAGGAGTTATTTGATACTCTGGCAAGGTATGATGCTTGATACACAGGCGCGTAGAAATTGTACGCATAGAAAACATCAACTCAAATTAAACTACCTAAATTGTGAAAAGCACTGTAAAAATCACAATTACAAATTGGACCGGTTAAGGTACAATTCTAACATCTGATTCGTGGACACTTGTTTGGTGAAACAGGACCATTGGTTTTTTTTTTAATTTTAGCCGTCCAATAAATGTCCACCAATCCCATAGTTAGAAAATCAAGTGTGCAATATTTTTTTAATTACGTTTCATTTGAATTACGTGTATGCCAAGTACAGAATTCCTCAGTGCCAGTGTATCATCCATGACGCTCTGCCAGAGTATCGAGAATCTTTGCGAATATGGTATGATATAAAATTGCCAAGCACGTACGGCAGAGTTCGCTGGCAATTATTGAATGGCAGCAATCAGTCCACGCCATTGATCTCATGGGATGGCCCACAACTTTTAAAAAATCGCGTTGTATGACTATTCCAGCTGTCTGATTGGTAATATTTCCTCACCAAGTAATGGGCTGATGACTGGTCCGCTGATGCAACGACCAGGATAGTCCCAATTAGCATTTTTGAGCCATGCATCATCTGTGGTGGCCCACTAATTCAGCTACCACCCACTTGGTAAATTCAAATCTATTGCAGTTGCCACATAACAAGCAGAACTTACATTGACCTTTGATTACAACACACCAATTTATTTTCTATCCACTTCCGTGCATTACACGGGAATTTTGCATGAAAATGCATCGCTGATTTTTATTTGGTTATGGAAAGAGATTGTACTCCAGCTTCTACTCCCATGAATCACATGCATTTTTAATAGTCATGGTACATAGATGCAGCACATATGGAATACAAGATGGATCAGAACCGTTCATTTGGTAGAAACGATACTGAATTGTCATAGACCAAAAGTTAAACTGTTTGGAAAATCTTAATCATTCACCAATGCTGTCCAAAGGGATACTCAAAGAAAACTTTTAATAAGAAAAAGATAATTTATTTGTTGGCAAGGATAGCCCAATCAGGTACGTTCTACACTAGTGGCCATCAATGGCAAATTGCAAATGTTGGATCATGTAAACAAGGGCCGCAGTGCACATGGGCACAAAATTCAGCAATGGATCTCTTCCCTGCAGCACAACCTTTATAAAATAATAAATAATAATAATAAAATAATAAAAACAACAAACCTACCACATGATTCTTAAAATGCCCCCTTTAGATTGCATAGTGTTTGGAAGCATAATCAAACTGAATTGCAATCCATTCAATTCATTGAAGAGTAAAATACCGAGTTGAGGGGGACACTATTCATGATGACAACCAAACCTTTAAGAAAAATCCCATTGGCCCCAAAGGATAGTAACTGCAATTTTCTGTTCAAGTCCCTCACCAAGCTAGACTGACTAATCATGAAATATCGTGAAATTTCATTATATTTGCTGAAACCAAACTTGGCCTAAATTATTCAATTCACTTCGATGGAACATCCAAACACAGACTACCAACAATTATTAGATATAGGATCTGCCCCAAAAAAATCAAATATAAAAAACCCAAATATTTGCCAATTCAGAAATGAATAAATAAACAAATAAATAGGTCACAAAATCTTAACAATCAAACAATTTCTTATACACTGCAATTTCATACAACAACGAAGAAGAAAAAGAAACGTTCCAGCCACTCGACGTAGCTTTCAATGTGAATCTCGACAGACTTAAATTATAGTAACCTTCTCTTTCCCCTCCCATAGTGAGAAACCCAAGTTGGGTTTCCTGTGAAACCAAAATTTTGTGACTGCTCTTACTATAAAATGCTGTGCAATACTCCGTAGCACAAGAAAGCAATCTTACAAGGGCTTCTCACCCTCTTTCACACCTGGACACCTTAAAATAATGAAAAAGGAGAAAAAGAAAGAAACAAAAAGAGTCATAGACATTGTCAGACGTGCATAGTGACATGGAAGAACCTTGAAACAACACAGATCTTTCAAAGAGAGTTGATGGTGAAATGCCGAAGCTAGTTATCCAGCACTCTTGAGCACACATGGTAGATCCAGGGAGTTCATTTATTGGGTCCCAAAAATCAGATCGGTCTAGGCAATCCTAGCCACTGACTAGATGACTTTTGAGGATACGATTGGGCTGGGCTTCTTTTTTTTTTTTCAACCCAACCAAAACTCAACATTTGAGTGTGGAAGTGCTGCAATCAGATGTTCGGATCATGTGGACATTGTGATTTTGGGCATAAGGCCAAACTGTTTTAGGATTAAACAGATGGACGGTCAGGCTTGTGTACATGCAAGCATGCACATGTACCAACACTTGAGTGCTTGATAGCTAACTCAGACATTGCATTGAGAACCAGCTACTTCCCTTTCCAAAAGAAATAGGAATGGTCCAAGGTATATTGCACACTGGATCACCTGCGCATATCAAAAGGAGACTGGGCAGTAGGCCAACAGCCAGTTTGAGTTACAGTTCTTCTTGATGGAGCACACTATCTGATCACTGACAGACCATGCTCTGACAGTGATCATTCCACAAAACACAGATGATAGTGTCAATGATATGCACTTGGCGGTTCCTCTTTAAACATAATACCATATTATTGCATGCAAAAGTCCATGTACTATATATTGATTTATTGATTTAAACTAAAGATCACTTTGTAATACCAACAGTGTCGCATCTTTGAGTTCTCATCCCATTCTCTCTTCAGATTCTATCTAGTTCATCCATAACTTCAGCATTCTATCTTTGCCACCAGATGCTACCTTCTCACCATCTGGACTCCAATCCACAGCAAAAACCTATCCAACGCACAAGAAAATGTAAAGATCATAAAATTAAGGTGCTGTTTGGCACTCTTTGGGCCATTCCCATTGTTTGCGCAATTGAGGATCCACACAGTTCATGGGGTGGTCCCTTGATTTCTGCCCCTAGGGAAGTGTGGACTACCAAGCCAGAGCAATGCCAATCTTTTTCCCTACCGAAAGTATGAAGACATGGGTTCCCTTTTACCCGAATAAATTTCAAAGTGAATACCTCATCAGCATGGCCTGGAAGGTCTTGTTTCAGCTTACGTGTCCGGATATCCCAAACCTGGACATTAACCCACTTAACTCAATAAGCATAAATGGAGAAAATGCAACAAACATGCTGTATGAATTTTAAGAAACATTATGATATTAATCAGCAAAAACTTTATAACTGGAGTGGGCCCCCACTTTAGATGAACCATAGCCAACAGTTCCACCATGGGAAGACTAAGATTGAAAGAGGGATGGCACCAAGATTGCGAGGCAGGAATCGATCGACGGTTAAGGATCGTTTGCAAGGTAGATCTTAATTGAGAAATCGAAATGTTCAGGGAAGCTTTCAAGTTTGCGAGAATATTTCCATTCCGCTGGGAGGAGATGGACTATCGAAAAGAGGAGAGGAGGAGACGACTGTCGTCGAGAAAGGGTGATGGTCGACGAGGGGGAGGGAGACTGGTTTGAGGTGTTGAGGATGAAGAGGATCTCATCTCTCAAGCGGCCACATCCATTGCCAAAGTTTCCAACCATCTTCGTGAAAGGCTTTCCAAAGGGGTGGTCTGAACACCATTTCTGAGGGTGCTTGGACATTCTGGCTCGGTTAAGGAGGTCACCATACCGTCTTAGAAAGGGTCAATGACAACAAACGAGGTTTTGTATTTGTTCAGATGACCAACACATCAAAGCCGGATCTTGCAGTGGCCAACCTGAAGTAGAGGAGGTACAAAGGGAAGAGGCTCTTTGCGCGTAGGGCCAGGTTTGGTCCGGAGGTCGCCAACATGGATGCTGGCAAGAGGGGGAAGGAAGAGAGGAGGGGGAAAAGACGGTCACGGGATAAAGATAGAACCAGGGAAGAGATCCGAGGTCCACCAAAAGGGAGGAAGGTAGGAGACAGTCCCATGTCGTTTAGTGATGCAGTAGTGGGGTGTTCAATATCAAGAAGGGAGAGAGTCGAGGGAGGAAGTGGAGGAGAGAAGGGCCTGCAGCAGCTAAGGGAGAAGAAGAGTGGAGCAGGAGGGAGTGATGAGGAGTAGGAGAGGATCTCGGAGGATTTCTTTGGGAAGGAGTCAAGGGGCAAGAAGGATGGAGGGATGAGCAAAGGTTCAGGGAGTAGAGTGTGGAACAAGAAGGGAGGGGATGGAGTGGTGGTGTGTGTTGATCCATCAGTGGTGGACGGGACTATGTATGGCCTCCAATGGAGTATGGTGGCCACTGTTAGGGTTGACTCCTTGGAGGTTGAGCTGGAGGAGTGGCTGGAGCGGAATGGAGAAATGAGTAAGGGAGACTAGATCCTAAGACACCTTAGCAACACTGAGTATTGGATCTCATTTCAACCAGGAGAAAACCTAGACCAGCTTCTTATCGCCAGCTACTTGTTTAGAGGACTGGTGACTTCACTAGAGCGATGGGTCGTTTGGTCATCTTTTGGTCTAGATGTATGGTTTGTGCTGAGAGGGCTTCCGCTTGAGATATGGAGTTTGGAGGTGTTGCTAGAGCCGGGGTGGTGCTTTGGTGAGGTCCTCTTGATTGATGCAACAATGACAACTTGGGGCGATTTGATATCAGCTCGGTTGCTGGTAAGGAAGAGGAAGTCCGTAAAGGATATAGTTTCGATCTCAGTGGTTGCCGGGGATGTGAGGATGGAGGTATAGGTGGTCCGAGAAGGGGTGGGAGTGTTCAGAGGTAGACATGAGGGTGGTGTTAATAGTGTTGCAGCGGCCAGCTGGGGAAAGTGAAGCAAGAGACCAAATAGAAATGTAGGAGCACCATTTGGATACTCCAGAGAAGGTCCGGAAGGAGAAGACACGCATTCAGAAGGTTCTCAACAAGCGTCAGATGTACACATGGTGTCTACTAGGACGACACAATGCCTCACGATGGTGGAGAGGGGAGAAGCATGTGTTGCACTTGGCATGATCTCCTACAGTGGCAAGGAGGTGACGCGTGGTGAAGACGACAACAAAGATGTTAGAGAAACGATGATAGGAGGGGACACGTGTCATTCGAGAGACGAGTCATTGGGCGTTCATGTCAGCAAGGGGCTCTAGGTGAGGGACGCACGTCAATCGGTATTAAAGGTGATAAGGGTCGTGGGCGGCAGAGTCTCGATGGTGGTGTCAGGTATTCATGCGGGTGTCAGGTCAGGCAGTGACAAAGTAGGGGATGCTGACACATGCCTTCCCATCAATGCTTTGATTGTTGAGGTGGAAGAAAGCCCCTCCGGCCGGCTGACACGTGGAGAGAGCTACAAGTGATGGACTTGTGTCGATCATCACATGCACTACTCAAAAGTATCTTTGATATTACAATAATATCCCCAAAATTATCCATATCTCCAGCTCGGCGATATCGATAACATTGGTAGTATCAGAAATTATAGGTACCATCAATATATCATTAAGTATTGCTGATGTATCAATATCACCAATGTATCGCCACTATTTTCGATTGTGTAATTTCTAGGTGTTGCTTGTATTGCCAATATTTTTTACTGTGTAAATTCCAAGTGTCACTTGTATCGCCCACGTATCAGCAATATTTCGATAATATTGCCAAAGATTCAATATCACCGAGAATCTGTTTATTAAAAAAGGTTGGATGGATAGATGGGATGGATGGATGGATGGATGTTTATATGGATAGATTTGATGGGATAAATGGAAGATGCATGTGTATTGTGTTTATATTCATATTTATAGATGTATAATGTATGAATGCATTATACATGTTTATTTGCTTGTTAATTGGTTTAATGAGATTTAAGTGATTGTTATGTTACTATTGGACTAATTTTTTATGATAGTACATACTTTTAGGCCCCACTAAATGGAAACTTATTGTGTGCATTTTTTTTTGCATTTTTTTTGCAATTTGTTAACTAATAAATATGCAAATATATATATTTTAGCAACTCCTAAAGTTTCATTGAAAAATTCCATCGTTTTCCCCATGTTTCCCGGCATTTTCAGAAATCAACAATATCGATATTGTTTCCATATCCTCGGTCAGCAAAACTTGTAGCAATAACAATACTTCAAACACTTATCACGTGTGGATTGTGATCTTGAGCTTACACGTGGGGACAGTAACTTATCTCCTCCCATGTGTGGAAGAATCCGGCTTATATAGTTACGTTAGAAGAGCTTTTCTTCCAGACCCTTGGAGGAAGCTTAACTGGAGGGGACTGGAGGGTCGGGATAGGCTCATTCATTCTCAAGCAACAGTTTGAGGGATGTCATGAACTTCAAAGGATGCTCATCAACACGGGTAGGAAAAGGGCTGAAGAGGTGGGTAGGCGTCTGCATTTTGAAGAATCAAGGGAGGCGAAAGCGATGGAGTCAGTCCTATTAGAGGTCGAGCCATTGGCAATGTGTAGAGGTGGGGTTCCCTTGCTAGTTAGTAGCCTGGTTAGCAGAGAAGGAATCCTAGAGGTCTAAGACAGCTTCAATGATGTTGATCATGGTGGCTAGAGAGGAGCTAAGAAGTACGAATAGTAGGGCGGTTCCAGTAACCAAGGTTACGATGGGAAGACCCAATGATCACGATTCCATGGCCAGAGGGATGCGTCAGATCAAGAAGGTGTTGGGGCAGATGGGTAGACTTGTCAGAGTAACTTTCAGCAACTGCGATGAGGATTACATTGTTTTCTTCCAGTTCGTCAAAGAGAGAAGTCTATTGATGGCTAGATTGGTTCAGAAGGGGAAAGACCCAAATATCCCCAAGGGGAGTAGAGAATTGGTTAGTCTTGGTGTAGCGTAATCTCTAGCGTAGGGAGCAGCTCAAGAGGAGACGAGAGGAACAAGGGCTGGTTATATTCATCAATGAAGATGATTAGCTGGAATGTCAGTGGCCTGAGTTAAAACCAAAGAGAGATCAGGTTAACAAAATCAGAAGGCAGTTCAAGGCTCGGATAATGACTCTTCAAGAGAGGAAGCTTCGGGAGGTGGATAAGTTTATAGTGGATTCTTCTTCCTCTTCTTCTTCTTCTTCTTCTTTTGTGTGTGTGTGCGATTCTCTTTCGAAAAATCCGAAAGCAGAAAGGTATCTAGAAGCATGGAGTTCTCCGAAGTGTAAAGGTGAATGAAACTAGGGTTGAAGAGAAGGAGCAAGTTTCCATAGTCATAGTCAACTTCTATAGGGATTTATTATCCAACCAACCACGTCTAAACAACTTATAGTTCAGTCGCTTGTCCACTAAGAGAGGTAAAAGAGTTGGAATGGCCGATTCTAGAGAGCGAAATTAAAGTAGCAGTGAATGGTCTCAATTGAGATAAAGCGGCAGAGCCAGATGGTTATCCCTTGGCATTCTTTTAGGAGTTTTGGGAAGTGGTGCAATCGAAAGGCAGCGGTTAGCTTCAGAATTAGGGAAATCATTCACCACTATTATCCCAAAGGAGTAGAGAGTTTGAAAGATTTAAGACCTATTAGCCTGATAGGAAGCCCTTGCAAAATTATCGCATCCAAATTTCGGGCAGTTCTTTCAAGTGCCATTTCCAAGACCTAGAATGCTTTTATTTAAGGAAGATAAATTGTGGATTGTGGATTGTGCGCTAGTGGTGCATGAATACATTGACATGTGCCACAGGAACAACAAGAAATGGGTGGTGCGTGACTTGGATATAGAAAAGGCCTATGACCAAGTGGAGTGGGACTTTTTAAATTATATGTTGGAAGGTTTGGGATGTGGGGCTCGGTGGAGAAGTTAGATCAGTTCTACAAAGTTCTCACTTTTGGTTAATGGGTCACCAAAAGGTTTATTTGGTGTACTTTGAGAGGGCTATGGCAAGGGGATCCGTTCTTCCTATAGAGAATGTTAGTGTATAGCGTATGTGGTTAGTGGTGCATTTGCACACTTTCATCTTCTCCTGCGGTGTACTATATGCTCTATTATAATAAAATATTGTGTGTTAGGGCAAGCAAGCTTAACACAACATCTTTCTCAAACTCTCCTTCTTCTACTTCTTCTCTCTCAATCTTCTCCTCTTTTCTTCACATTATAATCATCAAACCATTCTCTACTTGGTATCAGAGCGGAAGGTCCTATGTTCGAATCTCGAGAGCAGCAAATATGCCTTGCTAATATATTATTCTCCTACGGGGGATCAGAAAAATTAGGTCCGGCCCAGGGACCGGGAATTCAAACCCGGCCTATTTATGGTATGAGTGTCCCTCCACCCTTGTCAGTATGTTCCCGTACGAAGTTCCCACCCAGCACGTGCAAGAGGGTGTTGGAGTGATAAAGTCCCTTGATATACATTGATACACCATGCTCTGACAGCTTAAGCTTTTAGAGTAAATGGTTATTTGACACTCCCCATATTTGTTCGTGGTAGTTGCGGAACCTTTGAGTAGGATGCTAGACAAGCGTCAAGAGGTTGGGCTCTTGAAGGGATTCAAGGGGGGAGGGGAGGGGAGGGGAGGGCCTCGGATCTCTAATTTACAGTTCACTAATGATCAAGAATTTTTAGCGAAGCATAGGAAGGTATGATGGATAGCTTAAGAAAGATCATCAAATGTTTTGAAGTGGTTTCGGGGTTGAGCGTCAACATTTCAAAGAGGAAAATTCTAGGGATTAGAACATCTGAGGAGGAGTTGGGTCGGCTGGCCAGGGTGTTTGGGTGTTTGGGTGTGTTGTTGGCTCCTTCCCTTCTACATGCCTAGGTCTTCCTCTCTGCATCAGCAGGCCACGAAAGCATCTTTGAGACAGGGTCATCGAAAAAGTTGAAGCCAAGTAATCAAGTTGGAAGAGTAGGTATTTGTCTTTGCAGGGAAGGTTAAGTTTCATCAAACCAATTTTGTCGAATATGCCAGTCTATTTCATGTCCTTGTTTAAATGCCCGAAGGTGGTGTTGAAGCGGTTGGATAAGTTAAGGCATGATTCTTTGTGGCAAGGATCAAGATCACAAAACTTGAAACTCATTTGAAATATTTAGAAAGACCGTGGATCCAAAGCAGTTAGGTAATCCCACACAAGTAAGGTCAAACAGAAAGCCTGAATTGGCCTTTTTAGAATGACTATGTATCTACATGTGAAAGTCTAAAAACAGCATATCTTTCAACAGCTGTCTGCTTAAACCAGGATGAAAGTAAAATGGCATAGAAACATACCTTCAAAGTAGAATCCTTGCTTCCACTTAAGAGTAGCCTACTGTCAGCAGACCAACTGGTATGCAAGCAGAGAAGGCTCTTTAGTAAGAGAACAGAAAGGAAGTGGAGTAAAAGAAGTACGGTAGAAAAAATTCAAACCTTAGCTGGTATACAGGTCCGACATGCCCTCGGAACGCTGCAACAAATGCTCCTGTGATACCATTCCACAACTTGACAGATTTGTCAAAAGAAGCACTTGCTACCCATTGCCCATCAGGCGAAAAGTAAACATGATTTACAAGCTGCAAAAGAAAACCCCATGGTTTATCAGCTGCATTGTCTAATTCATATACAAAATTAATGCCTTGGTATTCCAGGACTGAGGTGTAAGACAAGGCTGTAAACGGTTTGTTGAATTTGGTTCTACTACAGGTCCATAAACGTCGGTTGTCGCAGTACAGTTCTTTATAGTTTAGACCTTAAAACAAATCATTTTCTTTCAAACATCTCATCTTCAACCAACAAAGGCCAACATATTTACATAAAGGTGTTAGTGTTTTGACTCATGATCTCAGGCTATCATACAGCTTAGGAGTTTGGTATCATAGTATACAGTTTAGACTTCAAGGCTAAGGCATGAAAGTTTATGTTAGACGCTATTCAAACAAGCTCAAAACAAATGCATCTGCAATCAAACTATTACAAACCATAGCGAGGCTATACTGTGTGTTGAGTGCATCGATCATATTCACCATTCTCGGTACATGGGTGATTACTTTGAGATTCTGGAGTGAACAGTTTGGACGATTTGAGTGATTATGCTTTTGCAAGTGGGATCCATCTTGGACTTGGAGAGAGCAGTGGCCAGAGAAAGCATGTAAGCAAAAGCTACAGTCAAATGTCCGACTGGAAATTGTCCAGAAACCTGTAGAGCTAAACCCTTTCCCAACTGTAATTTAATTTGCAACAATTATGACAACTCGGCTATTTAGTTCTCCACTCAAGTGTCCATTTTCCAAGTCTTGAAGGGCAAGAACTGCAAGAAATTGGAAGCCTGAGCTTGAATCCGGCAGGGGAATTTCCACTATTAGGCATCAGTTGCATTGCATGGACTTGACCAACCAGAGCCAATCCGGCCGAATATTAAGCTCATACAACAAAATTATTTGAAGACTAAAATAAGTCCAAGTACAGCTAGAAGCAGAAAGAAAGACTGTTACCTGTTGGTGACCCGTCAGACGACCTTTTGGGTGCTTACTAACAGCAGGTTCCCAGAGAAACATGGTGAAATCGTCAGATCCTGAAACCAGTCGTTCTGGAGCATTACCTTTCATTTTGTTGTACCTTTCTAGAGCTGCCTATAATAACAGCGGGAAAAAAAAAAATGCATTAATAGTGTAGATAATGAGAAGGAAATTATAGATAGGCCTAAAATACCGAAGTTAAATTCTCACAAAGGCACGCATAGGAGTTTAACAATAAATAAATAAAAAGCCAATTGAAGGTAAAGTGGACCTTTAGTCATTTGACTTAAAATTAGAGAACCCCCGTGCTTTTTATATTCTGTGGCAACAAGCATGACTATGATGTATTAAAATATGAAGTTGAAGGCTATGCTGCCATAGCAAATGGGTTGCATACAGCCACCAGACCACGCAATAAGTCTTGGCCGCCCTTACGAGCAGTTTCTTCGAATGCTTGCTACTAACGATATTGTGAGCATAGGCCGATCTCTGGTGCCAGCATTCTTATACTTCTAAAACAATAATCACTCTATAACCACCCAAATGACATACTAAGATCTCTGATTGACATTTTACAGGAAGGTCACGGAGTCGGGGCTAGTACATCTTTCAAAAGAGGCCTAAAGAGTATATTTCTGCTGTTTTATAGTACCTTATACATTTGTTCAATGGCTGTCACGACCCTACAATGGCAATGGTGCTGGCAGTGATCAACATTTGAAATGCTTTACCTAAGGTCGATTAACAGGGATTTCAACAAATACGGACAGCTTCTACATTTTTTGGTTTTGTGTTGGTGCGCTCTTCTTTTCTCTTTTTATTTTTCCTTCTTTTTCCCCTTTTTTTTTGGAAACCTTCTACAATTCCGCTGCTTGGACTTACCCAGTGTCAGTGATTAACCCACTATCTCAAGAGAGGATAGAAAACGTCCAGCCTTTGCACTCAGATTGAGAGATGTAGGACGACCAACCAGCCTGGAAGAGCAGAACGGATATGACTTGTTTTCCACTCTTACTGCAATTGAATGGTAGAATGTGAAAGCTGCCTAGCACAGTGTGCTGGAAAGGCCGTTATGAGGCCGTAAAGGCAGTTATGTAAAGGTAATGGTGGCAACCGTTACACGTTACGGGTTCGTAACGGCCATTATGGCCTTTACGGGGGGAAAAAAAAAAGGACCCATAAAGGCCAATTCAACCCCCGTAACAGCCCATTACGCCCCCTGTAAAGGCCATAAAGGCCCCATAACGGTCCGTTACAGGGCCGATACAGGTTTTTCAGATTCTTTTTCAATAGAGAGAGAGAGAGAGAGACCGTAACGGCCGTTACAGGGAACCGTCATACCCTGTATCATAAAGGTAAAGGTGGTGGCCGTTATGGCCACTGTTAGCATTACGGAAGACCTTGCTGTCAGGTGAGACTGCCCTGGCTGCATTGAAAACATTGGAATCTACAGCACTAACGCAGTGGTTGGTTGGTGGCCGAAACCCGGTTGGAATTCTAGGAGCAGCTAACTTGTGAACTAAAACCCTGCTGATACGAGTTGGCACTGCACTCAAATTAAACCTTCACTATAACATTCTTTCCCCATCTAGGCTTGAAGCAACAAATGAGTCAAATGAAACACATGCAGATAACATAACGATATAAAGCACCTATTGGGACCTAGAAAGGTCGCTAAGGACACCAGTGCTTTGATTATCAAGTATTACATGCTAATTTGATGAGATAACAAGATTTTAAAAAAAATAATAATAATAAATAAATAAATCAGTTATTGATTGTGTAATTTTTGTGTGGGGTAGGTTTAGTACTCTTCGTAGAAAGCAACTAATAGTGCTAACACTTTTTCATGCTATGCCTTCTACCAAATTTTCCCATACTATCTTATGAACTATACTATCTTATGAACCTATCATAAATTATAAGGTATCTTATAGTGATGTAGAGCGGGTCGCGGACAGTTTCATGGCCAAGATGGATCAGAAAAGGCCCGGTCGACGACAGAAGTGATCTGGACCGTCGGACCTTTAGATCGGACGTATCTCGCAATCCGGAATGAGTTAGCTGACGTAAAATATATGATTTTGGGGTAGAACGAGCTACTTTAGCCAACCAACCCGGCTACGCCGAGTTGCGACGCTCGGAATTGCGAGAAACCCCTGGATCGACAGTCGTTTCCCTGTTTTAATTTCGTTTTTACTATAAATAGTAAGTTTTAGTTTGATCATAACTCTTCATCCATCGGGATTTAGGAGTTGTGCCCAACGTGAAAAGAGCTTAGAATAATTAGGGGAACGGTTTGGTGAAGCCAAATAGGACACTTACTATTTTTGGCCGAAAACCTTGCGCACTAGTAGACATCACGACCGTCTATAAATAGTAAGTTTACTATTTATAGTAAGTCGCGATTTCTAGGAGTTTTAGTTGTAGTTTGATTCTGATTTCTTTCCCATTGCTTGCTACCCCTATTTAAAGGGTTGTGAACTCGTTTTTATGGATCAATTAATCAATTTCGAATTTATTAGAATTTATTTCTATTTTCTGCTTTCTTTCCTCGTGGATTCGAGAAGTCTCTGTGAGGAGTCCAGAGAAGCTCTGTGGATTCGGAGTATTTATCCTCATCACGTTCATCCCTGCGTCATATAGGCTTTTCTTCAGCAATCAGGTAGTTTAGGTAGCCTGCATAATTGCTAGAAGAGAAGAAAGAAGAAACAAAAAGGACATTGTAAAGCCTAACATAGCCACTAAAGAAACCAAAAGGCAGTTACCTCTTTCATTTCCTCTGGAGACGCATACTGTTTTCCTGTGTGATCAAATGCCCCAGTTCGAAGAACATATTCAGTGCTCAAGGCGAGAGAGTTAACCCAATGACCATGCCCCTGAAAAGCATACCAATAACCAATAATGAAATGAACAATCAAAAGGCCTTCAATTAAAATAAAGAATGAATAATATATGACAACATATAATCGGTGTATTAAGTATCGACGATATCGGCCAATATATCTTGTATCCCACCTATGCGATACGAAATGCACAAGTAGTGGGATATATCCCACATGTTTGATCTAGTGAGTATTTTCGATTTTCAATCCTTTTTTTTTTTTTGTAAATCAATGTCAAATTGTCACAAATCCATGATTTTTCATGCTTTACATGAAAATTCCTGGATTGGGAGCTTCGATATCGAGATTCGGAGGAGATGGGCCGAGTTGCGGAAAATTTATATATATATATATATATATATATATATATAATATATATATATATATATATATATATATATATATATATATATATATATATAGATATATAATAAAAAAAAAAAAAAATCAAAATCAAAATTTCCCAATTTCTCGCAAATCGGTTGCAATTTGTGGCCAAACATAAAAAATCAAACATGTATATAACCTAATCTAGTGATTCTTCTTTTGCTTTTGAATGTATTGCTTGTGTTTCCACACGTCTTCTTACATTTATAAATTATATGAATAAACTTTGCATATACTTACATCAATTCAGTTAGACAACGCATAGATTAGCGCATCATAAAAAGAAAACCTATTATGCGCACTTGTTTTTTGTAATGTTTTGATTTATAAGAGTGTATTGGTGTCTTTTTTAACAAGCATTGAAGTTTCGTTGAAAAATTCGACCAATTTCCCAATGTTTCCCCATGTTTCCAACAGCAGTAATACATTACGTGATACAACCGATATATCCCATGCGATAACCAAAACGTATTCATATCCCAATGGTGCGATATGTAACACGATACCGATATTTTGAACATTGCATGTAATATTAGAATAAGTAAAACTTATTACCTGCAAAAAAAAAAAAAAAAAAAAAAAAAACAAATAGACTAGCAATATTATATGGGAAGCAAGGCAGAATATGAATGTCATGTATTCAAAAGTACCATAAAAGAAATGCATTTACCTTGAGTTCACGAATGAGCTTCCCCTGCGAAGTTTCCCATACCTTGATTGTACAGTCCTGGGAGCTGCATGAGATACATGGATGGGAATCCATAAGTTGAACTTTCTGAAGTACTATCCTAAGATTGATTGAAGATTTAGGCAAACAAATACATTTTTTATCGGAATTCAATGTTATGAACCTTCTGACATTCAAATGTGTACATGAACAACATTAGAATGTATTTATGATTAATGAAGGAACAAGTTTCACCAATCACTAACAACGTCAAAGGGAACCAATCAAGCAACTAGCAATCTTATTGGACATAAGTATCTGATACCGCCTATTTTCCACCATTTCAAAAACGTTGAGCAGATTGAGACAACTGACCTCAAGTGCAATAATCTGAAAACTAGAGACACTATCCATGAAAACTTTCCAAAATTTCTATTTAGAGGAAGTTCCTTTGAGAATTTTTATATATTTAGGCCAGGGGATGAGATAACTTCTATTTTGATGAAATTTCTATATCAGGAAGTGTCAAAAGACTTTCTGAAAAGTCTCTCTTTTCATGGAACTTCTTAAAATAGCATTCAAAAAAAAAAAAAAATCAAAACATATGATTGAGGTCAAAAGGTCAGTCAAGCATGGAATGGACAGGATCATAATTGAGGCCCTAACACAATCGGGAAGCAAGTATTCACCACCCCCCAACTTTCTAACTCAACGGCCAATGACAATGATGTCTTTTCTTTGGGTTATATATATTAACCCTATTGAACATATGCAATCTTAGATTCAAGGATTTAGGCCAAGGATAGGTGATGCAAGACACATGATTTAATGTTAGCATGCAACGTGGAGATTATGAAAGAGTCCATAAAGTAATTCAATTAACAAAAGATGCTGACCTACCAATTAATTAAGAGTAAACAATAGGAAATAAAATCTGATTTAACCTAAATCACATGCCCGCATGCTAAGAAATGACATAAATCAATTAAAAATAGGACCGATGGAAAGATAAAACTTCCAATTTAGCATAGGCACATTCCACACTCAATGGACAGATTTGTAGGTTTTATGATTAGGGTTAGGAAAGGGGAAAATCAGAAATTCGGAAAATTAGGGTTCATGAGAATTGGGGATTTTGGAATTAGAGTTTTTAAAAATTGGAGAAAATAGAAAATTGAAGATCTAGGGTTTAGAAGGTTATAATGGGAAGGAAAAGAGGAAGATATGAGAAGAAGAAAAAGAATACCTTTCGAAGAAGAGAGAGGAAGGATGTAAGAAGAAGAATACCTTTCGAAGATAAGGAAGAGGAAGGATGTACCTTGGGGAATCCACCACCAAACAAGTTTGTACCCTTCCACAATTTAATTGAAAAAAAAAAAAAAAAAAACCCTAGAAAACAATGAAGAACATTCCTTCACACAAGAGAGCTTCTCTCTTCTTTTTTTCTTCTCGAATCTCCACTAAGGTTGGAACTCAACTCCCCTTGTAATTTTATAATTAAAAAACTCAGAATTAAAATTCAGCATAATTATAACTATGCCACTCACTTAAGTAAAGTGGTCCATCATCCAAAATAAGAAAACTAAAATATTTATTATCAATCCCAACCATCAAATAAATCCTAAAAATAACAAAAAATATAAAGAAAGCAATATCAGAATCCAAGGGACCCAGATCAGAAAGATCTGGTGACCAGATGACCTGATCGCCAAGATCCAACGGTCAGATCGACACGAAATAGAAATCCTATGACTAAAATAGTCTCCTAAGCATCCCACATGCATCGTTCCAAAGTGGGGTCTTCCTAATGTGCGTCCAATGCATGTGGAGTCTTCAAAATGGCTCGGCGGGCCCCATCTGGAACTCGTCTTCCATCCATAAAGAAAGTTGTGTCGATGTGGGTGATCGTCTCCATCTCTGGTACATCTAAGTAGGTCCTCTGATGTCCCCATCAATAGGAATGAACACGGGAAAAAAAAAAAAAAACATGAAAATAGCGGAAGGGAAACTTTGCACTTGTCATGCTTATGATAGAATGATAGTAAAGATTTGCGTAGAGTCCCAATCTACAAGACAGATGATAGAAGCTCCGTGATCCCTCAAACAGATTCCTTGAACTTTTGTAGATTAGAATGCTCTACTCTGATCCAGAGTAAGAAAGGAACAAAACAACGTAACACCCGCAGTTAGGGCTCACATAACAGAAATCACTACCTCTACTGTTCCTTATAATTCAGCAGCAACCATTTCAAGGTATATTAAATTGCATCAATAATATAAACCAAGGTGACTTGTCATTCATCAGAGTTGCATATGCATTTTTTTTCCAACCTATTTCAGTATTATGAAGTAGATAATGCCCAAAGACGCATTGTGTGGCATATGCACAGTCACAAAATGATCAACTGTTGCCAAAAAACTAACTCATGATAAACTAACCTGGATAAAAGGCTAACATCTATAGACAGCCTTGGACGAATCAGCAATGAAGCTTCCATAAGCACATACCAGGTATCTAGTTAAAGCCTTGCTTCACAATTGACAAGAGTCGTGTGCAGTCAAAATAAGATAATGCCCAAAGATGCATTGTGTGGCATATGCGCAGTCACAAAATGATCAACTGTTGCCAAAAAACTAACTCATGATAAACTAACCTAGATAAAAGGCTAACATCTATAGACAGCCTTGGACGAATCAGCAATGAAGCTTCCATAAGCACATACCAGGTATCTAGTTGAAGCCTTGCTTCACAATTGACAAGAGTCATGTGCAGTCAAAATATGGTGCTTAAATACTTCTGTTCCTTGAGAAATAAATGGGCCAAAGTACCAAAAAATAGTAGACAATAATAACAGCAGAATGATCTAAATTGAGTTTTTTTTACGGTTATCAAAATCCTTTATTAAGAAAAGAAACTTTAAACACAGTGACAACAACGAGTGCGGGAAAAGCCCACACACTAGGAAGACGCTTAGCTATTGTCCCTGGCACCTAACTGTGGCACCAACCGGACGCGCACACGAATACTTCTATACTCAAACAAAGACCTCCCACCATAAATTGCAATGCAAAACTGACATCCAATTTTGCGGATTTTGCTGGTAACTAAATTAAGTTAATGGACACTATTATCAGAAAATGGAGCACAGCCTCATGAAAGACCTTGAAAGGAAATTACATAAAGCTTATAGAAGCAGACAAAAATCAAAATGTGGTTTTCTAGGATGCATCAAGCACACTTTAAGAGAAACAGCAAGGCATAAGCTGACAGAACCAACTGGACAAACAACAAAATGCTTGGGGAAAAAAAAAATAACAAGCGGTCTTTGACCAACTATTTTGGTCAAAGAAAATGTTAAAAAATTTGTGGAACCTGGCATGAAATTTGTCAAAAAGAATTAAAAATGTTAGACAAGATGGTTTAAGAAAGATGAAATCAACTAGGTACAGAACCATACAATTTCAAATTCTGAGAAGGATGTTGCATTGCTTGATTTAGCATATAACAATCCAAATTGTGCAGAATAAAATATGTGACTGTACCCTGTATATATCATCCCATCTCCACCCCACTTCACACAGGTTACTGCAAGTGTGTGACCACTAAGACAAACAATGCACTTCCTTGATGCAATGTCCCAAATGCGTGCATCTCCATCCTTGCTAGAACTTACAAAACGGCGGCAAGGAGCTTGCAGGTGCACCGGTTCCCAAGAAATACCTGTAATCCACTTCTTGTGTCCCTGAAATATAGTAAAAATAAACATAAGGGTCTAGGAAATTCAACTTGCGGGTGTTTTGGTTGCACTAATATATCATGAAATTTCAAGATATATTGGTGCAACCAAACACACCCTAAGAGTCTAGGAAATTTCTTATAACAGATTCCTTTTAAAACTACATAAAAAGAAATGCATGCAAACCATGAGCTACTTCCAGTAAAGCTTAATATTCTCTGTTAGAATACACAACTGCATGTATATGTATGTGAGAATGCACAGTCTATGTTAGTCTGGCAGTTCACCATTCTATTGAAAAGTATTGTATATCTTTAATATCTTTTAATCTGATTTTTATCATTAACATGAGCTTATCTCTTGTAATCAGTAAGTCTATAAATAAAGGAATTTAGAGGGGGAAAGATTATCAATTCCTCTTCTTTCTCTTTCCATGTTTCCTCTTCTCTACATCTTCTTCTACTACCGTTCTTCATGGCAATAGAACTCTTGTTCAATTCTCTTTCTTTCTTCTTCATCCCGCTCTCTATAACTTGGTAAGTGGGTAAATTGCCACAAGGATAGGATTTAGGAACCCTTACCTTAAATGGCCTCAAGGATGAGCATTTTGGTGCCTTTACCTAAATTTATAACTTAGCGGGGAAAATGCCTCAAGGATGGGCGTTTGATGCTCTTAACTAGATGTTTAACTTAGAAAGTGGGAAAACGCCTCGAGCATGGGCATTTAGGTGCCCATAATGAGATTTTAAAACTTAGTGGGCAAAAATGGCTCAAAGATGGGCATTTAGGAGTGGTAATGAGGTTTTTAACAAGAGAAGTTAGAAAAAAGCCTGAGGAATAGACATTTAGGTCCTATTAATTATTATCCAGTTTTTTTACTCAAAAATTGGGCAAAATGCCTCAAGAATAGACATTAAGGAACCCTCACCGAAACTTTTAACTTGAAAAGCGCACAAAATGCCTCAAGGATTGGCATTTAGGTGGACCTTACTAAGAGTTTTTATTTTGGAAAGCAGGTAAAAAGCCACAAGATGGGCATTTAAATGCCCTTACCCATATTTTTAGCTTGAAATGTGAGTAAAATGCCTCAAACATAGGCATTTAGCTACCCTTTAATTTTCTCTTGGAAAGTGGACAAAATTCCCCGAGGACAGGCATTTTGGTGCTTTTAACTTTATTTTTTATCTTGGAAAATAGGTTAACTTTATTTTTTATCTTGGAAAATAGGCAAAATGCCCCAAGGACAAGCATTTAGGTGCCCTTACCAAGATTTTTAACTTTAAACGCAGGCAAAATGGCTTGATAGGTATTTTAGAGCCCTTACCCAGACTTTTAACATGAGAAGATGCCTTAAGGATAGGCATTTAGGTGCTTTTACCAAGATTTTTGTAACTTGAAAAGTGATCAGAATGCACTAGGATTGGCATTTTGGTGCCTTTACCTAGATTTTTTTTCTAAAAGGCAACAAAGCCAAGGATTGAACCCTGATCACTCACACACACTGCACTGTCTCTACCAGCTCAGCTAATGAGAGGGAGGAAATTGAGCAAAATGCCTCAAGGATAAGCATTTAGAAGCATTTTGTGTGTGTGTGTGTGTGTGTGTGTGTGAGAGAGAGAGAGACCTTACCAAGATGTTAAGCATGGAAAGTAGGGAAAACGCCTCGAGGATTGGCATTTGGTTCTTCAACAGTTTAACTAGATTTTTTTTTAACTTCAAAAATGGGAAAATGCCTCCAGAATAGGCATTTCAGTGGTCATACCTGGTTTTTAACCTAAAAAGCAGGCATAATGCCCGAAGGATAGCATTTAGGGGCCCTCAACTAGATTTTTAACTTAAAAAGGAGGTGAAATGCCTCAAGGATAGGCATATAGGTGCCCTTGCCAAGATTTCTAAGATGAAAAGTAGGTAAAATAAGTAAAGGATAGGCATTTTGGTGCCCCTACTTAGATTTTTTAACTTGAAAAAGAGTGCAAACTGCCCCTATCCTCACAGATAGGCATTTAAGAGAATACACCCTCATTTTTACTTAGGACATGGGGGAAATGCCTTGAGGATAGGCATTTTAGTGCCCATAACTAGATTTTTAACCTTGGCAAAATGCCTTGGCATTTGCATTAGCTGCCCTTATGTAGAATTTAAACTTAGAAAGTGGGCAAAATGCCTCAATGATAGACGTTTAGGTGCCCATAATGAGATGTTTGACATGAAAAGTGGGCAAAATGCCTCAACGATAGGCATTTAGGTCACCTTATCTAGATTTTTAACTTAAAAAATTGTCAAAATGCCATAAGAATTGGTGCTAAGGTGAGTCGCCCAGATTTTTAACTTGAAAAGCTCGCAAAATGCCTCAAAGATGGGATTTAAGTGACCTTTTAAACTGAGATTTCTATTTGGAAAGTGGCCAAAACGCCTCAAAGATAGGCATTTAGGTGCCCTTACACACATTTTTAACTTGAAATGTGGGCAAATTGCGTTAAGGATAGGCACTTAGGTGTCCTTAACTTTATTTTAACACGGAAAGTAAATAAATGCCCCTACCAATAGGCGTTGGGCGTCTTATCAAGATTTTAAACTTGAAAAGTGGGCAAAATGCCTTAAGGATTGGCATTTTGGTGCCTTTAACTTGATTTTAAACTTGAAAAGTGGACAAAATGCCTCTAGGAAATTAATTCCTCGTGCATATACTATTAACTTGAAAACCGGACAAAATTACATCAAGGAATGGCACTTTTGGTGTCGTTATCTACATTTTGAGCATGAAGAAAGGGCAAAATGCCTCAAGGATAGGCATTTACGAGCCCCTACCCAGATTTTTAACTTAAATTGCAGGAAAACTGCCTGAAGGATAGATATTTAAGTGCCCTTAACTTTATTTTTATCTTGGAAAGTACACAAAATGCCCCACTGATAGGCATTTAGGTGCCTTTTCCAAGATTTCAAACCTAAAAGGTGGGAAAATGCCCCAAGGATTAGCATTTTTTGTGCTTTACCTCGATTTTTAACTTGAAAAGTGGCCAAAATGCCTCAAGGATAGGCATTTAATTGTCACTACACTTATTTTTAACTATACTAGTGCGCAAAATGCCTTAAGGATAGGCATTTCGTCCTTTACCTACATTTTTAGCTTGGAAAGTAGCCAAAATTCCTCAAGGATGGGCTTTAAATGCCCATGCTTAGATCTTTTAACTAGGGAAAGTGGGCAAAATACCTGAAGGATAGGTATTTATGGGGCCTTAAATAGATTTTTAACTTGAAAAGTCGTGAAATGCCTCGAGGATAAATATTTAAGGGCCCTTAAATAGATTTTAATCTTGAAAAGTGGGCGAAATGCCTCAAGGATGGGCATTTAGGTGCCCTTACCCCAGTTTCTAACTTGGAAAGTGTGTGAATGCTTAAAGGATGGGTATTTTTGTGCCCTTGCCTAGATTTTCATCTTGAAGAAGAATGCCTCGAGAATAGGCATTTATAACTTCGAAAGTGAGCAATTTTTTTCCTCAAGGATAAGCATTTTAGGAGTTGTTGCCTAAATTTTTATCTTAAAACGTGAGCGAAATGCGTCAAGGATGGCATTTTCGTGTGGGGTATTTTGGTGCCATTGCCGAGATTTTTAACTAAGAAAGTTGGTAAAATGCCTCAAGCATTTGCACTTAGCCACCCATACATAGCTTAAAATTAAGAAGGGGGCAAAATGCCTCAAGGATAAGCATTTAGGTGCCTGTAATGAGGTGCTTGACATAGAAAGAGCAAAAAATACCTCAAGAAAGGGAATTTAGGGGACCTTACTGAGATTTTTATTTTGGAATGCAAGCAAAATGCCTCAAGAATACCCTCACCCATATTTTTAACTTGAAAAGCATGTAAAATGCCTCAAGGTAAGGCATTTAGTTGCCCTCAAGTTTATTTTTATCTTGCAAAATAGGCAAAATAACTCAAACATAGACCATTCAAAAAAAAAAAAAAAGGATAGGCGTTTAGTTGCCCTTATCAAGATTTTTAACTTGAAAAGTGGGCAAAATGCCTCAATGATTGGAATTTTTGGAACTCTTACCCAGATTTTTAACCAAGGATAGGCATTTAGGTCTATTTTCCAAGAGTTTTAACTTGAAAAGTGCGCAAAATGCTTAAAGGGTTGGCATTTTGGTGCCCTTACCTTGATTTTTAACTTTGAAAAAAAAAAGGCAAAATGCCCCCGGTATAGGCAATTAATTGCCTGTAAACATTTTTAACTTGAAAAGCGAGAAAAATGCTTCAAGGATTGTCATTTTAGACCCACATTTTTAGCTTGAAAAGTGGGCAAAATATCTCAAGGATACGCAATTAGAAGCCCTTGCCCAGATTTTAAACATGTAACAGCCCGGATTTTTGCCAACCTGGAATTAGACGTCCTTAGGCAATGGGTCAATCCTAACACTTGATTAACTTCTCAAACGCTCAATTCAAAGTCTCAAATCCCGTTTCAAACATTTTCTTCACAAATCTTACCTTTCACCACCTTGTTCTTTCGATTTTCTCTAAGTACTTTCACCCTAGACACTATCTTAAACTAGCTAAGTATTATAACTTGGATCACTTTATATACAAACTACAAAGGCCCAGGTACCACCTCAAACAGAAATTACATAGGACTAAATCCTTTAGAAATTAGGCGAGAATTAGCTAGTGTTAAACTAGAGTGCCTGTGAAATTAGCACCAATCACTTTAAATACGATCTGCAAGACCCAAAACTTGTAAAATCATTGACGCTAGGTTACCCTAAAATCTAAGATCAATCTCATTACCCGGCTGCTCTCGGGAGCATCACGAAACACCGTATCAGATCTGGACCGCACGTCGGAAGTCCGATTAACACGAAGTAAAGGACTTAGGACCGCCTTGCTGGGCTTGACAACCATCTCGGAAATCAAATCCAGATAGTGTCCCAGTGTAATTCGCTTGAGTCTGGAGCGAGGAGTGTGAAAACACTTGATTTTCTTTACAAATAAATATCTCAAATAGTAATTTGGCACCTCTCGCTTGCAGATCAGTTTTAAGCAACCAGACCGTCAGAATCAGACCAAATTACACCCTCGGATCAGGAGAAATTTCATACACATATCCATGTACTCGGAATCTCCGATCGAGATCCACTGACCGTTGAACTGAAACTGGTCCACCATTTGCGATCTGGAATCCCGACCGAAACGAAAACTTAATTAAACGTAGATCCGGTGTCGGTGAGCTTAAGTCCGACCTTTGGCTCAAGGAGGCCCGCCAGAAGTCCTCCGTTGAGCTGAAACTGACCCACTTTGGTTATAACCAAAGTATACTTTGACCTGGAGTCTATTTCGGTGAGTTTTTAGGCTATATAAGGACCTTAAACCCTCTCCCATTGCAGCCATACGAATTTGAGAGAAACCCTAGAGAGAGAAGAGAGAAAAGAGAAAGTGTGGGAGATGTGGGAGAATCTCCCTGCCTTGCTTCCCTACCGCTACACGTGTTCAACCACTCCATTCTAATCGTTTTCTCGGCGATTCCGGCGTCATTTCTAGGTAAGAAATCCTAACCCTAACCTGTTTTGGGGTTTTGATAGTTGTAGGTTATGAAATAGCTAAACTATTCCGTTCTATAGGTCGCCAAACTGCCGAATATGGAAGCTTAGCAAACCTATCGTATTCGTTACGATTCTACGACAAAAGATGCGGACTTTAGATGTATAGGTTATGGTTTTCAACGCTTTCAATGTCAGATAATGATAGATTCATGATCTGCATGCAATTGCACATGTACAAAGTGCTGTTTGTTTTCCATTTCGATTAAAGATGTAGAATATGGAATTTTACATATTCTAGGTATTCGTAGAAATACCGTATACGTATAAATTTTGGAAATGTGTTTGCCATGATTATTTGTTGTGTATGAATATATGGTATATGGATAAAATACTTATTTGGCGAAAAGATTCGCCATAATACATGTTTGCTAATATACACTATGTATGTAGAATAGTGTATTGTAGAAAGTACCGTATATGTATATATTTTGGAGATGTGTTTGCCATGACTATTTGCTGTATGAACATGTTATATATGCGTAAAATACTTGCTTGGCGAAAGAATTCGCCCTAATACATGTTTTACTAACATACACTATGTATGTTGAAATAGTGTATTCTAAGTGTTTGTGAAAATGCTTGTGAGAGTAAGTGCTTGGATAATGGTGTCTTAGATAGGTGTTGAGATGGGATTCTCAACTACCTTCGAGACCTGCATGATTTCCTCCATGTGATTGTTTACTTTAACCGCTTACTTGTGAAACATATGTGTTTGTATTCTTGTTTATATAGTGTTTTACAACATACTTTATAACATGCTTTATAACATGTTTTATGATATGCTTGTTAACATGCTTGATTTACTTTGTCTATTATGTTTTACTCTACATGTTCTAAATAAGGATTGATTGAGTTTGGGACTATGTCTATGATTCAGGCAATCGGTACCAGATTTGAGATCGTGGTTGAGATTCATTTCGCCACGTAAGATGTGTTTGACGAACCCGAGTCGTACTTCAGTGGACGGCAGTGGTTAGGCTACGCGAAGTGCTTATGCACTTCATGTCGTTCAGTTGATTGTGCACTCGAGCTAGTCAGGCCCGTCAAATAACCCGATATGTCTAATGTATGTTCACCATGTTTGGTCACCACTGCTTGAACCTAGGGTACCAAACTTACTAGTGGAATCCCGTCAACCATGGTACCTCGATCCGCTAAGACCCATGAGCCGGACATGGTGGTATGGGACACCGTGGTCGAGCTGTCGGCCTACGCTGGGGCCACGTGCCTCCCCGTAGTGACCAGTGAACAACCAGACTCGTGAGCCGATTATGGTGGCATGGGACACTATATTCGAGCTGTCGGCCTACACTGCTTGATGGGTGATGGGGAGTGGTGCAACGATTCCGTGTAACAGCCCTAGCAGCCCTGACCGTACCCAGTGTAGTGACCTCGAGCATACTCTAAATCTGCGGTGAGGCGATGAGTCTTCCCGTAATAACAGAGTATAAACTAGGCCTGTATTGATATGGTGATAGGGGAGTGGTGCAACGATTCCGTGTAACAGCCCTGACAGCCCTTGCAGCGACCTAGAAACACACCATCGTATGTGTAACGCCCTGAAATTCGAGGGTCGAGTAGCAACTCAACTCTCGGGTTCCAGAACATCACTTATGCAACATAGATGATAATGTTGAATGTTGTCTGCGTCAGTGTAATAGACATGAGTGAGATTATACCAAAGCAGTAATTCATTCTCCAGATCAATTTTATAAAGGCAAGCGGAAGACTGAAACTGTATATATAAGGTATGTAAAGAAACAAAACCATCTCAATCTCCAGAGTATGAACACCAACTGAGTAACCATATACATGTATTGTTTCCGAATCAAAAAGGCAAAATACAACTAAAGAGATAAATCCTGAAATCTTCGCGATCCAGTCAGCCTAAGCAAAGCTGTCTGAGTACTGCATGAATGAGAACTCGTCCTGATCCTCATCGTAGTCTGGCTCAGCTTCCTTAATCGACGTACCATCTACACCTGAGACAGTCTGGTTGGTGTGTACAACACCGTCCCGTAACGTGGGAGTGAGTAGCTAACTCAGTGGAACAATAAAGCATATGTTAACATGTTATCAATTCAATCAAGCAGTAATGATAAAACAGTACAATCAAACAATCCTAACTACTTTTATTAAATGCAAGTATGAAATGACATGATGAATGCTCTTGTCAAACCACCCTCATGCGACACCATCTTACGTTCGCGAATGCGTTCATCCCTCAGTGCTCCACATCTACTAGGCACATGCAGTGCGATGATGAGCATGATTACCGAGTAATTATTAGTCCATTTCAAATAGCAGTATTGGGAAACTAAGGTACCTCCCTTATATCATTCCCAAACATAATCCATTCTAGGGTCGTCAGTCCTAGTTAATCTCAGACGATGGTGTGTTTTCTAGGTCACTGCAAAGGCTGCCAGGGCTGTTACGCACAAAGGTTACACCGCTCCCCCATAACCTTTTTAACGGTTCATCACTATACAGATACAGGCATGGTCCATACTCTATATATTGCGGCAACACTCGTCGCCTCACCGTAATTTCAGAGTATGCTCGAGGTCACTATAAAGGGCTGTCAGGGCTTTTGCTCCTAATCGTTACACCACTCCCCCATCACCTTATCAATGTAGGCCGACAGCACGAATATAGTGTCTCATACCACCATAATCGGCTCACGAGTCTGGTTGCTCACTGGTCACTACGGGGAGGCACGTGGCCCCAGCGTAGGCCGACGGCTCGACCACGGTGTCCCATACCACCATACCCGGCTCATGAGTCTTAGCGGATCGAGGTACCATGGTGAACGGGATTTCACTGGTAAGTTTGGTACCCTAGGTTCAAGCAGTAGCGACCAAACATGGTGAACATACATAAGACACATCGAGCGCACAATCAACTGAACGACATGAAGTGCATAAGCACTTCGTGTGGCCTAACCACTGTCGCCAGCTGAAGTACGACTCGGGTTCGTCAAACACATCCTTCGTGGCGACATGAATCTCAACCACGATTTCAAGTCTGGTACCGATTGCCTGGACTATAGACATAGTCCCAATCTCAATCAATCCTTACTCATAGCATGTGGTGTAAAGCATAATAAACAAAGTAATTCAAGCATATCAATAAACATGTCATAAAGCATGTTATAAAACATGTTACAAAGCATGTTATAAAGCATATTATAAAGCACTATATAAATAGGAATACAAACACATATATTTCATAAGTGGTTATAGTAAACAACCACATGGAGGAAATCATACATGTCTCTAAGGTAGTTGAGAACCCCATCTCAACACCTACCTAAGGCACTAACATCCAAGCACTTACTCTCACAAGCATTTTCACAAACACTTAGAATACACTATTTCAACATACATGGTGTATGTTAGTAAAACATGTATTAGGGCTATCCTTTCGCCAAGCGAGTATTTTATCCATGTATAATATATTCATACAGCAAATAATCATGACAAATACATCTCCAAAATTTATACGTATACGGTATTTTCTAGAATACAAAATTTCAACATACAGTGTATATAAGCAAAACATGTATTAGAGCGAGTCCTTTCGCCAAACAGGTAATTTATCCACATATAATATATTTATACAACAAATAATCATGTCATACACATTTCCAAAATTTGTACGTATACGGTACTTTCTACAAATACCTAGAGTATGTAGAATTCCATATTTTTCATCTTTAATCGAAACGGAAAACAGACAACACTTTGTACATGTACAATTACATGCAGATCATGAATCTATCATTATCTGACATTGAAAGCGTTGAAAACCGTAACCTATACACCTAAAGTCCTCACCTTACGCCGATAAATGCGTAACGGAGTCAGTTCATTCACCCTCGCTTTGTCTAAGGCACAACGGCAACCTAAGACATGAAATAGGTTAGTTATTTCATCACTTGTAACAATCATAACCCTAGAACGGATTAGGGTTAGGGTTTCTTACCTAGAAACGAAGCCGGAATCGCCGGAAAGCGATGAGAATCAGGTGGTGCAGCTTGTGTAGCGGCAGGGAACGGTAGTAGGGAGATTCTCCCACTTCTCTCACTCTTTCTCTCTTTTCTCACTTCTCTCTCTAGGGTTTCTCTCAAATTCGTATGGCTGTGAGAGAGGGTTCTAAGGTCCTTATATAGCCTAAAAACTCTCCAAAGTAGACCTAAGGTCAAGGTATACTTAGGTTATAACCAAAGTGGCACTGTTTCAGCTCAACGGAAGACTTCTGGCGGGCCTCCTTGAGCCAAAGGTCGGACTTAAGCTCATCAACTTCGGATCCATGTAAATTTAAGTTTTCGTTTCAGTCGGATTCCCAGATCACGCGTGGCGGACCAGTTTCAGTTCAACGGTCAGTGGGTCTCGATTCGAAATTCCAAGTACATGTAAATGTTTATGAAATTTTTCCTGATCCGAGAGTGTATTTGGGTCAGATTCTAACGGTCTGGTAGCTTACAAATTGACCGCAAGTAACACGTGCCAGATCACTATTCAAGATATTTATTTTGTAAAGAAAACAAGTGTTTTCACACTCTCTCGCTCCGGACTCAAACGAACAGCCGTGGGACACTGTCTGGATTTGATTTCCGAGATGATTGTCAAGCCCAGCGAGGCGGTCCTAAGTCCTTAACTTCGTAGTATTCGACTCCCGATGTGCGGTCTAGACCTGATACGGAGTTTCAATGTGTTCCCGAGAGCAGTCGGGTAATGAGTTTGATCCTAGACTTTAAGGTAACCTAGCGTCAATGGTTCTACAAGTTTTGGGTCTTGCAGATCGTATTTAAAGCGATTCGAATGGATTTCATGGATAATCTAGTTTAGCACTTAGTTAACTTTGTCAAATTTCTAAAGGATTTAATCCTAAGTGATTTCTGGTCGAGGTGGTACTCGAGCCATTGTACGAAATTTTCGAATCGTTACAGTATGAGATTGTCTAGGACTGACGACCCTAGAATGGATCATGTTTGGGAATGATACAAGGGAGGTACCTTTGTTTCCCAATCCTGCTGTTTGAAATGGACTAATAACAACTCGGTAATCATGCTCATCATGCATTGCATGTGCCTGGAAGATGTGGAGCACTGAGGAAAGCAAGCATGCCGCGAACGTAAGATGGTGTCGCATGAGGGAGTACGTCGGTGAGGGCATCCATCATGACTGCATTCATACTTGCATTAATAAGAGTAGTTAGGAGTGTTTGATCATACTGCTTTATCATTACTGCTTGACTGAATCGATAACATGTTAACCTATGCTTTATTGTCCCACTGAGTTAGCTACTCACTCCCACATTACAGGACGGTGTTCCGAACACCCACCAGACTTTGTCTGATTGCAGATGACGACGCTACTCCTGGGGCGGAGCCAGACCTTTATGAAGACAATGATGCTTGTTCGTATATGCTGTGTGCTGACAGCTTCAAGTGAGCCGTGTCTTGATCGATGGGATTACAGGGATGTTGACTAGATAACACTACACCTTTGGTATAATTTAAAATTGTACTTGTAATTCATTAACCTGGTAACATTATCACACTCTGGAGACTCATCACTATTTTTATATATTTCATATATCTATCAGTCTTCCGCTTGCAATTTAACCGTCTCTGGAGTATGATATGTTGTTTTGGCTTAATCTCACTCATGTTCAATGCACTAATTCAGACAACAATTCAATCATCATTCATTTTGTTGCATAAGTGATGCGTTGGAACTCGGGAGTTGAGTTTATACTCGACCCCCGATTTTCAGGGCGTTACAAGATGGTATCAGAGCATGATTTGGATTAAACCGGACCTGGGTTATGGTCACACGACGCACACCGACACACTCTGACTTAGGAGGGAGCGACGGAACGTAAAAACAGTCATAGGTATCTCGATTTCGTCAATTGGTGAAGTTCACTGAAAACGAACGCCGAAATCGAGTCTGTATTCAACCATGGTCGCACGAGTCGACCTTAAAACATTCCTAAGCCGTCTATTAAAGAATCTAGATCACAATCCACCTCATCCCAACCGTTGAAAATCGGTAGAATACGGTATAAACGTGATGAGGATAACTACTCCGAATCCCCGGAGCTTCACTGGACTCCTCACAGAGACTTCTCGAGTCTACAAGAAAAGAAAGCAGAAAGTAGAAATAAATTCTAATAAATTCGAAATTGATTAAAGAATGACTAAAAACGAGTTCACAACCCTTTAAATAGGGATACCAATTAATGGGAAAGAAATCAAAATCGAACTACAACTAAGACTCCTAGAATTCGCGACTTACTATAAGGTCGTGATGTCTATTAGTGCGCAAGGTTTTCGGCCAAAAATAGTAAGTGTCCTATTTGGCTTCACCAAACAGTCCTCCAAATTATTCTAAGCTCTTTTCTCAATGGGCGTAACTCCTAAAACCCAACGGATGAAGAGTAATCAAACAAAAACTACTATTTTTAGTAAAACGAAATTGAAACGGGGAAACGACCGTCAATCGGGGGTTTTTTCGCAATTCCGGGCTGCGCAACCCGGCATAGCAGGGTTGGTTGGCTTCATTAGCTCGTTCTACCCCAAATTCATATATTTTACGTCAGATAACTCATTCCGGATTGCAAGATACGTCCGAAATTGCCCGAACCTACCCGAAATTGAGCGAATCGGGGTCGGGGGCCTACCCACGTTAATCTAGGGGTACCCAGGGTGAGACCCAGTATTTTTTGGGACCTAGGGGGCATGAGGAACACACCCATGGGGCGAACCTCGGGAGAGTTGGTCGGCGAGGCCTCGCCAGAATTTGGGCTGGGCCGGGCCCGCCGCTCGGGCCGACCCACTTTGGGGTCTAGGGTAACCCCCCTGATGGTGGGCCGTCCCTTAAAACATCCTAGAACATACCCCTCCTTCACAAATCTCACCCCCAAGCTCTCCTTTTTCTTCCTTCTTGCTGATTTCTCTCCAAAACTGTCACTCCAATCGTCCCATTTCCCATTTTCGGTCACAATCCACCCCTCTCCATCGTTCACAGCAGTCCTTACCTTCCTCCCTCTCCATTTCTCTTTCGTTTCCGCCCCCACATCCTCCATTTCGTCCCAAAAACGTACATACCTCTCAACCCATCCATTTCTCCCTTTTTTCCTTCTTCATTCCCTGACTGTTGGGCCTCTACAAACCCTGTTGAGGCTCAAGTTCGTGGAGAACCAAAAACTCCAGCCTTTTCTCTCTGTTTCTTTACGTTTCCATGGCCTTATTCGAGGTCCTTACGGCTAGTTTCTCGATGTCCACCTTTCTCTCTCTCATGGGAAAGAGAATTACCACCTTTGGATGTTTACATTTTCATGTTGATGGGTGTAGTCGTTGGTAGAATGTTTTTGATGTTCGGGGACGTTTAGGGCCCGTTCGGCCAACTACATTAAGTGAGATTAGGTGGATGGAATTGTAAAAGTAATAATACATGTGTGTGTAAGGTATGGCCCCTAGATTGGTTGTATCCCATGTTTGCCAATGCCATGTTGGGAATGTATGCAATGAAAAGTATATCCCGGGTTTCCTTTCAAATTACACTTAGAAATTCATTACCCTGGGATTTGGAAATCCTATCTCACACTTTCCAACACTAGGCTCATTTTCCAAAGCCTATACCAATAATTTTAAATCCCCACCCACCCTCCTACCAAACATGTCATTCTCAATCCTGAAGTAGGATTAGCAATACAGTCCCATTTAATACAACTTAAGACCACTGGTCTAATAGACCCTTGGAGTTTTGGACCTAGAGCGGTGCTCCTAGATTTCGACAAACTTGACCGTATAGGAAATCCAACAAATTAATAATGTGAACCTTAGGACCCTCTTAGCTGGTATGAGCATGTGTGAAATGCTCGGGCGTAGTTAGATTCAACTTCAGGCAACTCAATTCCAATTAGGCAACTTTGACCCTAAGTGATAAAACCCTTTCTTGTATTAGAAATGAGCTAAAATCATCTAGTGTATAAGAATAGACTTTGGATTACACCTAGAGGATACCGCTACTCCTAAATTAAGACTAGACTACCAGTTACATTAGAGAATGCCAGAGACCGATAGACTTAGTTAGGTCGGCTAATACACCTCTTTGATCTGGGTGGCGCAGCGAAATCGTGGTGGACCCTACCCCACTAGCCCAGGATCGAATGGAATGGATCCAAACTGCTCGTAAAGATAGATCACTAACTAGGATCTGAATCTTCCTTAGAAATCCATTGTAGCAAACCATCAGGATATAAGCAAGGGATAAAGAAATAAGTTTTAAGGGGGGTAGACTAAAATGAACCAGGCTAGTATATACTCTACCACGAGTAGAAACTCGAAATCAATAAAACTTAGGCAAAAGAAATAATTAAATCTTTCCTTATTACCCTTAGGCAATTTCGGGGACGAAATTTTGTTTTAAGGGGGGTAGATTGTAACATCCCGGATTTTTGCCAACGTGGAATTAGACGTCCTTAGGCAATGGGTCAATCCTAACACCTGATTAACTTCTCAAACGCTTAATTCAAAGTCTCAAATCCCGTTTCAAACCATTTTCTTCACAAATCTTACCTTTCACCACCTTGTTCTTTCGATTTTCTCTAAGTACTTTCACCCTAGACACTATCTTAAACTAGCTAAGTATTATAACTTGGATCACTTTATATACAAACTACAAAGGCCCAGGTACCACCTCAAACAGAAATTACATAGGACTAAATCCTTTAGAAATTCGGCGAGAATTAGCTAGTGTTAAACTAGAGTGCATGTGAAATTAGCAACGATCACTTTAAATACGATCTGCAAGACCCAAAACTTGTAAAATCATTGACGCTAGGTTACCCTAAAATCTAAGATCAATCTCATTACCCGACTGCTCTCGGAAGCATCACGAAACACCGTATCAGATTTGGACCGCACGTCGGAAGTCTGATTAACACGAAGTTAAGGACTTAGGACCGCCTTGCTGGGCTTGACAACCATCTCGGAAATCAAATCCAGATAGTGTCCTAGTGTAATTCGCTTAAGTCTGGAGCGAGGAGTGTGAAAACACTTGATTTTCTTTACAAATAAATATCTCAAATAGTAATCTGGCACCTCTCGCTTGCAGATCAGTTTTAAGCAACCAGACCGTCAAAATCAGACCAAATTACACCCTCGGATCAGGAGAAATTTCATACACATATCCATGTACTCGGAATCTCCGATCGAGATCCACTGACCGTTGAACTGAAACTGGTCCGCCATTTGCGCTCTGGAATCCCGACCGAAACGAAAACTTAACTAAACGTAGATCCAGTGTCGGTGAGCTTAAGTCCAACCTTTGGCTCAAGGAGGCCCGCCAGAAGTCCTCCGTTGAGCTGAAACTGACCCGCTTTGATTATAACCTAAGTATACTTTGACCTGGAGTCTATTTCGGTGAGTTTTTAGGCTATATAAGGACCTTAAACCCTCTCCCATTGCAGCCAAACGAATTTGAGAGAAACCCTAGAGAGAGAAGAGAGAAAAGAGAGAAAGTGTGGGAGATGTGGGAGAATCTCCCTGCCTTGCTTCCCTACCGCTACACGTGTTCAACCACTCCATTCTAATCGTTTTCCCGGCGATTCCGGCGTCATTTCTAGGTAAGAAACCCTAACCCTAACCTGTTTTGGGGTTTTGATAGTTGTAGGTTATGAAATAGCTAAACTATTCCGTTCTATAGGTCGCCAAACTGCCGAATACGAAAGCTTAGCAAACCTATCATATTCGTTACGATTCTACGACAAAAGGTGCGGACTTTAGATGTATAGGTTATGGTTTTCAACGCTTTCAATGTCAGATAATGATAGATTCATGATCTGCATGCAATTGCACATGTACAAAGTGTTGTTTGTTTTCCATTTCGATTAAAGATGTAGAATATGGAATTTTACATATTCTAGGTATTCGTAGAAATACCGTATACGTATAAATTTGGAAATGTGTTTGCCATGATTATTTGTTGTGATGAATATATGGTATATGGATAAAATACTTATTTGGCGAAAAGATTCGCCATAATACATGTTTGCTAATATACACTATGTATGTAGAATAGTGTATTGTAGAAAGTACCGTATATGTATATATTTTGGAGATGTGTTTGCCATGACTATTTGCTGTATGAACATGTTATATATGCGTAAAATACTTGCTTGGCGAAAGGATTCGCCCTAATACATGTTTTACTAACATACACTATGTATGTTGAAATAGTGTATTCTAAGTGTTTGTGAAAATGCTTGTGAGAGTAAGTGCTTGGATAATGGTGCCTTAGATAGGTGTTGAGATGGGATTCTCAACTACCTTCGAGACCTGCATGATTTCCTCCATGTGGTTGTTTACTTTAACCGCTTACTTGTGAAACATATGTGTTTGTATTCTTGTATATATAGTGTTTTACAACATGCTTTATAACATGCTTTATGATATACTTGTTAACATGCTTGATTTACTTTGTCTATTATGTTTTACTCTACATGTTCTAAATAAGGATTGATTGAGTTTGGGACTATGTCTATAGTCCAGGCAATCGGTACCAGATTTGAGATCGTGGTTGAGATTCATTTCGCCTCGTAAGATGTGTTTGACGAACCCGAGTCGTACTTCAGTGGACGGCAGTGGTTAGGCCACGTGAAGTGCTTATGCACTTCATGTCGTTCAGTTGATTGTACACTCGAGCTAGTCAGGCCCGTCAAATAACCCGATATGTCTAATGTATGTTCATCATGTTTGGTCACCACTGCTTGAACCTAAGGTACCAAACTTACCAGTAGAATCTCGTCAACCATGGTACCTCGATCCGCTAAGACTCATGAGCCGGACATGGTGGTATGGCACACCGTGGTCGAGCTGTCGGCCTACGCTGGAGCCACGTGCCTCCCCGTAGTGACCAGTGAGCAACCAGACTCGTGAGCCGATTATGGTGGTATGGGACACTATATTCGAGCTGTCGGCCTACACTGCTTGATGGGTGATGGGGGAGTGGTGCAACGATTCCGTGTAACAGCCCTAGCAGCCCTGACCGTACCCGGTGTAGTGACCTCGAGCATACTCTAAATCTGCGGTGAGGCGATGAGTCTTCCCGTAGTAACAGAGTATAAACTAGGTCTGTATTGATAAGGTGATGGAGGAGTGGTGCAACGATTCCGTGTAACAGCCCTGGCAGCCCTTGCAGCGACCTAGAAACACACCATCGTATGAGATTGTCTATGACTGACGACCCTAGAATGGATCATGTTTGGGAATGATACAAGGGAGGTACCTTTGTTTCCCAATCCTGCTGTTTGAAATGGACTAATAACAACTCGGTAATCATGCTCATCATGCATTGCATGTGCCTGGAAGATGTGGAGCACTGAGGAAAGCAAGCATGCCGCGAACGTAAGATGGTGTCGCATGAGGGAGTACGTCGGTGAGGGCATCCATCATGACTGCATTCATACTTGCATTAATAAGAGTAGTTAGGAGTGTTTGATTATACTGCTTTATCATTACTGCTTGACTGAGTCGATAACATGTTAACCTATGCTTTATTGTCCCACTGAGTTAGCTACTCACTCCCACGTTACAGGACGGTGTTCCGAACACCCACCAGACTTTGTCTGATTGCAGATGACGACGCTACTCCTGGGGCGGAGCCAGACCTTTATGAAGACAATGATGCTTGTTCGTATATGCTGTGTGCTGACGGCTTCAAGTGAGCCGTGTCTTGATCGACGGGATTACAGGGATGTTGACTAGATAACACTACACCTTTGGTATAATTTAAAATTGTACTTGTAATTCATTAACCTGGTAATATTATCACACTCTGGAGACTCATCACTATTTTTATATATTTCATATATCTATCACAGTCTTCCGCTTGCAATTTAACTGTCTCTGGAGTATGATAGCTGTTTTGGCTTAATCTCACTCATGTTCAATGCACTAATTCAAACAACAATTCAATCATCATTCATTTTGTTGCATAAGTGATGCGTTGGAACTCAGGAGTTGAGTTTATACTCGACCCCCGATTTTCAGGGCATTACAAAACATGACAAGAGGGAAAATTGCCTCAAGGATTGGCGTTTTGGTGCCCCTAAATTGACTTCTTTTTTTTTTTGAAGACACGGGGTGTCCCCTAAATCGACTTTTAAGTTCAAGAGTGAGCAAACGGCCTCAAGGATAGGCATTTAGGTGCCCATGCCCTGATTTTTAGCCTGAAAAGTAGGCAAATGTCTCAATGACAGGTATTTAGAGATCCTCAACTAGATTTTTAACAAGAAAAGTGGGTGAAATGACTCAAGGATAAGTATTTAGGTGCCCTTACCCAGATTTCTAACTTGAAAAGACGGCAATAAGTCTCAAGGATAAGCATTTCAATGCCTTTGCCTAGATTTTTAACTTGAAAACAAGGTGAATTGACTCAAGCATAGGCATTTCTAACTTGGAAAGCGCAGAAAATGCCTCAAGGATGCACATTTAGACGCTCATAAAGATTATTTTTCATCTTGGAAAGTAGGCAAAATAACCCAAGGGTGAGCATTTAGGTGAGCTTATCAAGATTTTTAACTTGAAAAGTGGTCAAAATGCCTCAAGGATTGGCATTTTTGAGTCGATTGACATTTTGGAGCCCTTCCATAGATTTTTATCTGGACAATTGGGTTAAATGCCTTAAGGATAGGCATTTTGCATTTACCAAGATTTTTCAACTTAAAAAGTGCACAAAATGCTTCAAGGGTTGGCATTTTTGTGCCTTTACCCTTAATTTTTAACTTGAAAAGTGGGAAAATGCCTCAAGGATAAGCAATGGATTGCCAGTACACAATTTTAACTTGAAAATCAGGTGAAATGCATCCAGAATTGGCATTTTGGTGCCTTCACCTACATTTTTTTAGAGATAACAACAATTTATTTAAAAAAACACTGCCGAAAAGCAAGAAAAGAATACAACCCACCACCAAGAAGTAAAAAAAATAAAAAATAAAAAGAAAGACAAAAGATTTGTACCTTTAACTGAACTAACATAAATAGCCCCACCCAAAACAAGACCCTCAACTTTCCTAATAACCTTTTACATTGAAGAGATCTCATTTTGAAGCAACGGTTATTCCAATATGGAGCAATAATAGGAAGTGCTCCCAAACTTTGTGAACAAAAGGACGGTGATTAAAAAGATGATCAATCGTCTCCCCATTCTTCATACACATTGGGCAAACATTAGGGAGGACTAAGGACTTTGAAGATTGTCAATAATGAGAACTCTCTTCCTGCCCACTAGCCAAACAAAGACTACCACATGAGGGGGATCAAGGATCCCCCACCTAAGATCCATGGACGCCTTAAAATAACCTTTTGACGACCCATTAACCAAAAAAAAAAAAAAACACAAAAAAGGCATGACCGGATCCAACCCCTCCACTTACGACCACATCTCAATCTCTCAAGCACAGTCTAAAAAACTCCAAATCCACATGATCATAGGCCTTCTCCATGTCAAGCTTGCAAACTATCCCACTTTTTCTATCCCTATTTCTGGAATCAATGCATCCATGAGCAATAAGAGAGCTATCCAAAATACGTCTACCTGCAACAAAAGCCCCCTAATTGCCGAATTTAACCTTCTAGATCAAAGCAAAAGGATCAAAAGAACAAGCTCACACAAATAAATAATTGTGATGCAGATAGAGTTTATTTCAAAATCTCATTCTGAGTCATCACTGCCATTGTGGGATCAATTTCACTATGTAGCAAAGTGTGACATGCCACCATTCTGCCTACGGTGCAAGTGTTTGCTTTAGTTACTGCAGCGAATAAGATGCTTACACTGGACAAATTGAAGAAGCATCAAATGGCTCCCCCAAATAGATATTCTATATGTTTCAAGGACAAGAAAGTGTCAAACCATTTGTTCCTACATTGTTGTGTGGTTAGGGAGATCAGAGGGCATTTCATTGGCCTCTTTGGTATAAGTCAACTATCGATGAATCTCTATCCAGTTGATAAAAGGGTGTTCAGTGGATCCATATCATGCGGCGGATGGTATCTTTTGGTTTTTTGCGGGGCTTCTGGCTGGAGAGGGACGGAAGGCTCTTTGAAGACGGACATGATTCATTTGCTTCAATCAAGTAAAGCATTTCAGCTATGATAACTGGTTCCAAGATCTGAGTTCAAGGGATGCCCCCATGGAAAGAGTTATAAGGGACTGGAAACTGGCAGTTCAAGGGGATAGTGGCTAATTGGGTCTTCATATTGTTTTGCCTAAGCGTTTTTTCATGATTATGTTTATCTTTTTCTTGCTTGGGGCTGGTTTTGCAGTAGTGACAAGAGAGTCATTTTCCAGCCCAGCCCTCTTATATGTGGCCTTCAATAATATTCTGTCATTTGTCATTAAAGAAAAGAACACGACAAGAAAGCCAAGTTCACGGCACATGTATAGAAGGTTGCAAATTTAGAATCCTCAATATTCATGTTCAATCACACGTATTAATCGTTGGCATAGAAAATAACCTGATGGAATATTGATAAACAATAATTTCATTAAGCAACAACATTAAATATTGATACAAGTTTGAAAGAAATCAGTGAACTTAACAGTAAGGGGGTTGCCTGACGGCTTCCCAGTCTGTGGATCCCAGCTTTGAAGTTCTCCGGCCTTGCTACCACTCACGAGATGTTTACCATCAGGTGACCATGCAATACAAAGGACCCAGTTTTTATGCCCTGAAAAAGATTGAAACAAAAGATGTTAGCATTCTTTTGAACAAACAGTATCTGACCCAAAGTTGCATGAAGCATGAAAAACAACGAGATATTTGGGTGTGGAGGGGGGAAGCATCTGTTTCGAAATGTTAGCAAGTATAAATAACAAGGAAGTGGGAGCAGGAATCAAAAGCACAATTCAACGCAGAAGCGGCACCTCAGGTATAAAGATCGCACAACTAAAATGTGACCATAGAAGGTTCCCAGATAAATAGATTTCAAGTTCAACACTTTGGACATAGCTAATATCTCTACATGAATATTTTTGCATCCATTAGCAATTAAAATCAAGGAAAGCATCAAAAAGACAAAAAGTGCCTAACTTAAGCTAGCATTGTTAAGGGGATTCACGGGGAATCCAACTTTATAGCATTTGGCACAAACCTGTTAGAACCTGAAGTGGCCAGAAGCCATATGGAACAGACAAGTTTCCTTTAGTTTCTTCTAGATTAGAATAAAAAACAATTAAGACCTGACCAAAATTCGACAACAACAGCAGTTAATGGTGAAAAAGTATTTCCAATCTGTACTAGACATCTCTCCCACAGAATCATGGGACATAAATCAAAGGTTCATTCTCATCAATCTTCTCCAAGTTAGGTGCCAATTTTCTTAGATGGTAGAACTCATTAGTCATTAAGTCCCTTGGAACACTATTAAATACATGTTCTACAACTCTCTACAAAATAGCTAAAATTATTAGTCCGCTTTAGATTTGTTCAAATAAATGGAAATCCTGCTGATTGAAAACTTTATGATCATATTATTGGAGACACATGCACTCATCTGTGTATAGACAACTTGAATTTGGCAATTCATCCAATGTTTCTACTTTTTACTGTTCATTGAAAGCCTCATCGATGTATAACTGTCTTTTTGTACTTTAAGACTTCTTTGTGCTGGCTATTATCTTCCCTTTTTTTCTTTTTTTCTTTTTTTTTTTCTTGAGGCTTTATTCCTAAAGGTTTTGTTATTTATCGAGGAAAAAAAAAAAAACTTTGCTAGTACTTCTGTTTAATGATTTTGTAACTATAGATGTTTATAATCTTTAGGCCACAGAAAACTGAACATGAATAATTGCCGGCCAAGACAGAGTGATACACAGGCTACGCAGAAGGCAGGATCGACAGATGTAAAAAATGGATCCTACATTTTTTTTATACGCGAAATTGAATACAAGCAGCTATGTGGTAGCAATGGAAACTTATGTTTTAAAAAAGAAAAAAAAAAATCATGAAAACATTCATATGCTGGAGAGCAATAAGCAGAGAAAAGCATTTCTCATTAATCCTGAATTTTTACCTGTACATGTGTACAATGGAGTCTGGGTATTAAGGTCCCATAAACGGACAGTGGTGTCACCAGAACCACTAGCAAGATGTCGGCCATCAGGACTGAAGGCAACAGAAAGTACAGCTTCTGTGTGACCTGTAGGAGCAGAGATATGAGATTGATCAAAGGCCCAATTAATGGTAGACAGTACAGCTTAATAAAAGAAGGAATTTACATTTAATACATTAGAAGGCAAAACTAAAACCAAAAGTGATGTTTTTATTTTATTTTTTATGTTTTACTTTTTTTGCTAACTAGTCATTTTCCCGGGTATTTTATAATTCACACGTAAAGAGTAACAAATGGTATGAGAAAGAACCCAAAGAACTTCAACGAATGCCATTATTCATGACCCACTGGGGTGAATAACATTATATATCTAAATAAGCTAACATGATGCAGGACAATTAACCACTTGCTCTAAAAGCTCGAACTGTTAGAGCATGGTGAATTAATCCCTTTATCTCATAGCCCAGGCCCCACATCTCATGGGTTAAAACCTCGGTCGAACCCCCCTCGTGGGCCCCAAATCACATGGGTACCGCCTCACACGAGCTGCCCACCCCGAGTGTGTCCCCGCATCCCACGGGCTACCCCACTCGAGCCCGATGTGAAATGCGGTAGATCTTCAGGAAAGACATCATGAAACTCATCCACTACCAGAATGGCCTCAGTGGGTAACTCTACACTAGCCTCTGGTGCACTCTCCCTAGCCACAAGGGCATACACCACCATCGAGTCCGACTCAGACTCTCGCTCAAAGTCTTTGGCAATTAGAATATGGAGAGGCTTAGACTTGGACTTCGATTCCCTCATTTCCTACAAACCGCTCGCACCACTCTTTGTGATGGACTCTTTTCCAATCGTGTTCTTGGGTGGGAGAGGATTTAGCTTGACTTTCTTGCCCTCAAACCAGAATGTACACGCATTCGAACGACCAAATATGGTGACATCCCAGTCATAGAGCTAGGGCCTACCCAAAATGATGTGGCCAACATCCATGGGAACAACATCACACCAGAGTGTCTTTATATGATCCAAACTGAATAGGAACAAGACAACGGTGCGAGACTGGAATGGAAGTCTCATCAACCCAAGACACTCTATAGGGTTGAGGATGGGCTTCAAGCTTCAAGCCCAAACGGCTCACAGTGCTAGTTGATGCCACATTGGCACAACTACCACTATCCACGATCATCTTGCAACTCTTATCACCACATTTTGCATATGTATAGAAGATCATGTTGCGGCTCTAATCGTCGATATTCTCTGCTTGTGCAAAGGCGCAACGAATAACTACAAGTGTCGCGGTCTCTTGCGCTCCCTCTTCCTCATCACTGGGGATCTCCGTTGGCTCGTATTCTTCCTCCTCATCGTCACTTTCTGGGAGCACTATTTCTACTTGCCCATCAATAAAGAACACCTTGGTGCCCTCTTTTGTGTCAACTGGTGGGCAAAGTGACCAAACCCCTGACATCTAAAACACTTAGTCACATCGCTTCTACGCAAGCTAGACCCAACAACTCCTTTACCTTTATCATCCTTAGGCCTAGACTGAGAACTACTGGAATGCTTGTATTGATATCCAGTGACAGGTTTAGCCCCAAAAGGGTTGGCCTTAGCACCAGAATCACAGGACTCAAATCGCCTTCCCACAGATGCCTTGAGGTATTACTCGACCTCCAACACCACTTGATACATCTGTTCAAGAGTATCTATGTCTTTAGCGAGCAACTCTTTCCTAATGTCAGAACGAAGGCCCATCTTAAATCGAGCAAGAGTGAGTACGGGATCCTCCTCAACCTCACACCGGGTCAAGTACTCTTCGAACTTCTCAATGTATTCGGCCACACTCATGGAACCCTGTCAAAGAGATTGCCAATCTTCAACCAACCTCAAATAATAAGAGAAAGGGAGGTACTTCTCTTTTAGAATTTCTTTCATTTCTTCCCAATGGACTGTTGGGGGTTCCCTCAACCTTTCTTTCTTTCGTTCCACGGTAGTCCAAAACCTCTTTGCTTGGCCCACAAGCTTCATCTTAGTAAATCAGACTCGGCGAGTATCCGACATGTCGTATCACTCAAAATAGTGGTCCATATCTACCAACCAATCTAAAAAAACTTTAGGGTCCAAGTGGCCATTAAACGTAGGAGCCTCTACCCTAACTCCCTTGAGGAGTTGCACATCTAGGTCATAATGATCACGATACCCCTCGCGGGGTGGGTGCACAGGTGGGCCCCCACGACCATTTCCTTGGCCACTCTCATTCCCTTGTCTATCCTCCTAACCACCTGCCTGAGATTGGATATCTTCACCAATGGTGGTGTTTGCTTGGGTGGAGGTTTCAACTTGACGGACGCGTGCATCTAATTGGTCCAAACGATTATTAACTTGTTACGAAGATGCTTTGATGCTTGCATCCATGGCGTCCAACTTTTAGGTTATTCTCCTGAGAGACTCAGTAAGTTGCTCGGTGTTCATGATGGGGTGCAAACCAAAGCAACGTCCAGCACGTGTGGGCATGCACTACACTACTCAAGGGGTCCTAAGATGCAACTATATGCGCCTAGACTCCACTATATGTACCCTAATGACATTAGATGAACCTATAGGACATTATATGAACAAAATTACACAACTCTACAAAAATCCAGCAATACGGCTGTCAAAATAAATGGATAACAAAAAATTCAGCAATGTGAATTGCTAACTTTCTGATAACAGAAATTTCAGCAGCCTATATCATGAATTATGGACCTCTAAACAGCCTTAAATGATTGGGAGTGGTGCATAAAAAAATATACATGAACTAAACCCTAATCATACATTGTATTCCCCTATGACAACCTTGTGCTCTGATACCAATTTGATGCAGGACAATTAACCACTTGCTCTAAAAGCTCGAACTGTTAGAGCATGGCGAATTAATCCATTTATCTCATAGCCCAGGCCCCACATCTCATGGGTTAGGACCTCAGCCGAACCCCCTCGTGGGCCCCAAATCACATGGGTACCGCCTCACACGGGCCACCCACCCCGAGTATGTCCCTGCATCCCACGGGCTACCCCACTTGAGCCCGATGTGAAATGCGCATTAATCACCCCCGGTGAGAAGTCTCGAACACGAGTCCTCCCCCGTGGGCCCCGCCCACCCCGAGTGTGCCCCTGCATCCCACAAGCGACCCCACTCGAGCCCGGTGTGAAAATGCCCCTACATTATGACAATTTGTGGTCATATGAACAGTTGTTACAGGCCCTTTCAAAGATGAAAGCATGTCCTTGGTGTGAATTACAAGCACAAGACAACCTAGGAATAAAATGATACTCTGCGTAATCCAAAACAACCTAAAAAATCCACCAGTGGCCTACAGGCATGGACAGTGTTGTTTAGCCAAAATTAATGCAAGAACAATAAAACAACAAGTGACTGCAAACAAAAACTCAGCGGCATGATTCAATATCATTGAACCATGAAGAGTCCACAGTCCACCCAAGATGCAATCTCCAATATAATAAAATGCTAGCAAATATATATCAAAGTAAGGTTGCCAACAAATCCATGGAGAAGATCCTTTGTGAGACTATTGAACTTCATAATACCTTTAGCTAATTCCTCCTACCACACCTGGAAGTTGAATTTTGATAGCACATTGTTTGGCAATCCAAGCCTTTCATGTATTAAGGAAATTCTTAGGGACGATATGGGTCAAACTCATATTGTGTATTCTGGTCACCCTCCCCCAAATGTCACTCGTGTCCCCAAAGTGTTGTCGCTAAGTGAAGCCCTCCACATTCTTGTCAGAGACACGTTCTACGACACCAGCTGACCAGTCTCCTCGCAAGTTCATTGTTGAGAGTGATTCTGCAAATGTAGTTACCTCGATATGAGCCATGGAAGTTTCATTGTGTTTTCAATGAAATTAGGTCTCTCACCTCTGCAATAAACATTTTGTTTACTCATTTTAGGAAAGCTAATGGTTTTGCCAATGTGTTAGGCTATTAGCTAAATAAGGAGTTGGCTGCTCGGCCGCTTGTATTCTAAATTCTTTCGCATTTATCTTAATTTCAATATATTTTCTGGTCGCTTCTTCAAAAAAAAAAAATCTTAATAAATAAATCAAAAGAAAAAAGAAAAAAAAATACATCAATGGATCTTGAACAATGGACTGTTCTATTTGTAGCTTGGAAGCATTATAAAAAAAAAAAAAATGGGTGTTGCTCGATGGGCTTCATGAGTCAAAAGAATATTGTTGTCTTTTGGCTTTGAAGTGCATGAGACATTGGTAAACTTAGATGTGACTTGGGAAGATTTTTTCAAATATATAATTCATAAAGAAAACATTTCAATAGAAGCTCATAGATTGCCCCTTAACGAAATAAACCTAAGGCGCTTTCTATGGAATTACCAAGAAGAAGCCCACTTTAGGAGTAGCGATTTGCCACTTCAAGCGTGTTTCTCAAGATTACCTCCATGTGTCCTGTTCACAGAATCTCTATGGTGGATTATATGTCCATTCTCGTCTCTGGGGGGGAGTGGACTCCCCCTATCGGCGAGATCTTTCTAATGCCAAATTTGATGACTTGCTTTCCTTGTTGGCCCATCCACAGTGTCTGTCCCCTCTCTTGGAGCTGAAGATTCTCTCAATTGGCGATCTAGCAAATCTAGAGAGTTCTTGGTTGCTCCTTCGTTTCTCTGATTAGGCTGACGCTAGGAGTGTTGGGAGCCACACTACTCTTGTGTGGTCTTATAAAGTTCCTCCTAAAGTCTCCGCCTTCGCCTAGTTGGTTGGGAGGAACAAAGTCCTCACTATTGACAATCTTTAGAAGAGATTAATGGTCCTGCCGAATGTGTTTGCTTTGTATGAAAGTTGAGGAGTCGGTGGATCATATGTTCATCCACTACTCTTTCTCTAGGATCATCTAGCCCGAAATCCTTAGATGTTCGAGTGTGACTTGGGTGATGTTGGGCTCGATTAAAGGTCTATTCCATTCATGGCATGCTAAAGGAGGAGGCAAGATGAGCAAATCCAGATGCAAAGCGACGATGTTGGTTGTCCCTTGGTCCCTTTGGAGTGAGAGAAATAGTCATTGCTTTTCGAATGTCGTTGAGTCTACCAATGGTGTTCTTAGCCAATTGTGTTCTTAGTCAGGTCCTTCTATATCTGAGGGTGGTGTCGAGCCAACTTGTAAGCTCTTTTCTAGTTTGTTGTTATTTTGTTATTTGTTTTGTTTTTTTTTCCTCTTCTTTTTGTTTTTTGGTCTTTGGATTGTGTTTAATTTCCTTTTGTTTCTTTTCTTTCGCCGTCCTTTTTGTTTTTAGGCCTTTGGCCCTAATAAAGTGTCATCATTTTTCCAAAATGAAGGAGAAGAAGAAGCCCACAAGTTCCACCTTGTCCAGTAGGAAGAAGTTTGCAAATTGGTGAGTTGCGGTAGTCTAGTCCTACGAAACATAACAACAAAACAACATAGGCTTTAATGGGAAGTGGGTCTGGAAGATGGGCAATGAAGTTTCATTGACGGGGGACGTCCTCGGGGTGAAATATGGGCTTACATAAAATGGTTGGGACATCAAACCTGCATCCAAAAGGTGGGGCTCACAAATCTGGCATGCAATCTCCTAGGCCCAACAATTTTGCACCAACCTCCACTTACGTGTGAGGTCAGGGAGCAACGTTAAATTCTGGGATAACACTTAGTGCTCATGGATTCCTCTTTTCAAGAAATTCAAGAGCCTATATGGCTCAGTTGTCAATAAAGGGCCAAGGGTGAGTAATTGCTTCCAGCAGTAGGCCAGTGTTATCATTCGGAGCCCCCAGTTTCACTACAATCTTCTAGATGGGGAGAAATCCCCGATGACTCAATTGTTGAATTTATTACAATTAATTTATATCCCTCACTTTGGTGAGAACAAAAGGATCTAGGATCCGGAAAGTGATGAGATCTTCTCTACCTTCTCTCTAACTTGCTCGGCTTCGGGCGACAATGTGCAATGGAGCCTGGCATTCTCTAGATTTTGGAAGGCCCCTATCTCTCTAAAAATTAAAGGCTTTGGTTAGACCATGATCCTTCACAAAATTCTCATAATTGACCAACTTAAGAATAGAGGGTGGATTTTAACGAACCATTGTTATCATTGTTGCACTTGCAAGGAGACGGATAATCAGCTTTTGTTGCATTGCCCTATCTCTAGAGATTTGGGGAAAGATCCTATCCAAGTAGGATATGTAGTGGATTTTCTCATCCACTGCCTAGAAGCTATGAGTAGTTGGACAACTCCGACCTAGGGCCCTTGTGGTCATGGTCTTTGGAGTGTGATGGATCTTGTTGTTATATGGTTTATTTGGCTAGAAAGAAACTACAGAATATTCAATGGGAAATCTGCCTCTATAGGTCAGATTGTGTCCAAGATTGACAGAGATGTTACAAGTTGGGCTCGTGTTGATCCCAAATTCAGAGGTTGCTTGAGTGCATCTTTCTATCGAAACTGGTCCACGACAATCCGATGCAGTGACAATATTCAGCAAGCTTATGCCACAAGGAAGCCCCCTTCTCCTAGCTACTACAAGATCAACTTCGACGGTTGTTTGCTAGCCAACTGAGAGCACGCTGGTATGGGAGGGGTGGTGCGTGACAGCTCTATAGTGACTCTCTCCAATATCCCAAGCCCATTAGGCATCTTGGATTCAAATTTTACTGAGGCAATAGCCCTTCTTCATTTGATCAATAATCTACTCAAGCTCAACCTCCTTTAAGGCATTGTTGAAGGAGAATATAGGAACGCAGTCCAATAGGCTAAAAGTAACCCTTACCCATGGAGATTAGCAAACACGGTTGAAGAATCGCGTGACCTATGTTGGGCAACCCATATCCTTTGTTGCAATTCCTATGGTGGACAATCTTGCAAAAAGGCGGCGCAATCAAAACAATCTTGTTACATTGTGAAGAACTGCTCTATTGATATCTTTTCTAGTTTATGTTTTTGCCCCCTTGTATCTTTGGGATTTTTTTTTTTATTTTTTTTTTGGAATTTGTGGCTTCAGCCCTTTCTAATAAAATGATCATCGTTTAAAATATTTTTAAAAATGGGATTTTTCTTCATTTCAATTTTGCTTTGTTCAAACTCTTCCCCCATTGGCTGGTTTGTGACTTTTATTCTCTATTTCAATAAACTTTTGGTTGCCCACAGAAAAAGAAACTCATATATTCTTGCCATGAACCACGAAAGTCTATTAGTTGTCTTGTAAACTAATATTCACCCAGTCCTACTACCACCCCACCCATTCGAAACTATCTCGGGCCTGTTCTCTTGTAAATCCTTCTGGAATCTAATCAGATCGCGAAGCAGATGCCACTTCTTCAGTTCCCTTCCTTCTGGTCCAACAAGGTCCCTCCTAAGGTGTTAGTTTTTATGTGGATTCTAACTAGAGGAATGACGCTTACGATTGACAATCTTCGCCATCAGGGAATGATCCTGCCCAACATCTGCCCCTTCTACTGCAGAGACGCCAAATCCATTCCACATGCCTTTCTTCATTGCTCCTATGTAGCTGCCATATGGACCTCTATTGTTTCTAAGTTTCGGCTCCTTTGGGTCATGCCGGCAAACATCTCCGCTTTGCTCCACGCATGCACATATCCAGATTGCTCTCAGACCCGTGTGCCGGATGGTGCTCTTGGCTACCCTTTAGGAAATCTACAAAGAATGGAACACTCAATGCTTCGGAAACTTGTCCTCCCTTGCTCTTTCAGCGATTAGTCGAATCATAAGAGTGGTGAAGTAATGGGCTCCCTCCCTTGCTCAGATGGATGGCTCTTATCTCTCTTTTTTGCTAGGCTGATTGCCCTTCTAGATTGTTTCGATTTTTGTTTCCCTTCGGGTTGGGTAGCTCTTGTTTGCATGTTTTCCTTTCCTTTCTTTCCGGCTCTTTTAGATTGTTCGTGTGGGTTTTTGGTTAGCTTTTGCTGGTTTTCATTTTGTTCTCTATGTTTGGGTCCCTCTTGGGCCCTACGTGTGTATAGTTTTTGTTTGTTTTCTTTTCTTTTGGGTTGTAGTTGCTCCCTTCAATAATATTTACATCCTTTTATTTATATATATATATATATATATATAGACAAGAACCCCATCACCCTACAAAATTACTCAGAAGGATATCCTTCAAATATTAGCTTGGACTCTTCTTTCTTTTTTATAGGTACAAGTGAGACTTGAACTAGCAGTAGCACAATAGCTCTTTAAGCTGGAACAAATGCCTAAGCAATGCGATCGGAGCCCAAGTTTGTGAAGGTTACCAATGATAATGCACTCTGAGAAGAGCACCTCCACCCTCCTTTCTCCACCCACACATATCAAATCTTGCCATAATGATCCAATTCTGACCCTTCCAAAACATGCTACTTCAGTGTTTGCTTGTCACTTTCTAGGCCTGCTGAGTTTACAAGCATCCTTATTGTGAAGGGGAAGTTTACAGCCTTTCACTGTAATCTCGCCAAAGGCTCCTCTGTGATGTACAGCACCCAGGCCTTCAATACCAGCTCCTTGCAGCACCTTCCTTCACTGTAAATCAGGCTCTCCAAGACTGGATTCCTTAGTGAAAAACAGTGTGCCTTACATCAAGGCACCCGGCCACAAACACAAAAATAACAAAGCACAACCATGTAGCAATTGCATAACGTGCTTCAACTCAGACCAAAAGGTCAGTGAAACCCAGTGTTCAAAATATCGGTATCACATTACATATCGCACCCTTGGGATACAGATACATATCGGTTATCGCATGGGATATATCAGTTGTATCGCATAATGTATCATTGTTGTTGGAAACATGACGAAACATTGGAAATCGGTCGAATTTTTTAATGAAATTTCAGTGATTGTTAAAAAAGACATCAATACACACTTACAAATCAAAACATTACAAAAAACAAGTGCACGTAATAGGTTTTCTTTGTATGGGGTCCTAATTTGTGCGTTGTCTGACTAAATTGATGCGAGTATATTCAAAGTTTATTCATATAATTTATAAATGGAAAAAGACGTGTGGAAACACAAGCAATACATTCAAAAGCAAGAGAAGAATCACTAAATCAGTTTACATACATGTTTGATTTTATGTTTGGACACAAAGATTGCAACCGATTTGTGAGAATTGGGAAAATTTTAACATTTTTTTTCCAATTTTCCGCAACTCGATCCTTCTCCACCAAATCTCAAAATCGAAGCTCCAAATCTATGATTTTTCATACAAAACATGAAAAAACATGGATTTGTAACAATTCGACATTGATTTAACATGATTTACAGAAAATAAAAAATGATCGAAATTAAAAAATGCTCACCGGATCGAACATGTGGGATATATTCCACTACTTATGCGTTTCATATCGCACAGGTGGGATACAAGAAATATCGTGGGATATATCGGCCGATATCGTCAATATTTAAAACAATGGTGAATCTGGCAATTGTTAAGACATAAAATTTACAAAACATGCATGATCAAAATTGATGAGGACATCGTGCGCACACCGCCTACACGTGCACGCACGCCACCCCCCCTACGCACGTACATACGCAGAAGAAGGGCCCCACCATCGATCCGGTTCGATGACAACGTCCAGGGAGGGCCTCCTAGCTAGAAGACGAAGTTTTGGTTCAAAAAGGGTGGGCCCGATAATCAAGAAAAGCCCATCATGGGACCTCATGATCGTGGCCCACTTGTCGGATTAATGTCATATTTTAGGTTTTGCTTATTGTTATTATTTAGAACATCGTGAACGCTTTGGATTTCTTTATTTGGTTTTTATTTTAGTTTACTTCACCGCCAAGTAATAGGTTGCACACATGGTGTGAGTTTTGGAGCATAGAATTTTCTCTATAAATAGACACCCCTTGTAGTTCTTTTCATTCATTGAAGCTTAATAAAAATTTCTGCTTTATTTTTCTGCTTTCTTAGTGAGTTGTGGAAGAATTCAAAAGTGGGTGCGAAACCCTCCCTTTTCGAAGGGCTAACTACGTGGTGTGAAGTCACATCTATCTCCATCCGTCCCTACCATCTCTCATCCATATATCTCATCTTCTATCATTATTATTGCTTTGAATTTCTCAACTTTTGCAGCTATTCATCCCTCTACAGCCGGTTTCCAGAATCTGGAGGCGGAGCACTACGCCTCGACCTTACGTCGGATCGTCGTCAAACTTGGAGGGATTGGAGGTCTCCCCTGGCCGACCAAGGCCTAAGTGTCACTTTGGGGAGGCGGGCTTCCATCACACGTGCGTCAGCCCACCCGCGCACGTGCATCAGCCCCGTGCCACCATCTGCGCGCAGGAGCTTTCTCCGAGTCAGGTTTTCCTCTGGTTTGCATCTTTTCATTCTTATTTCCTAAACCCTAGCCTTAGTTTACATTAACTCTAATTTATTTGCCACTTTTTTCACCCTAGGGTTCCTTGAATTAAGATTGGGGAATCCCTTGGATTAGGGACTGTTTGCTATGTATGTGTGGTTGATTTCTATTTCCCTTTGAGCAACGTTTGGTTTATAATTTTTATTGGTCCAATCTTAGCCAGCGTAGGCCTGGACCCGCATAGATTCCCCTTTACTTGAATGTTTGGACTTTTTATGTGGGATATGAAATTTGTGTAATTGTTTCTGAACTAAGGTGATTTTAAGCCTAAAATCTCACACATCATGTTTAATTTCATGTCCTGCATCAAAAATGGAACTTAACTCAATACCTAGTTCATATTTCATTTCATGCTAAGGTATATGGTAAGATTGAAAGATATGTCACTTCCAACCCTCTACAATCAGTAAATTATGATCAGCCGGCAGTTTGTCGGTAAGGTGGGTTAAAATTTGCAATTGATTCATCCTCCATGTGCACTAAATTACCAAGCATCATCATGAACTGACTGGGCAACAAAAGATTAGTTTCTTTTTATGGATAATCAACAACCAAAAAGTAAGCATGCAAAGGAAGTCTTCAAAGCGTGCACGAAAAATAGTCATCGCATAGTTCATCTGTCACACAATCCACTGGCACCTGGAATCCTATAACAATGGCCTAATTTCCAAAAGCAGTGCAGGCCCTGACTAGTGAACTTTGCTCAATGTACTAGTTATCTCATTGGAATATAGCAAAACGCCAACCATGTAGAGCAATTGAACGAAAACTATGTTACTAAGGTCTAACAGCAGTTGTTATTAGAAGCCAACAAAAAAAAAGAATAGCCATTCAGTAGCCACATTTATTTCTTGGTGACAAAGCAAAAATAGAGAAATTTTCTTCAACAGAAAGAATTGGTCTCACAGTGCCATGCAACATAAATATTTAATTGTCCACAAAAAGTAGGTATAAAACACTAGCAGAAGGAAAAAATAATAACATGTGGAATTACATGAAAGAGGTTCCTAAACATTGCAGCCTGTTGCACTCACATACTTAAAACAATAAAAGCAAATAAAAGGAGACACAAGAAGATCCATACCAGCAATAGTTGCAGAACACCGATTGACTGGACGGATTCGAAAAATAGCTTGAGGTTGATAAACAATTCGCAGTACTTTCTCCACAGTAACTGCAACATTTCAAACAAAGTGTTTGCAAAATTCAAGTTGTTTTCCAAATATTCCATGAATCAGGAAAAATAAATAAATTGCTGCTTCTACAACAGAAGTATCATTCCAACAAAACAAAAAAAAAAAAAAAAAAAAAAAGGATGAACATTATAGTCAACATGGAAGCATTTCGTTATGATAAATAACCTTTGTTTTTTTGCAAATAAGATCCAAGCTGCATAACAAGCTCCTGATCTGATATGTAAAATGCATAAGGCAATTTCTCCTCCTGAAAAATGACAGGGTTATTCTTGTTTATTAGAGCAGCCATAAACCAAAATGTGAACCAGAAAGCATTCAATCAAAGTAGTTTTCTTAGGAAAACATCTATCCGCCAATTCAAGCTCTTTTTTGTTATTGGTAAGCTAAGCTAGAACCAAATACCTCAGCATCAGTACTTACCCTGTCTACCATTGAGTTATGGGTTCGAATCCCAGTGCAAGCATTTTTTTTTCTCAGCCAATTCAGTATAGAAGGCCTTTTCAGTTCAAATGAACCCATTAAACAGTTAACAAAAATACCTCAGTGTTGGTAATTACCCTGCCTTCCATTGAGTTGCAGGTTCAAACCCCAATTCAAGCATTTTTCTCAGCCCAATTCAGTAGAGAAAGCCTTTTCAGTTCAAATGAACCCATTAAACAGTTAATAGGAATAAGCACTCTAAGCAGCAACAAAGAACAGAAAAAATAAAATAAATAAATAAAACATAAAAAAGAAGAAGAAGAAAAAGAAGAAGATAAAGACCCCAACATCTCACTTAAAAATGGAGTCTAGAAAGAAAAACCAGTGAGCTGAGATAATTAGAAGGAAGAAGAAAGCACGGAAAGGAGATCTGAGTAGAGGATATAATTTATGTTTTAGTCTGACCTTGGATAAAGCGTCCTCTGTCAACTTATATGTATGTGTATCATATGGAATTTGATAAGTTCACCTTCCAGGTGAATTGTGTTGATGTTTGCTTAGGAACATATATGGAATTGATATGGAATTTTATAATGTTCACCTTCCAGGTGAATTGTGTAGATGTCGCACGGGAACACGTTCATCCGTCTTGACCGCCCATTCACTGTGCCACATCTTCGATATCGCATAGCCCAGTAATTGCAGTGAACCATCTAATTTGTCATTTTTTTAAGCATAAAAATCATAGGTGACTGATTAGCTGGCTAGAATTACTATTCTTTTCTACTTTTAACTAAATCCACCCAAGAACCAAGAGGTGGCCTGACAATTGGAAGGTTCAGATTTGAAGAACATGGGTGCATGGTGCATTCCATCTCTACCCTGTAATCTTTGCCAATGTCTGATCACAGCGCTTTGGACGGCGGCCCATAGCCCATAAATCAGGCCAATCTGATGTGATTAACCGTTGAGTTAAAATAATTCCATGTAGACTGTCCATAAATCAGGCTGTGACTTTATCAACTATCCCAAAGTCAGTGATTAATCAAACAGGCAGAAGCACCCATCCAGAGCATTTCTTGGGCTATGGCACAATACAACAGGCAAACCATCTACAGAACAGCTCATCTGGGCAGGCATGTGCACTGATTGTGTCAAGTGGACAGAACATCTACCAATCCTCTCACATTGAACATCCAATGCGATTACAATCCAAACCCAACCCAAGGACCCTGACAACCCAACCCAAATTCCGGTTGGGTCAGTCGGGTACCCAAACCCAGGTTGCAGCCCTATTGATACATACAAGTTACATATAAAAATCTTTTTCTTTTTTTTAATTAAAAAAAAGTCCCAAATTCCCTGAAGAATGGCAATAAACATTTGCGAATACTTATGTGACTCGAACATAGGCTTATAAGAAGTGAATTGGGAGGTTATTGGTGTGACTGAATCACACAGCAAAATAATACTTTAAGGGGGCGTTTGGATCGTAAGTTGCTTAAGATAAGCTACTTATGCCACAAGTAGCTTATCTTAGTTTCTACTTATTAAGAAGATAAGTATGTTGCCTCTCTTTTGTCTCTCCTATGCGTCTCTTCAGCAACTTATGAAAAGTAGAAAAGCCGAATAAACTGAAGTGATTAAGTACTTTTAAGTAAAAAAGTTACTTATAACTAATCATAAACCAAACTTACTTATCTGAAATAAGTTAATTATCTACTGCTGTAAGTAAAAAAAAAAAGTAACTTGTTTGGTGGTATCCAAACGGGCCCTAAATCTGTGCTTAAATATGAAATAAGAGAACGTGATTGCTAGGATGACAATAATGACAAACAGGCGTGATCCAGGTCTAATTGCATGTGAATTAGTTTTTGTGTAAGCTTTTACTAAAAACCGCCTAATCTCAATCTGAAGATTGTCGGGAGTGGATAACACCGCCCAAAGACAATCTGATCCGGGGTCCACCAACATAGTGTTAGAAAATTTGATTGGATACACCGAAAAAAAATAATAATAATAATAATTAAAAAAGAACAATTTCACTAGGCTGAATCACGTATAAAATACGCTGTCCTTAAAGCGTGATTCGTCCCCTTATCACTGCTGGTGGGTTACAGACGAATTGCTTCCAGGATAAGACAAGCCTTATCTGGATCCAGCGTGCAGCAATCACGATAGGTCCACTGAGGAACAGTTTTAACGCAATAGATTTCTTCTGGCAGATTTAGACGGTAGAGATGATCACAATATTCTAATAATGGAGCTAAGGACTGTTTCTTATTTGATGAGAGAGATGGTGTGTTGAGATGATGAAATCGGACTGGAATGGTCCAGTTTATATAGGCCTTTGGTTTAGACCCGTTGCTGTGTGGTATTCAATGGTCCAGAACGTTTGAAAAACGTTTCTGGCCGTTGTCCATTAATCCCAAACGTTTCTGGTCGTTAGATCAAAAGATCTGACCGTTGGATCATCCTGGCCCGTCCGTTTTCGGACCGTTTGGCTTTCAAGGCAGAGAGCCGTTTTTAGAAACGGCTGGACGTTTCGGATTTTAGATCCGACCGTTCTCAGTCACCTATAAAACCCAGGCTCCTTTCGGATTTTCAGATCCACACCGCCCTAAGGCTCTGACCAGACCCATCGCACCGCGCGCCGGTTCGCGTAAGGTCGCGAGGGAGCGACTCCTCTGCGACACGATGCGGACGTGCAAAGTGCAAAGTGCGCCATCTAGCGCCACTACAGCCACTACTGCCTCACTGCCTCACTGCCTCACTGCCCACGCCCATGCCCGTGCCCGAGCGCGCGCGTGCGTGCGTGCGTGTGTTCCAGTGCTTCGCACTGGAACACGCAACCCTTTTTTTCATCTCCTCCAAAAAGCTCCAAGTAAGAATACCCTTCTCAACATCTCATATAAACCACAAAATTATTTCAACCATTTCCGATGTGGGATAAAGCACACACCGCACTTTGAGATTTGAAATTTTCGGAAAAAGCGTTTTGGCGGCAAAATCCCGAAATTTTGAAAATTTTTGAATTTTCTTTTTATTTTTTCAAAAAACCACTAAATTTCAACACATAGCAGGTGGTGTCCAAGATATTACAACCATCCGAGCTTTGTTGGATGGTAATTGATTTTGTTGGCATTAAAAAAAAAAAAATACACTTACATTATTTAGGAGCTTATTGACAACTTCTTGGAGCTGCGGCGGGCCAGCGTTCTGTGGAAGATACATCGGAGCTCCGAGAGGCGTCCCTTCCGGGTCCGTCAAAAGGCACATCACGTTGTTCATCTCTTTCGGTTCTTCTACCTCCATCATCGTTCGAATTCCAAAGCGGAGAGAGAGAGAGGGGAGTAAAATCTGCTAGTTCTTTGGTGTGGTTGGGTTGGAATCCGTTGATGTTGCGAGGATTTTGGGCGTTGGAAGTTCCTGCGACCCTTGTTTTTAATAAAGCTTGTCGCGGGAGAGGGAGGGTTTAGGGCTTTATGGCGCGACAGGGTTTAACACCCATGCGGTTTGAGAAAGCGCTCCTCGTGTTTAATATTTGGGTTTTTTACGGCAAGACCCCCGAGGAAGCAACATTTTACCAAGTAATGCCTCGAACGATTAGGGGGAGGTGCTTCTTAATAATGAAGTTACAAAAATGTCTTCGCCTTGGTGTTTAAAAAATTAAAAATAAATACATATATAATAAAATTGTGAAAGTGAGACCCACCGTCCACGTGGCATGTGCATTACGGGCGAGGATTGAGTAGTACCTCCACAGCACCAGGACGAGAGCAGCTTAGGTGAGACCCCGGCCTTACCGTGGGGTTAGCATGGGGCCGCCTTGATGTATGTACCGTCCATCCCGTTTTTCCATATTATATCATGGCATTATCTTAAAAAAAACAAAAAAAAACAAAAAAAGCACATCCAATTATCAGGTGGACCATTATGTGAGAAGCAGTTCGATCAAGATGATATTTGTCTTTTTCCTTCATCCACACTTACGCAACCTTATCAATAGATTTGATGGTAAGTAAACACGGTAGAAACATGGGTCCGTATTCTTACTCTAGTGGTAGACTCTAGGAGTTTCAACACCTGGTTGAGGGTTCGAGTACCCATAGGTGGTGAAATCCCACCATGGTGTGAGTGTGTGGTGGTGTGTGTGTAGAGCTGGGCATCGGACCGAGTTTGATTGGATTGGGCCCAACTCGACTCGGTTTGAAATTTGCAAGGCCTGATCCGAACTCGATTCAATCCGGGACCGAGTCCGAGTCATCTAACCCGAACCAATCCGAACTCCTGCTGGCCTGAATCGATCCGAGTTCGATTCGGTCAGGAAAACCGAGTCGGATCGGATTGGGTAAGATTCGGTTCGTTCATTTCTTTCAACGGTGTGGAAATCATTATTCTCAGTCTTCTATGGTGCGATCTACTTGATTATTGAATATACTTAAAATTTAGCATTAACCCCTAAAATGATCTGAAAAAACTAATGGACGGTGTGGATAAACTAAAAAGTTCAAGATGAGCCCCATGTTGTTTACTCAGAGAGATAAAAACATATAAATAGCTTCTTAAAGAAGCTTTATACCTGCCACATAGCTTCTTGAAAAAGTTTTATAAAAGTAAAGCATGTTGCCTGTCTGTAGCTAGCCTGTAGCTAGCACCAACTGTCTAGCTACTCTAGGTACGTGTCGTGCGAAGACAGCACGAACGCTCCTCGAGCTCTGAGTTATGAGAACGGTTCAAATGAGATCAAAGTTACATGGGCTCCACAGTGATGTATTTATTATATCTACACCGTTCATCTACTTTTAGAGATCATTTTAGAGCATTGTCCAAAAAATGAATCATATCCAAAGATCATCTGGACCACACCATAAATAGTGGCGGAGATAATGATTTTCACCGTTAAAAAATTTGCAGGCCCACCATAACATTTATTTTACATCCAATATGTTCATAAGGTCACAAATACTTGATTGAAAAGGAAAAATAAATTTCATAAGGTCACACGTACCTGAATGAAGAGGAAAAACAAATTTCATATTATCCAAAACTTTTGTGACCCTGAAAAGGGTTTAAATGGTAGACGTTCAATCTCCCACTAGTTTTTGCAGTGTGGTTCAGTTGATGGTTAGATCTGTCTTATTTTTTGTCTCAAGCCTTGAAATGAGATCGCTAAATGAATGGACGGTTTGGATATAAAACATACCTCGTGATCGGAGCTACAGAACTTGCTGACGTTACAAGAGCCGATCCGCTTTGTACACCCTTCTTCGATCAATACCCGCTGCTGCGACTCTCTTTCTCTTTCCCTCTTTCTCTTTTCCAACGGAGAAATCCAAGCTCCAAAACCCAACGGCATAAAGAAAAGGATTTGATCTACGGGACATCTAGTTAACCTTCTTCTTCAACAGAAATAGAGAGACAAATATAGAGAGAGATAGAGAGATAGAGTTAACGGGCTCAGGTGTACATTTGGAGGGATTTTTTTGCACCAAACATGAAGCCTAAGCAGTGAAAGTAAAAAAAAAATAAATTATATATATACTAATATATACGGTCCGGATCGGGTCAGTCCGAATCGGATCCAATCAGATCGGGTTCCGGATTGGGTCGGTTCGGAACGGGTCTATCCTAATTCGACCCAAAAATAATTTGGATCTAGATTACACTACCCGATCCTAACCATCAGTTCTGTTCGAATCGGGTCTGATCGGGCCGGATCCACCGGTTCGGGTATGAAATGCCCAACTCTATGTGTGTGTGTGCGTTTTAAAAAATAATAAATAATAAAAACTGTAGAAACATTAAGGTGCACCCAATGATATGACAGTAAATCACCAATGTTTCTCATGTCATAGTCCACCTGATGATGGGATCTGCTTATTTTTTGGACAATACCTTTAAATGATCGTGAAAAAAAAATAAAATTAGATGGATTATGTGAATATATAATACATACGTCAGGGTGGGCCCCACGGTAACCCCACCATAAGGACAGCACCGTCGTGGCTAAGGATTGGGTGAGACCCCTCTCACCTATGACAGTGTGGCCCTTACTGTGGAGCCCACCTTGATGTATATACTCTGTTTCCAAGTTGTTTGTCTGTTTTTTCATATTATTTTAGGGCATAACCCCAAAAATGAAGTTGATTCAGTTTTCGGGTGGACCATACTTAAGAAAAACTTGGTGATTGTCCATTAATGAGACACGAAAGTTTTGAATCAATCTTATATTTGTATTTTCCCTTTATCTATATTCATGTGATCTTATCAACAAGTTAGATGACAAATAAACATTACCGAAGTATTACGATGGGCCTTGTAAGGCCTTCAATCGCTAGTGTTTTCTATAGAATGGTCTATCGGCCACTCATCTACCGATTGGCAAGGAGAACAAGCAATTTATAAAGGGAGTGTCAGTCCTTAAAATGGATTTTTTTTTTTAATCTTGAAGACAATGACTTCTTATCACAACGATGATAGCTTGATCGCGTTTGTTTACAAAAATAATACAAGGAAGTAGGACAGGTATTTTAAAACCTAAATGCCATTTTTATTAATATAAATGTAGATTTAATACAATTAACATATAAACGTAAATAGAGCAAAAAAATACCAACAATGGTTCGAGCGGGCGAGACAATCATAGATTGGACGGTCTTCTAGACTTGATTAGTCATGAGATAGTCGTGTAGAAATCCTAGTAGTCATGAGATGGTCGTGGCTTTGGTCAGCAAGATGCAGTTAATAAATCACTAAGTGAAGATTTAGGGAAATGAAAGTGATCCGATGATAGGGTCATTAATATTTATCTAATTAAACTGGCTTACTATAACAATGTGCTTGATGAAAGTGGAAACTAAACTAAATTGTTATGGACAGATGTCTTAAATCTGTCTGGTGGTCTGTCGATGATATCGACAGAGTTTTAGATGATATCGACAGATGTCTTAAATCTGTCTGTTGGTCTGTCGATGATATCGACAGACCGTCAATGATATCAAGGTTGTCATCGAGAGACATTCGATGACATCGATAATTGTTGGATTTTTCACCCCTGGTCGCTGGACACTTTTGGTCCTGTTTCGATATCATCGAAGGACCGTTGATGATATCAAAGCTGTCATCGACAGACCTTCGATGACATCGATAAGTTTCGCAGATGCGATTGCGGAAACGCAGATTTTGTGGATTTTGTTTCCTATTCCCTAGTATGCTTCTTTCTAAACTTATATAAATGGGTGTATGCAGGATTGAAATGTATTCTAAGGTTTTCTAAAAGAGTTTCAAGGGTTCCTAAAATGATTTTAGGGTTTCTAAAGAGTGTAGCAGGGGTGAGTTTCGAGGTTGTTCGAATCGGGTAAGTCCTCTCTCTTTGTAATTTCTATTTTCATAGTGGAGATCTGTCACTTTGTGCCGTGGTTTTTTTCTGCAAGGGTTTTCCACGTTAAATTTGTGTTCTCTTGTGTGTGCTTGGTGTTATTGGATTGCTATCTTAGATCTAGATCTGTGTGATTCCGCATATCAAAATCCCCAACAAATTGGTATCAGAGCGGGAAGTCTCGTGTTCGAGACTCCTCACCGGGGGTGATTAATGCAGGGGCATTTTCACACTGGGCTCGAGTGGGGTCGCATATTGGACGTGGGGGCACACTCGGGGTGGATGACCCATGCAATTCGGGGTCCACGGGGGAGGTCTCGTGTTCGAGACTCCTTACCAGGGGTGAGTAATACGCATTTCACACCGGGCTCGAGTGGAGTAGTGTAAGACCCGTATCCTAGTTCGTACTGTTCCGATGAATCCTGCGATTATTTCCGTCGAAGTCCGGCAATCCACGACCGATAATCGACGTTGCGATCGATCGTAAGTCGTATCCTTTAGATTCGAGTCGGTTTAATCCGAGACCTGTATCAGTGCGACCGCACCGTCGCTGCAGTTCCAACACCGCGTCTCGTGCGTCAATCCGACGCTTAGATCATAAGATGTGGACCGTGCATTATAATGACCGTGGACCGCACATTGCGGGACCCACCTAACCCATGTGGCACCAATCCCTAGGTAATTATGAGGGTGATGGAGGACATCACCCTAGTTATGGTCACCCTACCCTAGCTATAGCCACCCTAGCCTAGCTATAGCCACCTTACCCCTAGCCCTTCTTACAAGCACTTATGGCTAGCCACCCTACCCCTAGCCCTTCTTACAAGCATTTAATGCTAGCCACCCTCTCTTACAAGTCATCATTGCCTACCTAAGCTACTCTCCATCTCTCTTATCTCTCCCTCCCTCTCCTTTATTTCTCATTCCTTCATTTTCAAAGCAACAAAAAAAATCCCACGTCCAAGCTTCTAAGTGAGAGAAGAGAGAGTTTGTGTGGCCCACCTTTCCCTTCTCAAAACCTCTCATCCTAGCCCTTGATTTCCCATCTCCACCGTCAAAGTGAAGCACAAGGTGCTTTGATAGGGTAGTTTTCTTGCTTTCTTAGGTGGGCCAAATGAGACCTACCGATCAATGGTATGGATCTCACTTGGGACCCTAAGATGTGGCCGATGGCCCACTTGATTTTCATTTGATGTACGATTAAATGCAAGGGAGGGCCCATAGTGTCGGGGTCCCTCCATCACACGTGTGTCCCACTCTTTTTCTCTCTCCCTCTCTCTTTACATTTTTCTTTTCTTGTGATGATATAGTTGTGTGGCCCACTTGGATGGACCCCACAAAGGAGCATGCATTGGAATCCAAACCATCTAAAGGTGGGGCCCACTTTACATATATATGGTAACCACACCACCTCACCATGTGTGGCCCACCTATAAAGGGCCCACCTTAGGTGCATTGCCCGAAAAAAATAAAGGAAAGAGAGTCCAGGGACTCTTTGGACGTTTGAAACAAAAAAAAAAACAAAAAAAAATAGCCTTTTCTAAGGCATTGGAAGTGGGTCACCTGTATAGGACCCACCTTGATGTATATATTCAATCCAAGCCGTCCATCCCCTTTTTCACCTCATTTTAGGCGTTGAGCCAAAATGGCAAGGTGATCTGATCACCGGGTGGGCCATACCCTCTAAAACCATGTAAAGACACGGCTGAACATATAAAAGTACTTGGTGGGACCCACTTGGAGTTTGGATGTAGCTGAAACTTGGTCTGGACGGCCAGACAAGTGGGACACACATAATGGGTGGTCTGGATTATGAATCACAGGGCCCCATTTACAAAAAATAAATATATATATATATATATATAAGGGCAGCAGCAGCGCTGCTGCCGCTGACAGCGCCAGAGGCACAGGCCGCGCCTGCGCGTGCAGCGGGCGGACGCCAGGGCTCCACGGCCCTCAGCCGTGGGCCCCACCATGATGTATATGTTGTATCCACACCGTCCATGAGGTGGACCACCCCGTAAGGTGGGTCCCCTCCGAAAATCAGGCCGATCCACAGCTCAGGTAACCCACACCACAAGAAATAGCGGTGATTGAATTTCACCGTTGAAACTTTTGGGGCCACAGAAGTTTTGAAGCAAGCTGATATTCGTTTTCTTCCCTCCACGCAGGTCTCTGAGACCTTATCAACAGGTTGGACGGCAAATAAACGTTACAATGGGCCCCACCTGGGACCCACGATGATGTATGTGTTGCATTCCCACCGTCCAGACGGACGGTGGGAGCCTCCCTTGATGCATGTGTTGTAACCCACCGTCCAGTGGACGGTGGGGCCCCTGTGCATGTGTGTGCACGTGTGTGGGTGGGTGCATGCGTGTGTGATGTGTGTGTATGTGTTTACATATATATATATATATATATATATATATATATATATATATATATATATATATATATATATATATATATATGTATGTGTATTTATATATATATTATATATAAACTATATGTTATATTATTTATATTATAAGGAATGGTGGGCTTTCATGTGTACCCCACCTTGTGTTGCATCCAATTAGTCCACCATTTGGCAAGCTTGTATTAAGACTTGGGGCCAAAAAAATAAGATAGATCTAGTTATCATGTGGACCACACTGTATAGTGACAATTGAACGTCCACCATTAGACCCTTGGGCCACCAAGTTCTTGGTGACCCTATGAACAGATTGTATGAGAAATAAATGTTATGGTGGGCCCTAGGAATTTTAATGGTGGAATTCTTTATCACCACTTACAATGGTGCGGCCCATTGATGTGGCCCATTTGATATGTATACGGCCCACTTGGTATATATAAGGCCCATGTTGTGAGGCCCATCTTGTGTATTTGTGGCCATTGTTGAGGCCCACCTTGGTATACATGCAAGGCCCATGTGATTAGGCCCATCTGGATGTATTTGTGGCCCGTTGTTGAGGCCCACCTTGATGTATACATGGCCCATGTGTTTAGGCTCATTCAATGTATTTGTGGCATATGTTACGAGGCCCATTGTGATGTTTCAAAAGCCCATGGGATATGGCCCATTGCAATATACCTAAGGCCCATTAATGTGGCCCACTTGATTTATATAAGGCCCATATGATGCGGCCCACTTGATGTATCCAAGGCCCATAGGTCGAGGCCCAACGGGAGGTCCTTAGGGTCCATTGCAAGGTATGATTTCCCCATGGTTTGTGTAATGATGTCTTATAGCGGGCTATGCCTTGGGAGCAATGTTGGTTTGACGTCCACATTGTAGAATAATGTTGGTTTAATGTCCGCATTATAACTCTCCCTAGGGCCCATTAGTAGGCCCACATTTGTTGATAGTTCACCACTTTATAACATGCTTAGTATAGCTCCATGATTCATACCCATACGCATCATATGTATGCTTGATATGAGTAGTGACTGAGCATAGCATACGCCATTGGGCAGACCACTTAGGGGACTCCTTATGAGGCGGAGTGCCCCGCATTATCGCATTGTACGCGCATGGATTGCTGCATGATTTGACGGTGTGATTCATGCATCTCGCATATGTGTGACTTGATCACTGCACGCCCTAGCGACATTAGGGTCGTGGCTCCACAGGCACATCGTGGATGGCCGTATTGGATACCGAAAATACTTTGTTCTAGCATTGTGGGCACTTAGGATGTCCTTGGGTGAAAATCCCATAACCTTTTTGGTACCAGGAGGTGCTCCAACGTCTAGACCGAGTGGATACACGAGCGCCCGAGTGCCGAATACCAGTAGGCCGCGTCTCCCACTGTGTCGTGGTCGGTTGGAAAGGGGTGTGGCCTTATCCGCCTGAGTGAGGGGGCTATAAGCTAGGCTGAGTTTGACCAGCTCGCAAATGTGTCCGCTATCGACGAGCCGGGTAGGTATTGGCAGACTACTGGTCAGGCGGATAGTGTGGTCTCTTCCACTTGCTTGACTGTGCAGCTAGGGAGGAGGCAGTCAGTGTGAGGTGTATTAGACCCCGGTGATATCCAGAGAGGAACTGTACTGATATGTGTACTTATGAGTACGGCACGCTTGCTTTGCATCTCGCATATGACATTTGGCTACATAGGCCTCGCATCGCATGGTCTTGGTATGACCGACAGTATTCATGCCTTGCATTACATAGCTTTAGTATAGCTGATAGCATTTATGGACTTACCGCATATTTCCGCATTACTCTGATATTGTACACTTGGCACTCGCCTTACACGCACTTTCACCACCCTCTAAGCTTTTGTAAGCTTATGCACGATAGATGCGTGCAGGTGGCGTTAGGTTGCAGCAGCGTTGAGCTCGGAGCGTGCAGCAGTCTTCTGGAGTTTTCTTTTGGAGTTCTCTTTGATATCATCATATTGTATTTCCCTTCCCGCATTGTACTTAAAAGTTTTTGATATAGTGGATATGTGGTGTTGTTGTTTTATGGCTTGGTTATGCTCCATTAAAAAAAAAAAATTCATGCTGAAAATCCTCCTTGTAGGATCCCAGGATCGGAATCTGGCGTATGGGCGCTGGGAGCCGAGAATGGGGTACTACGGAGGCTGTCGGCGCCGGATTCAGCGATCGGGAATTTTGTGAGCCCGGTTTCCGAGTTTGGGGCGTGACAAGTAGCCCGTGGGATGCGGGGACACACTCGGGGTGGGCGGCCCATGTGATTTAGGGCCCACGAAGGGGGTTCGGCCGAGGTCCTAACCCAAGAGTTGCGGGGCCTGGGCTATGAGATAAATGGATTAATTCGCCATACTTTAACAGTTCGAGCTTTTAAAGCAAGTGGTTAATTGTCCTGCATCAAATTGGTATCAAATCCTCTAACTTTTCCCATACTTGAAGCGCAGCGGTATAACTCTAAGATGGCAGAAGGTGGAGATTTGGAAGCTCACATCAGCAATTTTAATAAATTAGTTTGCAAATTGTTGGATATGGAGGAAGTGATGAAAGATGAAGAACAAGCATGTATGTTGTTGAGTTATCTTCCTGCGTCGTATGCGTCATTCAAGGACACTATGTGCAGCACGAATAAGACCATAAGTATTGACACCGTTATCTCAGCCCTTCAAGGGAAGGCTATGAGAAAGTTAAACGGCGACATGAGGACATCTTCTGATGCACTATTTACAATGGGTAAGAATTCTGAACAAGGTACGGGATCTTCCGGTTATAGATCCAAATCCAATGGCAAGGGCAAAGGAAAGGTAAAGTGCTGGAATTGTGGGAAGGAATGACATGTGAAAAAGGATTGTAAAAATCCTAAATCGAAGAGAGAAGATTCCGAGGCTTCGTACAGGGAGGCTAATGTTGCCGCGTCAGATGGATCGAGTAGATGTGATGGTGATATTTTATCTGTGTCTACTATCAGGTGGTCATACAATGATCGTAAGGACGAGTGGATGCTAGACACAGGGGCATCTTTTCACATGACTCCTTATCGGAGTTGGTTCGCCAGCTATAACGAGTGCGATGGTGGACATGTGTTTATGGGCAATGGCTTTGCCTGTAATATTGTGGTTGTTGGTATGGTGCGCATCAAAATGTTTGATGGGGTGGAGCGTACCTTGACTGATGTCAGACACGTTTCTGATTTGAAGCTGAATCTGATTTCTCTTGGTGTACTTGAGGCAAAATGATGCAAGTACACAAGTATTGATAGTGTTCTTAAGGTATCTAAGGGGGCACGGGTAATCATGAAAGCGCAACGACTCGGTAACTTGTACAGGTTGATCGGGAGCACTTCAAAAGGTGGAGCTGTAGTGGATGTAGTGGATTCCACCTCTGCATGTGTGTGGCATATTGGGCATGGCCACATGAGCGAGCAGGGCAGGAAGGTTGAGACGTGCGGACAAGGATACAGAGCAGGTGGAGCAACCACCTGTGAGAAGAATCACACGACATGATCGCAGGATATCGGCGTGGTACATGGACGACTCCAATATCGCAGGGGATTCATCTTCTATTTTGATGGCTCTAGGTGAGCCTGGTGTTGAGAAGTGGAAGGTGACTATGGGCGATGTGATGGACTCATTGTACCAGACTGACATATGGGAGCGGGTGGAGCTTCCAGTGGGCCGAAAAACGGTTGGATGCAGGTGGATCTTCAGGAGGACACAACATAGATACAGGGCGAGGTTGGTAGCGAAGGATTATTCTCAGAGAGAAAGGATCAACTTCTCAGAAATATTCGCACCGACGGTTAGCAAGTGTCTATTAGATTCGTGATTGGCGCTGGTTGGGCAATGTGATCTTGAGTTGGAAGGATGGATGTGGAGTCTACACTTTTGCAAGGAAAAGTGAAAAGCAGATCTACATGAAGTAACTAAAGCGGTTCGAAGTTAAAGGGGCTGAGAAAACACTTTGCAGGAGGTCGTGGTTCGACCTGTCGTTTAGGCAGTGGTTTGATTCCTTCATGGTGAGTCAGGAATTAATGACATGTAGATCGTCAATTATGACATGTCTGAAATCAATGTACTGAAGACTCGGTTAAGTGGGACATTCAGGATGAAGGATCGGGGGGCTGCAAAGATGGCTCTCAGCATTGAGACTGAAGGAGGAGTAGGCTTTGGTAATCACAGGAGGAATACCTTGTGTGTGGGTATTGATCAAGGATGTGATGAGCCAGGAAAAGCCGGAGAGCGTTCCCTACGCATCTCTCCTCAAGTTTTCCTCAAGACATGTCCCAAAATAGATGAAGAAAAGCAGGATATCTCATGAGCCTTATTCGAATGCGGTTGACAGTGCATGCCATGGTCTGGATTAGACCGGTTATTTCATAGGCTATCAGTGTTGTGAGCAAGTACTCTGACAAGCAATATTAGGTAGCGGTGAGATGGTAAGAAGACTACGTCTTTTCTTTCGTGAAGACAGGAGCAGAGGTGGTTGGACATGTGGATTTAGATCCGACAGACATGATCAACAAGAATGTTCCTGCAGAGAAGTTCGAGTTCTGTGTAACTTCTCTAGGCTTGGCGATGGCGTAAAAGAAAGACGGAGTGTGCAAGAGAAGTTATGATATGGTGTGGAAATAAAAGAAGGGGACAAGAAGCTACACGGATGAAGATTGAAGACATGGTGAAGATTGTTATGGACAGATGTCTTAAATTTGTCTGGTGGTCTGTCGATGATATCGACAGGGTTTTAGATAATATCGACAGATATCTTAAATCTGTCTGTTGATCTGTCGATGATATCGACAGACCGTTGATGATATCAAGGTTGTCATCGAGAGACCTTTGATGACATCGATAATTGTTGGATTTTTCACCCCTGGTCGCTAGACAGTTTTGGTCATGTTTCGATATCATCGAAAGACCGTCGATGATATCGAAGCTGTCATCGAGAGACTTTTGATGACATCGATAAGTTCCGCAGATGCGATTACGGAAACGCAAATTTTGTGGATTTTATTTCCTATTCCGAGTCTGCTTCTTTCTAAACTTATATAAAGGAGTGTATGCGAGATTGAGATGTATTATAAGGCTTTCTAAAAGAGTTTCAAGGATTCCTAAAAGGATTTTAGGGATTCTAAAGGGTGTAGCAAGGGTGAGATTCGAGGTTGTTCGAATCGGGTAAGTCCTCTCTCTTTGTAATTTCTATTTTCATAGTGGAGATCTGTCGCTTTGTGCTGTGGTTTTTTTCTCGCAAGAGTTTTCCACATTAAATCTGTGTTCTCTTGTGTGTGCTTGGTGCCATTAGATTGCTATCTTATATATAAATTTGTGTGATTCCGCAGGTCAAAATCCCCAACATAAATTACACTAATCAATCCTGACTTATTGCAATGTGGTATTGGACAAAAGTAGAGAGGCTAACTATGGTCAGCTAAAATGAAATAAATGTCCAAAAAGGATGACAAGCTGAAAAGAGTTATGTTTGATTGGATTGGTGAGGGCCCGAAGCTCCTATTTTCTATGTTGCTTTGATAGATTTGGAGAGACGATGGCCTTACGCGGTCTTTAAAAGTATGAGAGATTTGGATAGTTGGATATGCGATCTCGTGCAAATCTTCTTAATCCTCTATATAAGTTTAGCAAACCACATTTGATCACGTGTACATGAGAGATGGCATTTCCAACAAATAACGTTATTGTGTGTGCTCTCTGTCTTTGCATTGTGGGGAGGAAGCTTTGTCAGAGAGCTTCCATTGTTAGTGTTAGAAATGCAAGTGTTTCTTGTACACAACAGAGGATAGAAGAAAATGATAATGAAATGACCAGATCTATCAGGTTCAAGGCTTGACTTGAATAGTCAATTTCTCAAGACAGATTTGCTGCCATTTTTCTGAAAGTTCCAGCAAGTGCAAACGAAAGAAATCTACAATTTGTCTTCAGGATACAATGAACTCTCAATCCGATTTTCAACACAATAAATTGCACATTTAAGTGTTGAACAAATCTCTAATTTTGACACCGATATGCCTTAAGACGTTAAAAAAAAATTCAACAAGAGATCAGATCGAGAGTAATTACACAGAAGATGATATAATCTTGAGGATTAAGAGTATTATATTTTGGATAATAAAATTCAAGATTTATATCAATTGAAAGGTTATAGATTTCTTTCTAAAGAGATGTTAAAGTGCCTCTTCAAGAAATCTATATCCATTCACAACAAACAGTAGCCTTTCATGAAAGGAAAACTGTATCCACATAAGTGAGACATGGCATAGGTGCCAGAGTGCCAAAAAGACTATGGCTCTCTTAGCTCCTTGCGACGATGCGCACGTGCGAAGTGCTAAGTGCGCCTAATAAAGCGCCCGAGCAACCCTGTAGCCCACGCCACGCAAGGAGATTTGAACCCTGGTTGCATAAGTCAAAACCCCTCCTCTTACCGACTAGTTATACACACTATTTATGGAAAGTTTAAATAATTAATATATTTATTTACTTTCTAAAAATAACTTTATTTTTTAAATTTAATTTTATTGTAAAAAACACAACAGTCAAACTCTTGCTTTGCCAAAGAGTTGTTGTTGTGAAACTCTTGCCATGCTTTGCAGAGAGTTGTTTTTCTAGGTCCTTAGCATTTAATGCTTCACAACACAAACACGCCTCTAATCTTTTGGCTTTGATGTTCATCTCCACTACATGGCGTACATGGCTACCATTTAGCATCTTCTGGGCTCTTTGATTTAATTGTAACAAGTCAAGTGTAAACAGGCCCTCCTTACGAAATTCAGTCATGAATGACCTCTTTTTTGTGAATAGCATGAAGTTGACTGGTTTTTTATCGAAATGTATGAAAACTTAAACATGTGTTTTGATGGGTTATGGTAGAATATTTTATGGAGCCTCTCTCACATGCCCTTTGGAGAAAGATCAATGTGGACAAAACAACCGCCGAGTATCGGGTGAAAGTTGTTGAACCAAGCTGGTTCTTTGGCACTTTAAATTCCATAATGAATCCATTGAGTTTGAGCTACTTGGGATCGTATATAGTTATCATGTGTGAAGTAAACTAGCGACAAGTTAGCATGGTTTGATTTTCACCACTGCGCACTTGACTGCACATGCCCTTCATTGCATGGGATTGTGGATCTCATCTATAATAGACATGTTGTACCCAATCATCTACCAAGACGCCAATTACACTCAGTACAATTTATTCAATCTCGGACTTGAAATTATATATAAACATGAGGTTGTGGAAGGATTTTGTGTCTTGGTGTAATGGCTTTGACACACCTTTCTATTTCCCTAATAATACTTGTCGAGCTTTTAATGCTTTAAATTCCATTTAAAAGTCATTGGAATATAATAGTACATAGAATCATAATTGTATTTGCTCTATAGAATTCATTTTATATACAACAGGGCATTCATTGTCACATGACTGAATCATGCAATGAAGATAGCTATCGTAGTCATTTTGTCATGTTTCAAAGATACTGTTATAGACATTATGTCACACAATAGTTGTTTGGTAATAGATATTTTTCAACAAAGTATTCATTAATTTATGTGATGATGTGATGAGAGATCTACTTCCAATGAACTATTAGTATAATTAATGAATAAACGGGTGGCATGAGGCATTTTGATTTGAGAGTGCATTGCTGTAACACCCCAAACTTTTCAATACCCGAGTATTAAAAGTTATCGAGTGTTACCATGAAATTTAACTTACTATGTACATATGTATGATACCGATCTAGCTATCCTAACCTTACATCCATTCTCCAACACGAATCAGACCGTTGAGAATAATTTCCATTCATATATCAAGTCATTTGACCATTTATTTTGAGAAAATATCAATCATCATAAACCCAAGTATTCTTACTTGTCCATCATAACCAACCGTTCAGTTAACTATTAATCGCTAGGTAAAAATATATGACCATCCACTCTAACTTTGGACCACCTGATCATAGTAAAACTAGCTACTTGATCTCAACACCCACTCGCACACATGTCAAATTGAGATTATGATCCGTTCATCTTATTCACTACCTATGAATATACTTAACCCACCATCAAAACTACGATATGAGAAATTTATACATGTGAACAAGTCACTTGAATCTAACGGCATACATGTTCTACCTCTATATCACTCAAAAAACTCACTTATTTGAGAATACTTAGGCATATGATGACCCTATCTCAAAATTAACAGTCAGATGACTTGATCTATAATTGAAGATTATTCCCAATGGTCAGATTCATGTGGGAGAATGGATGTAAGATTATAATAGCTATATTGGTATCGTACACATGTGCATAATAAGTTAAATTTCATAGTAACACTCGGAAACTTTCAATACTCGGGTATTGAAAAGTTTGGGGTGTTACAAGAAATGCATAGCTAGGGTGCCCCCCTTGTGTTTTATAGATGTCAATTCTCTCCAGGTAGGAGGCTGAATATTATATTTGGGTTGGATCATTAGGAAGGGAATGCCACTCTAGCTGAATCTTTTCTTGTGTTTTTTGTAGCGACCAATAACTTAAATGTTTTAGTCAGCGATTGCTTTGTAGAGCACGAGGGAGTTGGGACATGGATTCCTCTTACTGTAAGATCTTTATCGGATGTTTAGTTGCATGAGCTAACACAACCTATTTTTCGCTTACGATATATCTCTCCTTCGCTAACTTGTGAGGATTCTATTTGGAGTAGATAGAGGCAGTCGAGCTGGTAGAGATGTGGGAGTAACGGGTACTTTTGCCATAGTTTTTTGACGCTTTGGTTGAGGAGTCGTCTCGGTCAACGAAAGTTGTGGGGAAGAGAGTGGCCGATTTAGTCTTCAACTTATTTATTTTTCGGTTGGGAGTTGTGGCTGATGGGGGTGCTACCATTTTCTATCCTTGAAGCTCTATGGAAGAAGAGAATTGGGCAGTGGTGGCTTCAAGAGAATTATTGATCAACTTTTGATAATGGTCACCCCGCCAAGCGATGAAAGTATCCATTATTTGAGACTTATTTGGATAGGTAAGATCGAGAGTCTGATTGGCCGACTGGAAAGTACAGTTGAGAGAGTGATAGAGATCGTTTTGATCGGCGATCGGCCGAGTGAAGGGAGATCGATTGCAGGTCATCCGAGTGAACGGATGGGGGATGTACTAGATGAGATCGTATTGACAAACGAGTAGATTCATACAGTACTGCTCAATGCCTACTTTGACATTATTGCCAGTGTCATTTATGCCACCATGTGGGAAATCCATGCATATGAGATGACTCTCCTAAGCAAGGTGCATTTAAGATACCACACGATCGTCCTCGTTCTTGTATCGGCCGGCAAACCAATCTGGACCTTATTCTCTATCATGAAAGGGAGTGAACATCCAACTCTGTTTAGTGAACATCCAACTCTGTTTATCTCTATCAAATGAAAAGAATAAAGTATCCATATATACATATAATATTTGAGTTTCTTGGGGAGAATTGATGATGCATTCCTCATGTGAAAGAATAAGCAACATCATAATGAAGATAATGCTGTACAAGGGAAGGACAAAAGTATTTGTAAATCCACATATGAAGAAGCTACAACAGTCCTTTTGTAAGATACAAACCTTTTGTGGTAATCTCGGAGATACCTTTGTACAGGTGGTCTAGTACAAAAGGTATCAGGGCAAGTTTTCGACCCTGTGCGAGCACCTTAGCCAGTTGAACATACTCATTCATGACCTGCAGAGCATTCATGCAAAGTAAATGTCAGAAAATCCATAGTAATAGGAAGGCTGTATATTTTTTATAATCGACCGGTCCTTTGTGTTTACGGTACGTCTATATGAAGCGAGAATAAACCTTGTCGGCTTTATTTGTGAATTGTCTGGTTTCTTTTTGAACGAAACCGAGGAAAACGGCCTCACCAAAGGATGTTTGGTTAGTGTCGTAATGTCCAAAATCGTTGGACTCATAGAATTTCACTCGAAGAAAAATGTGTTGGTGGATGAGCTTCAAAATGTCAAAGTTGTTGTGAGAATGGTAGGATATGATGGGTAATTGCAAATGTATAGTTTGATGCATTCGTAAATGCCCAAATTCCTCCATGTCGCCTCATATTGAGATGAGACATGAGTGAACCAAATATCTCATTCCAGCAATGGTCTCGGCCAGGATCAAGGATTCTTTGGGGCATTAGCGGGTTCATAAATGGATTTATATTGAATTAGTAGAGTCTCGCCCAAACAGATGGGGAATAGAGTATCCATCATGCTAACTTCGTCAACATCAGTTGCAGGAGAGAAGGCCAATCCCATACAATAATAATCTCTAGTAGTTGATTTAAAGACTAGGTTGTTGGAATATTTTTCAGAAAGGGCATCCATCACTGTAACCAGATCATCATGGAAAAGAAGACAATGAGGCAACCATTGTTGGAGTATGAGAACGAAAATGAAATCAGAATGTTATGAGGAGAAATGAAGCATGGAATGAAAGAATAATCGAAATGGCGCTTATATCGGCTAAGGAAGTGGAACATTTATTAAGGTATCATTATCACCTTGCTTGGTACAATGCAAATACACGTGTTGTAGCAAGGTTTGCCACTTGTTTCGAAAAAGGGTGGTTACAACTGACGTATGAGGATGCATCGGCCATAAATGGTTACTGTGACATCGCCACGTGTATAAGAGCACTGCTGCATCATTGAGGGGTCATACGTCACTTTCTCATTTTTCAAAAGGCAAAGTGACGTAAGGGCAATGTTCATCCTCGTTGTTGTCATTTCCTGCGGGAACCAATCAGAGTGAGTTACGTGTGATCTGGACGGATCTGCATGGTGTATTTTGAAGATATGTGGAGATGTACGAAGATGATTTTACAATAATACAATTGAAGCACATCAAATGATGCCACGACATTGCTTAAGCGTCCGATGGAAGAGCAATCGTGCAAAAGCAGTTACATGACATATGGCAAGAGTTAAAGCAATGAAGGCCATGCAATGTTGAACGGTTATAGCAATCGTCAAAACGTGGGAAAGATCTAGATGACCAAGGTAAAGCTATAAATAGTAGATGAATTCAACAAGAAAGTGGTCTCACACCATCCCAATCAAACACGAACATTATTTCTCAATTATCATATCAATTATCAATCAATTACATTTACTAGTATAATAATTCTACTATTCCGCCTAATAAATTACATTTCTTAGGTAATATTTTAATTTTCACTTGCTGTTTACATTTTATAGTGTTAATCCACTAGCTGGTAATTTTAGCTGTAATTTGGGTCTATGCTCGTATGGTGAATTCAGTTTCTTATCCAATGGGCGTGTTTGGGCAGTCGGATTAGAAGGGATTAGGTGGGATGGGATTCATATGGTCCAGTGCCAATTCCACTCCATGTTTGGGCAGAATGGAAAAGCTTTGGAATTAGATTAGATGGAATTGCATTGGTCCTGTGCTAATTTCACCTAATGTTAGCAAGTTGTGTAGGTCCCACCACGATGTGTGGGCTATATCCACACCGTCCACCCATTTTTTGAGATTATTTTAGAGCATGGGCCGAAAAATCATGTAAATGTAAACCTCAAGTAGACCCCACCATAGAAAGCAATGGGGATTGAATACTTACGGTTGAAAACTTCTTTGGGGCCACATAAGTTTTGGATCTACCTCATTTTTAGGTCCATGCTATAAAATGAGCTTACAAAACAAATGAATGGTTTAGATATAACACATGTGTATTATTCTCAGTAATTTCAAATGATGGTGGGTATATTCATTCAATGTACCACCGTATTACCAACAAAACATGACATTAATCTTATCTCATGGCAAACGGGACAATACCTGCCATGGGTAATAATTACGTTTTTTTAATCCCATCCCACCTAATCCTTTCTAGTCCCACGGCCCAAACACGCCCACTGATAGAACCATCATTACCTTGAAATCCATGCCATCCACCCTAATGCCATTCAATCCCTTCCAATCCACCCGGCCAAACGGGCCCTCAAGTTGTGGGGTACAAATTGATGGATAAATTGATATACAGCAATGTTCTACGTTCAGCTGAAAGTAGACCAGGATCAGATCCTTGCTTCTAATATGGGAGAATACCGGTGTTTCGTCCGTCCATCCACAGTGGGATTGAACAGATCAATGAATAGGATAGGCTACGCACGAAACACCGTCGAGAACTAGCAAACCAAACAGGATCCGGAGAAAGGGCACCCACCAAGAGCACTGGGAAAAAAGGTGCGCTTGCGTTTGCGTCAATGCAAAGATACCGGGCGATAAAAAACAGATCTGTCCGATTTCCAAATGATTGCATTTGTCAACGCTCTCATAATCAGAACTAGAAACTGGGCTACATAGTGGCTGGTGTACCGCACACCACCCACCTAAATGGTGTGTTGACAGTACCAAGTTTTGTGGTCCCATCATGAGGTATGTGTTATATCCAAACCGTCCGTGCATTTGGCAAACTAGTCTTAAGGCTTGCACTGAAAAATAAGACAGATCCAAGTGGACCACACTAGGAAAAGCAGCAGGGATTAAACGTTTACCACTGAAACCCTAAGGCCCTGTTTGGGCAACGGGATTAGAAGGGATTAGATGGGATTGGATTAAAAAAAACATCATTATTACCCATGGCAGAGATTGTCCCCTGATTCCATGGGATTAGATTAATGCTCTGCTTTGTTGGTAATACGGTGGTACATTGAATGGATATACCCACCATCATTTGAAATTACTAGAATAACACACATGTATTATATCTAAACCGTTCATTTTTTTGTAACCTCTCATTTATGGTATGAGCTGAAAAATGAGGTAGATCCAAAACTTATGTGGCCCCAAAGAAGTTTTCAACGGTAAGTATTCAATCCCCGTTGCTTTCAGTGGTGGGTCCACTTGAGCTTTAGAATTACCTGATTTTTGGCCCTGCTCTAAAATAATCTCAAAAAATGGGTGGACGGTGTGGATATAGCCCACACAACAGGGTGGACCTACACAACTTGCTAACATTGAATGAAATTGGCACTGGACCCAATGCAATTCCATCCGATCTAATTCCAAGCTTTTCCAAACATGGAGTGGAATTGACACGGAACCAGATGAATCCAATCCCACCTAATCCCTTCTAATCCCTATGCCCAAACAGGGCATAATGGGGTCAGAAGTTTTGGATCAATCTGATAATCGTTTTTCCTATTCATCCAAGTCTAGGACCTTATGAGCAGATTTGATGGAAAATAAATGTTATGGTAAGCATTAGGAATATTTGAATGATGTTGTGAGCCTTTTTGGGAGCGTGGATTTGAAACCCCTTGGATTGGAACCCCTAAGATTGGAAACCCCCTAGATTTGTAATCCTCACAGTGTTTGACACCCTGGAGTGTGAATCAACTTTAATACAAAAATACCTATGCATAATACATTTACTAGAGTTGTGAGATATATAAATTTTGACACTATAGTTGTGATAAGCCCACTGAAATATATACTTTGCCTGAAAATGATGAAATTCGAAGTCTCGGATAAACCGCAAGCACAAGATAATGTCTGAGTGACTAACAAGCGATTTTTAACCGTTGATTAATAAGAACAATGTTTGGATGGTGCTTGACAATGTTTGGATGGTGCTGATCATTATTAGTGAGCCACATGCCCAATAAAATGATAGTGTACAATGACACACATGTCACACCTGCAACTATTAAAATGATTTTAAGTGCAATCCAAGCTCTCTTCGTAAATTGCAAACCCTCTCAAAGAGGGGATTAGAAATCCCCTGGATTTGCAACCCCAGTTATTTCTTGCGCCAAACAACCAAGGGGATTTGAAACCCCCCTTCAATCCCCTCCAATCCACGGTGCCAAACAACCCGTGGGATCCCCTCCAATCCACGGTGCCAAACAACCCGTGTTATCCCACTGCTCTTTATGGTGTCGTCTACTTGAGCTTTGTATATGTATCATTTTTGGTATGATGTTCTGAAATGATAGAGCTAAATAGATGAACCTTATAGATATAATAAACACATCATCATGAGGCCATATAATTTTGATCTCTTAACAATGGTACGGTGCATCAGCCAATCCGCTTCCAGAAAATGGGGCTCAGATTGTATGCAAATGTGTCCCAAACCAACGACCACCCATGATTTAATGAGGCAGAAATGTTTGAATGGTTGTCATTTCTCTACCACCACTTTCCTGTCATGCAGGCCATTTGAGTTTTGGATCCACTTCATTTTTTAAGGTTGCATCGTAACATGAGGTAACAAAATGAACGGGTAGTGTGAATTTCTACAAACATCATGATGGCCCCACCTAACTTCTAACTATGGAAACTTGGACATTTAAACTGCTCGTTGGCTCACCAGGTAGGCATGTGAGGTATGTATACTGGGTTCGGATTTGATAGTGGCCGGCATGTGTTTTATCTACACGCTTGCCGTCCATTTTTTTCAGCTCATTTTAGGCAAGAAAACAAAATAAAATAAAATGAGGCAAATCAAAATCCCAACAAAAACTTCTTAGGGTCACTACAGTTTTGATCAAGTTGATCTCTGTGTTTTCTTTTCATACATGTCCTGTGTGATCTAAACCATATGTTGGTGGCAAATAAAAATTACAATGAACCCTAAGACCTTTTTAACTGTGGGTGTTCAATCACCACTCTCCTGTAGAGTGGTCCACCTGCTATCGACTCTATTTTTAGGCTCATGCCTAAAATGATCGAGTAAAATGGAGGGATGGAGTGGATACAATACGTAGATCTTAGTGGGACCCATAGCACCTATCAGTGCTGAGATCTCAGTACTGGATCCGGGTCCAGGCAAAATCGTAATTTGACCGCGATCACGGGTCATTTTATCCAACCCTTCGCATTTCTGTTGCAGCATGGCCGTTCACGGTGCGCCCTACCTGACTCATATCTTCAACCACATGATATGCCGTTACTGGTTTTTGCTTTCTTTAATCGTGGGCCCATACTTCAGTGATCCAGCCCGTTGGTCACGTGGGACACTTGCCTGCACTGAGGGCCACGTCTAAATCCACCCCGTTCCTGAGGCGCGGGCTGCCTCATGTTCACGACAAAAGCAAAATAGAGGTCGATCCAAATCTTAGGTAGGCCACACCATAGGGAACGGTTGGAATGTGGACGCCCACCATTAGCTGTGTCCAGCATGGGGCTTACCATGGTGTTGAAATGGAATCTAATCCATTCATCTGATGCTGATCGTTAGGATGAAGGGACTCGCGAAAATTCAACCTACTTCAAAACTCAGGTAGGCCATGCCACGTGAAGTTTACGGAATGCTACAGTATTTTAGATGGCGCGGCCCACTTGGGTTTTGGATCTGTTGCATTTTTGGCATCGGTGTCAAAAGCGGAGTGGCACACCTGATGGACGGGGTGGATGTAGTTTATCCCGGGCTTGCTAAGCACGCACGCACCTCCACAGATACATAGCAGTCAGCCACGTCAACCAACCTGACACACGTGGGTGGTGGATGCTTCTTTTTAATTGCCCACTGATCCGTACCACAAAGTGTGGCCCACCTGACATGGCTCCAACTTCTACCTGATAGGGAGGTGCGTGTCCCAGCTCAGGATGAGATATACCATACATCGTGGGCTTCATAAAATCAACGGTTTGGATAAATGGATAATCGGCTCCACTTCTTCAGACAAAAACCCGAGGACATTATAGATCACGGGGTGGAGGATTGATTGTATGATCCACAGACTATACTAAATGGCATTTTAGTAAAATTTTATAATTACGCGGTTATTTTTCAAACGGAACCATCAGGCAGTTCGAATAAGTAGCGTTGAAGGTAAACTTTCGGGAGAAGCTGCCCGCCTGCTAGATCTTCTCTTCGCTGTCCGGAGCAGAGAAAATTTCCCTCATGTACAATGGCATCTATGTAATTTTATACGAATCACGCGGTTAGTTTCGGAACTCATTTAGTACCATCTAAGACTCGCTTCCTGAAGAAGTTTCCAGTGGGCGAGATCTTCTCTCTGCTGTCCTAACCAGGGGAAAATTAGGGTAGGAAATGCTTTCTCTCATTTTCATTCCATTCCTTCATTCTCAGATTTCTACTCATTCGCCCCAGTTTCCGGCATTTCTCTGAAAATCGCTGCTGAAATTTCCGAAAGTGTATTCTAATCCTCCAAGATCGATTCTCTTAGCGGAATTCTACACGGCAAGCACTAGCATTACTTATTCAGTTCTTTTTCTAAGCAGACCGAGTTTGAACGAGGTGTTTTCAAGAGAGATTTCATGGCGGTTCCTGTCGAAGAAGCCATTGCAGCTCTATCGACATTTTCACTCGAGGTACTGAAAGATTCAATCAATTCCTATTAGAATTCATGCATAGAAATGCGGACCTGCACAAGCACACACAACATTTAGGAGGTCTCGTGCGCAACCACTGTGACAGATATAGCAGATTTTGAAAATATCACGATAATATTGCAGAAATACTAAATGATATTATATAATACCGTGAGATTCTCAAGATATCAGCATTTTCAAAATATCGCGACAAATTCTCAATATTAACTCGAAAAATACTAAAAAGCTTAAGTTGTTTGTTATATAAATATAAATTTAAAGCTTTAAAATTTATTTATTAATTTGAAATAAATATTTTTGAATGTTTTATTTTCGGTGAGATTTTCCTGATGATATCCTGACAGAAACCTCAAAAAATTGAAATCTCCTGAGAAATTTCAAGTTGAGAAATTGCTGAGGATGAGATTTGTCACTATGTGCAGAAATAGTTAGAATGTGAAGTTATGGTCTGAGTGGCATAACTGCTGACGTGTCATGCTTAAATGACATCCATGCTGTTGCTAAACCAGCAAGGAAATGATTGGAAACAAGCAGTATGTCCTTAACCCAACAGTCTGTTCTGGAAATGGTTGTTCTTAAACAAGCACCGTGCTGTTCAACACAATGTGCTTTTCGATTTCCAATTTCCATTTCGGATTATATATTATCTGGAAATGGTCATTTTGTTTTAGTCGTTTATGGAATCCATGAAGGATGCTATGAATTGAATGCTCTTCATTTGGGTACTAGAATGCAGGGCCTGAAATTGAATAGTATTGGCTAAGAGCATGTAGAAGTTGGGTGCAAGATCTTGATTTTTTGCTGGGTTTTTAACAGAATATCGGTTATACTCTAGCTAAGATGAAATGTGCGTTAGGTTGTCGGGCCTGCCGCCTGCTTGTTTTAATTGTCAATTGACTCTGTCCTCTCATCTATTGAACTTTTGAGAGTTGAAAATTCCTGAATAGTTGCACCTTACTAATTTGCTCCCTTAAGTCTAGGGGGCCAATTGGTGCATTGGTTGCTTCAAATATTTTGGTATGTTAAATTTTTTATTTTTATTTTTACTCTTTAAATTAAAATTCTGGGATGCTTTCAGCAGGGGATTTTGTAGGCTTTGCTGAAATAAAATACAAAAATTTTCTTTTGCATAATTATAATAGGGTTGCGTTTGAATGCACTATAAAAACAAATCGCAATAATTGGTCTAATAATGTGGAAATAGCCAAATAACAGCCACCACAAAGGACAAACAACAACTGTAGTTCAAGTTGGACTTGAAAGCATTCCTACTGCAGTTTGAGGGCTACATTATCATTATGGAACAGCATTTATGTTTGTAATTTTCTCTTGATTATTACTATTTAATGTTCACAATTCAATTTACTTGCATCCAAATGCATTCTAACATTGCCAACCATATCATGGTTATGAAGTTGAGAAACACTTTCTTCCACTTTATTATCTTATCCATTATATATATATATATGCGCACACACACACATTCATATATACATATATGTATATTAGTGTTTTAAATAGTGAATAGCGTCAATGGAATGCAATTTTAGTATCAATAGGAGTGAAAATGAGGAATTGGTTAAGATTGTTGACCAAGAGGTACATGAAACTATTCATTTTTGATATCTTGGGTCAATAGCCAAGGAGTCAGTAGAGATTGAGAAGGACATGGCTCATGGAATTTGAGCTGTGTGGATGAAGTGGAGATGTGCCTTTGGAGTTTGATGTGATAGAAACATACTAATGAAACCGAAGGGAAACTTTAATAGGACAATGTTGGGTAGTAGAGGAATAACGTGTCCATAGTTAGAGTGTGGTGGAAATAGGGTTGTACATCGAGTCGAGTTGAGTCGAGGTGGGCCAAGCTCGGCTTGACTCGTCCATGCTATACTCGAGTTCGAGCTCGAGCTCGAGCTCGCCCTCGAGCTCAACATTGAAGCTTGGCTTGTTTGCCAAAGCTTTCGAGTCGAGCTAGTGGTTCGAGTCAAGTCGAGTTTACCTCAGTAGGGTAAGGGAAAGAAAAAGAGGGAATGGGGACAGGTAGGGTCGGGTAGGATTTTTTAGTAAAAAACTTTTAAGTTTTAACTTCTTTTTTTAAAACTTAAAAATATATATATATATTATATTTAATATTAATATAATATATATTATTAAAATATATTACTCGAGCCGAGTCGAGTTGAAATACACCATGGTCGAACTTGGCTTGAACTCAACTCGAGCTTTAGTAAACAAGCTTGACTCGCCTTGAGTCGGCCTTTCAAGCCGAGTCAATCCGAGCTGAGTCGAGCCGAGTCGAGCGAGCTTTTCGAGCTAGCTTGACTCGTGTACAGCCCTAGGTGGAAATGAGGATGTTAAGATGGATGAGTGGCAAGACAAGGAAGGATAGAATTAGGAATGAATGCATTTGGGGGCAACTTGAGAGTAGCAACCACCACTAGGTAATAAGTTGAGGGGAAGTAGATTTAGATGATTTGGCCATGTGCAACGGGGTCCAAGAACTCCGCCGTTTAGAAGGAGGGAGTTGGAGTCTCTAAAAAGGCAAGGGGAATGCCCAAAGGATATGGGTGGAGCTAATAAGAAAAGACTCGAGGACCTATGGTTTAATTGAGGATATGGTTCGTTGTAGAGTGGAATGACATAATAGGATTTATGTAATTGACCCCAAAATTTTTTTGGACAACACGGGGTGTCCTCGCCCCATTTGAGGCGAGAATATTCCCTGCGGATAAATGCAATCAACTGCAACCACGTGCATCGGGTAATGTCGTGGAGGGGAGTCAAGCCCACGCCTTTAGGGAGCAAACCCACAGTGCTGGCCACTTGCCCAAACCTTGTTGGGTTAATTGACCCCAATTAGTTGGGATAAAGCTTTGATGATGACAATGACGACGAAATAGCAGAGAACATGTAGCATGTCAGCCACCCCTTTAAAGAGTAGAGCAGAAGTAACATTCTGCTTCTATTTATTTATTTATTATTATTATTATTTTTTTTTTGCGTTAGCTTGTTAGTACACACCCATGTTAGTACACACACTCCATGTTAGCCACCCCCGCTAGGGATCAATACCAAGACCTCAAGTGTTGAAACGAGGTATCTCCACTCAGTTTGCCAGTTGAGCTATGGATCTGGGTGTCATTCCGCTTCTATATTTTAATTAAAATAATAGGAAAAAAATATAAGAAATAGAAGCAAAGACAAAATAACAAAAATATAAAAAAAAATCTAGGAAAAAATGCTTGATTTTTCAAATAAAAGCATGCCCAAGACAAGTTATCAAAAGGCATCCCACTTTTCAAGGAAAAAAAAAATACACCAACAAGTTTATGAGCAAATTGTTTGTGTGGGGTCAACCATGTGTTTATGCCATCCAACCAATGGATCAGGTGAGCCCAATCATGGTGATCGGGTGTCCAAAAATCAGGATAGCTAATCATCTAGTGGGCCACACCATAGAAAACAACGGACGAACACCCAAAAACCTCCACTATGGTGTGGTGGCGCACATGATGTATGGCATGGCACACATGTCATGCCATACATGCACCACAACAGGCCCCACACAATAAAGTGTTGTAGAAGAAGCTTATTCTACAACATTCATAAGAACCTGCCCCCCAAAAAGAAAAACAATGACATGCCAAAAGAGAACCTACTTAAAAGGGGGATCATGGGCAGGAACATACTTCTCTTGAGCTTTAGAAGAGATTTGATAATAATAATAATAAAAAACTTACAGCTTCAGAACCGTCAAATGAGGCTACTAGCGTGAAAAGGGGCAAACTTGATCTCCTTTGTTTGGGCTCCCATGCCGCTGAAAATTTACCCATCTTCTCTGAGGGCATAATCATCCCATTTGATTTTTGTCACAAACAGTCTTATGGATATAGAGTATTGAATGGGCGAAATTTTGCGGTCGGCGGTATATGTTTTTGAAGTGTCAAGGCTTTTGAAAGCCTTCTTTCGAGTGCCTTTTTTGTTTTATGAAGGATAAACTCTATGTTAGTTTTAGATCATTTAATAATGGTTGAAGAGCTACACTTGGCATGGTTGTACTAATGGTTAGTAGGTGTGGTTCTAGAGATATACTCTATCCACGATAGGACTAACAGTTTGGATGGTCTTGATGGTTGGATGTCAGTGCTCACATGTTAGGAGAATGAATCATCACCAGTTTTCACACACACACACACACACACACACACACACACACACACACACATAAAGGCTTCACCAATTTTCAACTGGTGCTTAACTATCATAAAATTCAATAACCCAAAAGCTCAACTTTTTAAAGCTTTATAAAGCAAGATCCTCTGTAGTGTATGGCTGTACGCAACGTGTATCATATGCTACATAGTGTAATAGTGTATGCTACAATGGATATGGGCAGATAGCATATGCTATAGTGGATTGGCGCCATTTGTGTATGCTACACGTAGTAGACTCTATGCTACATAACATAATGTATGCTCTGTTGTATTTGATGTCTTAAATCAAGTTAGATATAGGGTCTGTCGATGCCATCGACAGTCTGTTCAATGTCACCTTCAATGGCATCGAACGGTGCTCGATCCCATCGAGATTTTTCGGATTTTCTCCAGTTGGTTGCTGACCTATCTAGGCACTTTTTCGATGCCATCGATGGATGTTCGATTGAACCTTCGATGACATCGAACATGGATCGATGCAATCGAGATTTTATAAAAAATCGGGTCTTGTCTCTGGACAATTTGGGTGTTAGTTTGATGCCATCGACCCGACTTCGATGCCATCGAAGGATAAGTTTCGATGACATCAAAGGGCGTTCGATGACATTGAGTGTTTTGTGCAGAATTTTGTGGATTTGCCAGATTTGCGAAATTTGTTTCTGATTTTGTTTGGGATTCTCCCATAGCATATAAATATGGGTGTAAATGGGATTGGGATGTATTCCAAGGGTTTCTAAATAGTTTTAGGGTTTCAAAGGGGTAGAGCAAGGGTGAGATTCGAGGTTGTTTGAATTGGGTAAGCCTTCTCTCTTTGTAATTTTTGCTTTCATGGTGAATTTCTGTCGCTTTGTGCCGTGGTTTTTTCCCGAAAGGGTTTTCCACGTTAAATCGCTGTGTTCTCCTTTGTGTTTGCTTGGTGTTATATGATTGCTATCCTAGATTCATCTTTGTGTGATTACGCCGTTCCCCCAACATGCTCCATGCTACGCTACAAATGTTTAAATGCGTCAACACACACAAAACTCTTGATGTTATTCAAATCTACTACAATAGAAGCGTGATTCCATTTCCAGCGGTTTTTTCATTTGATTCTTTACCCATGATGCTTCCTTTTATCTTTCTTGTTGAGCACTATTCTTGGCCATGAAAGAGTTTGGAATACAATTAGAATGACTTCTCTTGAAACAATTAACCTTTCAGGATGATCAGCCGGATGTGCAAGGCCTAGCTGTTTTGCTATCAACTGAAAGACATGCCACTAACAGCCCAATTGGTATGTGCTTACCTTTTCTTAGCCATGAAGCTTCCTTTAACATCCATTGGCGCTACTCTTTAAGTAGTCAATCCTTGCTATGATTCTTATGAATGAAACATTGCATATGAAGTTCTGTAGAACTAGTTGTGAAATGTATATTCAATTTTTGATTCATTTCTAAGCCTTATCCTACCATAGACTTGTATTTCCCTTTTGCTACTAATACAAAAGGAACAAAAAATGTAATGCCCTTTGTAAGGTCCAATATGGGGTGTGACCCCATGCCACACTTTAGAATATTTGCTCCTTTCAAATGGTGCCAGCAATGTTGTGCCACTTGGGAAGTGTTAAGGTTGCCTTGGGGAGCGTGCCCGCTATATCTTTCCTGTTAAACCACCTCAAAATTGCCATCAAGGGAAATTGTGCTCCTTGTTTCCTGTTAATTTCCTTAAAATGCTGTATTTAGCTTAAATCAAATAAGATATAAGATCTTGGCAAAGCCAAAAAGAAAAAATTTGAACTTCTTTTGCGCAATTTAATTTTGTTCACGAGGACAGATTTCATTTTGCAGAGTATAGTGATGTTGCTGCATACCGCCTGTCTCTAACGGAAGACACAAAAGCTATCAATCAGCTGGTATGATGATGCTTATCTGCTGGTTTTTTTTTTTTTTTTCATTTTTCTCTGGAGCAGTTGTGTTCTTGTATTTGGTCAATCGTAGCTTCTGTTTAGGTCACTTGTATGCTAAAAAGTGCTCATGCTTGTCAAAATTGAGTGCATATTTTACTAGACAAAAAGATTTGCTCTCAGTTTCTGCATTATGATCAGAGAAGTCTGTGAACTGTCACTTTTCTGCCTTTCTGCACATTATAAAAAAGAGCATTTCTAGCATCTTGCATAAATTCTTGTGGAAGTGTCTTTGGTAAAGCTTTGATGATTTACGCTGAAATTTGTGCAGAACACCCTGATACAAGAAGGGAAGGAGATGGCTTCTGTGCTTTATACATATCGCAGCTGTGTCAAAGCTCTTCCTCAGGTCAATTTCGGCTGCAGTTTGAAATGAATATCCCTTGCTTAGCAAGCACGTTTATTCAATGTATATATATATATATATATATTTGAAAGATGATACTTTATTAAACAAAAGTGAAAAACTAGGGACAAAAACAAGAGAAAGGAAAAAAGAAAACAAAAAAGCACACAAAAAACCTAAGAAAAAACTACAGAATCCTAAACTAAAATACAACAACAGAGCAGCCCCCTGCTGCACCCCCTAACAAACTCCCTCAGGGGGCCCAATCCCGAAACAGCATAACGAGTAACAAACTTGCTAAGAGCCCCCATACACCCCTTAAATTTGTTACGAAAGCAACGGTCATTCCTTTCTCCCCAAACTGACCACATTAATGCCAACAATGCCATCCTCCACCATTTCTTTCCTCGTTTTCCTCCATCCGCTGCGTGCCCAGCAACGAAAAGATCTTCAATCGAACAAGGCACAACCCAATTAACTGACGCCATTCTGAAGATTCCAGCCCAAACTTCAGTCGTAAATGAGCAATGAAGGAAGATGTGATCGATTGACTCCGTCCGACGATAGCACAAAAGACAAACATTGGGGAGGATTATTCCACGTTTGCATAAGTTGTTAATTGTTAACACTCTTTTCCTTCCTACGAACCACCCAAATGCCTTCAATAGTTGTAAAAACTGTTCTTTTGCACCGACTCTTGATGAAGAAATTTAAATGACTCAACCTGAAGGTTTTATTCAAGAGAACAAGAATTTCATTTGTTGGCTGAACAACATGCACTAAGGTGTTGGTACCAGTGGTTTGATTCCTTCATCATGGGCTTGGGATTTCAAAGATATGAGGTACACCATTGTGCCCGTGTTTGTAGCTATGGTAGTGACGACTTCATTGTGTTGTTATTGTATGTGGATGAAATGTTGGTTGCAGGTGCTAGTAGAGATACTATTGTTGTATTAAAAGCTTGTTTGGTTCGGAAATTCGATATGGAGGATTTGGGTGCTGTTAATCAAATTCTTGGGATAACTGTATTTAGAGATAGGAAAAATAAGAAAGTTTGGATAAATTAGAAGGGTTATGTTAAAAGAGTTTCGTGTCTCTTCAATATGCATAATTCTAATCTAGTTAGTACTCCATTTCCTATTAGTTGCAAGTTGTCAAGAAAAGAAGACAAATAACATCATCTAAAATAAATTAGGGAGCCTAATGTTTGCCATGGTGTGCACCAAACTTTTACATAAGCAGTGACAACAATTAATAAATACATGGGAACTTGGGTAGAGATCATTGGATTGCTACGAAGTGGATCTTTCATTACTTAAAGGTACTTATAAGGCAACAATTTATTATAGTGGCCAAAATTTAGGGTTGGTTGGGTTTGTGGATGCAGATTATAGGATATATCGTGATAAAATAAGATCTACCATAGGTTAGTGGGGTTAGTTGGATTTCAAGATTGCAGTTAGTCGTCCATCGTCTAGTACGGAAGCAAAGTGTAAGCATGCAGCGAGGGTATTTGGTTGAAGAGGTTGGTAGAAGAATTAAAATTCAAGCAGAAAGTTGTGGTGATTCACTATTACAATTACAATACATTACATTTGGCTAAGAATCCGGTATTTCATATTTGGACCAAGCACATTGATGTTCAATATCAATTTGTTCGCGACGTGGTGGAAGGTGGACAAATCTCATTGTAGAAAATTCACACTGAAGACAACGTAATAGATATGCTAATGAAGCCTATTATAAGGGAGAAGTTTGTTTGGTGCAAGACTTCTATTGGGCTTGTTGTTACTTAGTGTTTGGTCACGTTTAGGCATCACTGAGAGTGCTATTCGCACTATTAGAGAAACTAGTCTTTAAGGTGGAGAATGTTGAGCCGGTGGATGCCTTCACCCATAAAGAAACACGTACAAATGTTTCCTACATTCTCTCATCTCTCTTATATGATGAAGCCTAGTTTCTTTAGGTTTTAGGCACTCACTCCTTATAGTATGCGTTTTCTATATGAGGGGGAGCACAGTTAGAGAGAGCATTCTTCTGGGGTATGCTTTAGTGAGAGAGTTCTTGTACAGAGGAAGAGTGGAAGAGAGGTAAGCCCTGCATTTATGTTTTCTATGGTTTTAGCGAAGAAAAAAACTTCATGTTGCTGCCTTGTGGATGTAGGCATATTGTCGAACATATTGTCGAACCACATAAATCTCTTTGCCTCGGCTCTTATTTTTGCTTTGGTTCTTGGGTTTTTGGTTTGGTTCTTTTCTTTTGTGGCCTTGCTTCACTAGCATTGATCCTGTGTGGTTGTTTTTTCACTACACTTTATCATTCAAGAGAAAAAAAAGTATGCTTAGACGAGAAAAGTTGTGGAGCTGGAATTGGGTTAAGCATAGAGAGTTTCGTTGAGTTTATCTTGAAGATGTAATTGGTGGCTTTGCTTTTCCTAGGGGGGAAGTTCTTTTGAACTAATATTAAAAATCTTCCGATGTTGTCTAGGTTAGATCACTAGTTATTGTCATTGGATTGGTATGAAGCATTGGATTAATCGAAGGTTACTTGGGTAATTTCAGATCATTTTTCGGTCTTTAAGGAAGCTTTTCCTTCATGTCCAAACTGATGTGCTTTCCTTATTCTTCTTTTGTAAACCTTGTGTTAGTATGGTTCCAAACAATTTGTTAAGGACTTGTCCAGAGCCTACTGTTTCTTTGGAAAAAAAAACTTTGAAGAAAGAAACTGGAAAATAGACTAATGATTCTAAGACCAAGAATTGGATGCTGCTGCCTTCGAGCTTGTTGAAATCGAATTTAGATGCTTGTCCCATGCATGTAGTACATATGGAGAGTTTTTTAAGTTATATTACAATGGGGTTATTTTTGTCTTTTTACCCTCTAGTGGTGCTATTCTAATTTCCTTCTTCTTATTAATATAAATAAATTAGTCTATCACAATGATAGACTAATCCAATATCTCTCCATATGTTATCTTTTTTCTTCCCTCGTTTCTCCTTCTCTTCTTAATCTCTTCCTTATTTTCTCCCTTTTTTTTTTGGTTCTTGAATTTCAACTTGGTATTAGAGCGAGGTTTCACAGATTTCTAAGTGGATCGCTGCCACAGGGCCTTGCTGACGCCAGCAACTGTACCGCCCGTATGGATATAATAGATCAAGAAGGGTATGATTCGAATAATATTGATTTTAGATGAATTGTGGCTTTTTTTTTTTTTTTTTTTTTTGGGCTAATTTGAGTTAAGTTTTGTGCAAACTTTGCATTTGTGGAAAGCAACCTCAAATCATGATTTTTCAAAGTCTCTCCCAAATTGATTGATGATTCGCTGTAAATGTGACACATGGTGGATCATTTTTTCCCTAAGTAGTCATCCGTAGCCTTTTGTTGCATTGATTTTGCGGATTTGTGGGGTTTTCACTGCCGGTTGTAGATTCGGTTGCCACTTTTGGATTTTGATGATTTTGGGGTTTTAGAATATTTTCCGCCCCCTTTTCAGTGATTAGAAGGAGTATTTGAGTTTTTATGGAGATCGATCCTTGTTTGTGCTAGATCTACCGAGTTTCTTTTGGGTTTTCTTCTAGTTTCGGGATACACACCATGCAATATGTGTATATCTGTGTGTTTAGCACTATTTGATCTCCTCTTGTACCACTTGGTGCACTATTGGGTATGATTGTTCCTTTTTCTATCGTGTGGAATGCATGTTGGGTTAGGGTTCACATATTTGATGTTGTGGGACTATTTTTGAAGTGGAAGGACATACATCGTAATTGTGGTGTATGTGCAGATCTTGTGTAGTTTGCTTTGATCTCCTACAGTGTTCTTGTGGATCGATTTTTGGTTTTAGCAAGGTGTTGTGCGTGATTGGCCTAGATTCTGGGCGCTAATATGGAAGGCAAATTCTTTTCAGGAGCTATCATGTGGTTTTTTGATTCACATACATCGTTGATTGCAGCTATGAAGTTGAATGGCAACAAGTACTCGTAATGAGCTTAATCAGTCAAGTTGTTTTTAGGAAGTAGAGAAAGGCTCATTGTAACGCCCCGAGTTTTCGCAGCTCGAGTACATACTCGTGCCTGAGAATTCTGGGTGCTAATAATGTAATAATTGGATGCTTCAAAATTGCACCTTATTTTATTTATTTATTTAAATCACATGCACTTACATTCTCGAAGGCAACCATTCACGAGAATAAAATCAACTGCACTTCTTATTTATTCAAAGTATAAAATTAACTATCTAATGCTCTCTCAAATGGGAGCTTAATACATTATCTTAAAGTAAGCAGCTGAAAATAAATAAAGTTAAATGTAATGCTATCTTTCTTCTTTATTCTCCCATAGAGTGATCATCATCTGTATCTTTAATCTGCACTTCACTTTCAATGCCTGTATGGTTGGAGAGGGTCAATGCCTTACTCATAGTGATTGTTATCCTTTAAAATTAACAATAATTCAAGAGATTCATAAGAATAATGTGGGGGTTCCGATACATCTCGTACTCCACCACTACGAGTGGTATTGGTATGCGTAACCAATCTACATAAATGCATGCCTAGCATAGTGTGTGCGGTCTATCATACGTAGTGATCATCACAATGTGGAATATAATTTATAAAAAACCCAGCTCGCCCCACATCCCATAGTACGGAGATTCGTCGGCGTGTTCAGCGCTATCGTGGATTTACGTGAACAACTCGAGGCAGCACAACACACGATCATAAGATTTATGTGACACGATTTGTTCATGGAGCAACTATTTGCGACATCTAATCCCGGAAGTGATGTAACACGCATGGCGATTTACTTACATCAATTGTGCACCACTACCCAAATCCATGAAATTACGTGTCGACCAAGAGGGTCACTATCCAGAGCGCATTACGTCCATGATAAAATATATGAATCACTAGATGTGAGACCTCTAACATATCACTTGCATCAATGGGGAAATAAATTGAACCATAAGAGTTTTGGAATTCTAAGACACATGCTAAAGCCATAAAGGGAGGTAGCACAAGGCTAACCTAATAAAGGAGAAGAGTACCAATAAGCTAACTCAATAAAAGAGAAGAATAACAATAAGCTAACTCAATGAAAGAGAAGAGTAGCAAATAAGCTAACTCAACAAAATAAGGGGAGATGAGCAAAAGGCCAACTCAATATAGAGTGAAAACATGCGTCGCTCTCAAATTGGCGAAGGGCAAGGCTTGTATCCATCACCCCACAGGAATTCATAAAAATCACGCATAATTAAAATCATATCTTAACCATAATTCTTGCATAGATAAATAATTCATAATGGTCCATCAATTAATTACATAGAAATCACAGTAAAAGGAAAATTTGCAAAAATAAGACAAATCATGTATAAATAAATTCAAATTAGTGTAAGCTTAAAGGAATCCCTCACCTTAGCCTTAGATCTAAATCGTAGGTATATCTTGATGTAGGAAAGCTTTTACATGAATCACGACATTGCTTGAGCAAGAGGGAGACACCACGTGTGGAGAAGGAAGATGATGATGGGCGTCTAAGCTTCTGTTTCTCTTTCTCCTCGGATGTTAGGAGTATAGGTGTGTGACGCCCCTTTTATAAAGGAGTGGGCGTGTGAGAGGGGGTGTGTTTCACATCCCACTTGGATTGGATTTCTCCAATTTGACCTTTTCTGACGATTTTTCTTTAAATCTAATTCGTCTATTGTGTCGGAGTCGTCAAATAGAGACAAGGTATATGATTTTCTTGGTGATCCGAAATTTAGATTGACTTATCTTGGAAATTCTCATAGCAGGTGCCAAAACGGTCTTGATCTCAATTAACGGTCCATGCCTAATGATCAGGGCCCAATTTTGAAGAAAATGTGTAGTCAGGATAGACAAATGATTGGGCAAAATTTGGAGGTTGATCGATGATGGAAAAAGCTTAAATATGAAATTTCACCTTTCGCACCAAAACGAAGGAATTGAAGTCAAGACGATCATCATTCCATGGTGTAGGATCATAGATTGAGGTCTAAATTTTATATGATATCATAGTCATATGAGGCCAAAGTGTGGTCCAAAATTGAGTTGTGATTGACGGTGTAAAGTGGGTCAATCAGAAGCTCCAGATTTAAAAGGAGTTGGTAAACCTAAAATGGATTACTTCGTAAGGAAAAGCCTACCAAGGTGGGGTTCTCATATTTCACACTTGGTCCTTATGATGGAAAATCAAAGTCGTTCATACGAAGGGAAATATCCTACTACGACTACCCACGAATTTTCTTCACTCGATGGACACCAAAATCAACGGTTAAGGGGTTGATTTGTCAATTGGGCTACTTTACAATGATTTAAGAGCTGAAATTCGACGTGTATGGTTAATTTATGATAAATAGGCATGGTATAAAATTTCACATCAAAGGGGGTCATGAGAACCATGTGATCTAGAATTCGAGGGTCTAGGTTAATGGCATTAAGTATCTTCAATTTTGCCATATTTTATTTCTCCAACTTCCATCGTCCGTAACGTCGTACTACACCATTTGAATGTATTGAAATTTGACATACATTTTTTTATTTTTCATGCTCTTTCCATCGCCCTAGTTTGGGTCTTTGTCGCTTACAGATGACCAATATGCCTTTTTTAATGGGCTATACTGTCCTAAGGTCTAAATCAATGCTTTTATACATCTAATAGGGAAGTTAGTTGGTAGTTGTAGCATATACCTTACGATATTCGTACTAAGTAGTTTATTCCGATATTTGGGCAGCCCGTTTGGCGGATTCAAATATGATGGACAGTCAGATGACATGTTAAAAATAGGAAAACTCGATGGTTAGTACTCTGATCATGTATGTAGGTAGATGTACGGTCAATTTCATAAACGGGTGAACAGAAGTGGGTTTTTGGAGTGATCAAGTGGTAGAACCTGTATATCGTTAGATTCAAGTGACTTGTTCACATATGTAAGTTCCTTAGATTGTAGTTCAGATGGTGGGTTAAGCATATTCATAGGTGGTGAACAAGATGAATGGATCAGAATCTTTATTTGATATGTGTACGAGCGGATGTAGAGATAAAGTAGTTAGTTTTCTATGATCGGGTGGTTCAAACTCAAAGTGGACGATCATATATCTTTATCTAGCGGTGAATAGTTGACTGAACGGTTGGTTATGACGGATACGTGGGAATACTTGGACATATGATGATTTTGTCTTAAAAATCAACAGTTGGATGACTTGATCTATGGATGACGGTACCTTTTTAAATTACTTTTTCATTAAGATACCTCATTAATCAAGTTATTGTTAAAGAAGTACCTTCGTTAGTTTTCTTAACTTTTGTTTTAATTTTTTCTAAAATGACAAAAATGCCTACCAATAATGAGGCTACGTAAGAAGAAAAAAAAAGCGTAGTTAGATGGAAAGCAGATTGCATCCTGCCTTGCTTGGACGATAATCCATCTAGTTAGGGGCTGTGTGGGGCCCACCGTGATATATGGGTTTTATCCACGTCGTCCATCCATTTTTACAGGCCATTTTAGGGTATGAGCCTCAAAATGAGGTAGATCCAATGCTCAAGTGGACCACACCATAGGAAGCAATGGTGATAATGACACCCACCGTTGAAACCTTCCTAGGAGCCACCGAGATGTTTATTTTCCATCCAACATGTTCATAAGATCAGAGTCCTGGATGAAGGGAAAAAACAAATTTCAGCTTGATCCAAAACTTATGTGCCTAAAAAGTTTTCAATGGTAGATGTTTAATCCCCAATGTATGGTCCACTTGAAACTGACTCATTTTTGGGCATGTATCCTAAAATGATTTGGCAAAATGCATGGACGGTGTGGATAAAACTCATACATCACTGTGGGCCCCACAGTGCCTTGCTTGGATGGATTATCGTCCAGGAGGGGGCAAGATGCAATTGCTTTCAGTTGGATGTAATTGTCATTAATGAGGTGTAATTATCAAGAAAATCCTAAAAAATGAAAAAAATCCTCAAGTTTTTCTTGAAGGCAGATTGCATAGGGACATGGCTAATGGTTGGTGCTATGTAAGCCCATTATGATGTATGTGTTTTATCTGCGCTGTCCATCCATTTTTCGAGATCATTTTAGGGCATGACCCCAAAAATGAGGAAGATCCAAATCTCAGGTGGACCACACCATAGGAAATAGTGGTGATTGAATGCACACCATTAAAAAAGCCAATTTGTGGGAAAAGAGGTTTCCCTTTGATGTGATGTTTTAAATAGTAAAATTGGAGGGAAAAGACGTTTCCCTTTGAAAATTGCAACCCAAACATTGGAAAACGAAAAAAGAGAACATTTTCTAGGACAAATTTTTTAGCAAAACAAACAGGTGTAAAGGGTTTCCTTTCCGTAGTGGTGATGTCAAATTTTCCCTCTGCGTACGTCACTGACTTAATTTTCTTTTCCCTTCTTTTGTTTACCCCCAATCTAAACACCCCCTAAGGCTATTAATGCAATATGCCTTTTTTCCTTTCATCTTGTGTCCAGGGAGGTCAATTTCTTGGCAATATGTTAGCAGCGGGAACTCTTATACATTGCCTAAATGGATAGAATTCCTTTTTACTTTGAATAAAAAATTCATGATAATGGTCTCTCGATCTTAGCCTTTTACCTGGATTGGATTTTGTGGCTTTCTGGAGAGATTTGAGCAATGAAGAAATTGAGGAATACACCAGCCTCATGGATATCTTCACAAATGTGTCTTGAGGACGGTAAAAGGGATGTGTGGTGTTGGAACTTGGAGAGGAATGGGATACTCAATGAAGTGTTCTGGTCTATGCTTGTTGGGATTCTAATTAAAAAATGTAAGCTCCCATGCAGTGTTCGAAGTATTGACAACGTCAGCTGATATCTTGGCATTCCCACATGTTCAATACGATATCTTATGAGAAATACGTGTTTTCAAAGATATCCATGATAATAATGTTGATATCAGCCGATAAATCGTGATATCTACGATTTCCTAATATTTCTCGCGATATGTTTGACATTTTCCATGATATCTGCAATATTTCCTGTGACCATACCTCACGGGACCCAGAGTTGAATCCTTCATCTTAGAGGGTTTTCTTCCTTTTGTTTCTAGTTGAATGAAGTAGAAGCCGGCTGGAAATTAATTCCGTGGCATTGGATAATTTCTTCTCTATTTGTAGCAATTAAGCAGTAGTGGTGAATCTACAATTGGTATGTGTACTTTCCCCGCCTCAATTTGACTTCAATTCCTTTGCTCTTTAAAAAAAGAAAAGTTCAATCCTTCTCTTTGCTGCAACAGAATTGCAACGATGCAATTGATTAAGAAAGTTCAATCCCATCTCTTTGCAATGAGTCAATGTGATCTTTCAGAAAAAAAAGAATCAACATGAGACTTTGCATTTATTAAGCTTGCATGTCACTGGATTCTCCACATGAAAGAGAATGTTTTGATTGAACTGGAAGTCATTTAAACCTATTCTCCCCACAGACGAGAGTTCGATTTCCCTCCCCGGGATTACCTGATGCATGTGGTCTGCAGGTGATTGTGTGCATCCGTAAGGAATAGTCTTGCCTAAAATGTGGCGGGGAGACCCTGACTTCATAAAAAAAAGAAAAAGAAAAAGAAAATTTAAACCTATGCTGATGCTTATTGGAATTTCCAGCTGATACCAGTGTTGCTTTGATATTTTTCGTTTCTTTTTTCTTTTTCAATTTCTGCTGTAAAAGTTGTTTGCATACAATTTCGTTGTGCTAGTCTGGTGAGAATTCAAGTCCAAACACAGCCAGAAAATGCTGGGTGAAATCAAAGGAAAATTCTCAATGGGCATTGACAAATCATTCCAAAAAGTTTGATGCTGCAAAACAGCTGTAAATTGGTAGTTTTTAAATTTCTTTAGTGCCATAAAAAGGTCACCAACAGTTGATGGATTCCTCTCTCTTCATAATGCAACAAATATATGCGGCATTAACAAATCATTCCAAAAAGTTTGATGCTGCAAAACAGCTGTAAATTGGTAGTTTTTAAATTTCTTTAGTGGCATAAAAAGGTCAACAACAGTTGATGGATTCCTCTCTCTTCATAATGCAACAAATATTTGTGACACTTACGTGCTATGCAGCTGCCTGAGTCTATGAAACAAAGCCAAGCAGACTTGTACTTAGAGACCTACCAAGTTCTGGACTTGGAGATGAGTCGTCTGCGTGAAATTCAGCGGTGGCAAGCATCAGCTGCTTCCAAAGTAAGTACCTTCAAGCTAAGCCTGATGCATTTGTTTGAAGTGGTTTTTGCATGCAGTCAGTAGAATTGGGAATTGTGATTAATCATTAATTCATATTAAGCATCACACATCTGTTAATGTGGTGTAGATGTTTAGTTTAATTATATGTGCTATGTAATATGAGACATTGCTAGAGATTCATCAAGATTCTATATTTCTATTGAGCAACTTCACTCGCATTTAGACTGAGATCAACTTTGTCACTGTTCAATATCCCTTGCCAGCTCATAGTTGAAATGTTAACTTCATGAAGTTGGTGAATAGGAAATAGGAAGATCCTCCTATGCATACAGAAATAGCTTAGGAGTTCCAGGTATTCCCATTATCAGTCATGTGCTTGTAAACTAGAATGAAGTATGTATGGCTCTTGAATGGGTTTTATATGAGTAAGTAGCTTAGTGGAGGTCCCTCCTCCCATTGAGTCACAAACTCATATATTTATAATGGGATCCATAAGCATGTTAGCTGATATTTTCAGTGTTCAGAATATCACTGATAATATTGATGATATCTGTTGATATTATCTTTATCTCACCTCAGCCATAATACGGACACTGGGGTTAACAACACAGTTTACCAGTTATCATCAATGTTACACTGGGGGCAACAACACACTTTACCAGTTATCATCGATATTATTGATAATATCACTATCGCAAGATATCGGCGACATCTCTTTGTAATAAATACAGTGTTGTTGATACATGTGATAATATCACCAATATTATTGATAGTATCAATGATTCCAGCATTGATGCGTACAAAATACCAGAAAACCCAAAATTTCAATATTTCTTGGGGGTCTCTTCTTAGGGGTGTTTAAAATTATTGCATTATTGCATTGATTGATTGTATTATTTCTTAAAAATTAGTTATTAAAACCATATTTTATTAATTAAATATATTTGTTTGACATCACATAGTTTGGGCCTCTATACAATGGAAACCTACCATATATAGTTGATTTTTGTAATATTTTAAGTCCTAGGTGTGTAATCATGTGTTTTTTAACATCTCTTGAAGTTTCACTGAAAAATTTCACCATTTTTTGAATGTTTTCCCATGTTTCCTTTGGATACTGATACATTCCCTGGTCTCTGCATATCATCAACGATATTGATACATGTTTCCATATCCTAAGAGGTGACTACATATAACGATAACAATGCATAAAACCTTGGCTAATTTATGCATGTATCTCTTGCTTAGATTAAAAAAAGATTTGGCTGATCTAGTCAACTGGGTTTGTAGCTTAGACAGGCAGCTATTATTTGAAGCATCTCGCTGATACTTTATATATGTATTTTTATGCTCTTAATTGAGGTGGGTTCTGCATATATTTCTGAAATTTGGATAAATAATCTCATGATCCCTTTCTTGTTTTCAGAACAAAATAGTGTGAGGCATTCTTTCAAATGCTGTGAGATTAGCTGATGAGAAACTGGTATGTTGTGATGATGATCTAATAGGGTTATGTTCCATTTGATGCAGCTAGCCGCTGACATGCAGCGATTTTCCAGGCCTGAAAGGCGAATTAATGGCCCTACAATAACTCATCTTTGGTGCGCCATCTGTTTCCTTTTATTGTATTCTAATTTTGAATGGTTTCTTTTTTGCACTAGGCCAATGTCTGATGAGAAGTAGGGTATCTTAATTTATTTTAGTTAATATTCTGGTAATTGAACAAAGGCTCAATAATTTTTGTTGCTAGGTTACCTTGTTGGTGAAAAAATATTGCAGTGTTTCAAAACATTTATCTTTAATCTTTGCTGCTGTGGAAAATATTTGTTGAGATATGTGTTTGGAGAGGACCCCTTTTTGTTATATGGGATAGAATAATGGCCTATTTATAATTTTCCGAAGTTCCTTACATAAATAGAAAAGGGGGCAGGAACGCTGGCAGCTTTTTTTTTTTTCCCTTTCGTCCAAACATTTTCTTTTCTTCTCCTTTCTCCTTCCCTTCTTCTTCATCTTCTTTTCTGTCTACCTTTCCCTCTAAGATTTTTTCCTCTTCTACTTGGTATCGGAGCATACGTCCTTGCATTGATTGGAGGTTTCATAGGAGGGGCCTGCTGCTGATGTCATCTTGCCGTATGGGTGACATCAGTAGTGCACAGTTGGATGGTCCCTTGAGGAAGAAAAGTATAGGATCTAGAAGAGAACGATTTTAGAAGAATTGTGGTGTTTATTTTTTTTCCCCATGATTTTCGGGTTACTATCTGGTGATTTTTTGCTTGAGATGAAGTAGTCTTGACTGAAGCTTTTTTGTGTGTGGAACTTTTCCACATTGAATTGATGCATCGGACCATTTTCCATATCTATAATAAAAAAAATCATCTTATTCCATTGAGATTTGTGAATTTTATAATGAGCTTTGTAAAGGACGGAGCTGCATAACCTCGTTTAAGCCCATTTTTGGTTAGTTTTTATTGAGCCTCTTTGAAATTCAAGACAATATTTTTTTGCTATTCTTTAGAGAATATAAGGAACTGTTTCCGTGGGAAGATGTTGACTATCAGTAGTTCAGAGGCCACTTCCAATGTTTCCGGGGCCTTAAGTTCCATACCAGCCATAGGTGTTTATGGTGACAGCAGAAGATGGCTAGGTTGTGGAGAAGAGAGGAGGAGTGAGAGAGAAGAAGAGTTTGGGGAAAATGTTGTGTATCCAACATGCCCACACACACAATGTTATATTAGAATAGAACAGATGGACAACATGGATGTACATAACATGAGAAGAAAGTGTGCACATGCACTTATATTAAAAGAGCCACTTAACACACACACACACACGCACACACACACACACACACACACACTTTACGCTTACACTCTCTAAACTCTCCCTTAAGTTGGAGCATAGATGTTGATTATGCTCAATTTGTCATGAACATGATGAAGAGCATCTTGACTTAAAGACTTTGTAAGAACATCAACAAGCTAATCTCTCGATCGAACAAAAGGGGTGAAGATTTCCTTAGAGGCAACTTTGTCCCGAATAAAGTGACGGTCAACCTCAATATGCTTGGTGCGCTCATGGAAAACCGGGTTACAAGCAATATGCATGGTTGCTTAGTTGTCGCAATGAAGAGGAATAGGAGCCGAATGAGAATAACCAAGTTCTTTAAGAAGGGTGTGAAGCCACATGAGCTCATATGTCGCATGAGCCATGACACGATATTCTGCTTCAGTCGAGGATTGAGAAACAACTGGTTGCTTCTTGCTCTTCTATGTGACAAGATTGCCACTTAAGAAGGTACAAAAGCTGGACATAGAACTGTGATCATAGGTACTATGTGCAAATCGGCATCAGAATAGCCAGAAAGATGAAGATGACCATGAGAGTCAAAGCGGAGGCCAAGGCTTGGGGCTGATTTAAGATACCAAAGTATGTGGTATACAGCCGTGAGATGTGAAGAATGAGGAGCTTGCATGAATTGGCTAACAACGTCCACCACAAAGGAGATATTTGGGCGAGTAATAGTCAAGTAAATAGCCGGCCTAAAAGATGTCGATACATCCCAGGATCAGAAAGAAGAGTACCATCATCTGGCTGAAGCTTCTGCGAAGTATCCGTGGGGGTTGTAATATGTTTGCATTTTGACATCCTGGTCTCCATGAGAAGATTAAGAGCATATTTTCGTTGTGACAAGACTACCCCAGATGGGGATCGACCAACCTCAATTCCTGAAAAGTAGCGAAGAGGACTAAGATCCTTGATTTTAAACTTGGTTTTTAGAAATTCTTTGACATCCCTCATTCCAACAAAATCACTGTTGGACAATACAATATCATCCACATACACAATGAGAACCATGATTCCCGTTGATCGACGACATATAAAGAGGGAATGATCGGCATGACTACGAACAAAGTCTAACTCCATGAGAGCCTGACTAAAATTTTTAAACTACGTACACAAGGACTATTTGAGTCCATAAAGAGCCTTCTTCAACAAACATACAACCGTAGGATTGTGGGAAGCAACAAAGCCAGGAGGTTGATGCATGTAGACTTCCTTTGCAAGATCCCCATGAAGAAATGCATTCTTAACATCGAGTTGAAACAAGGGCCATGATAAAATGACGGCCAAGGAGATAACCATACGATTAGAATTAAGCTTAGCCATCGACGAGAATGTCTTGAAGTAATCCACACCATGAGTCTGCGTGTAGCCCCTAGCAACAAGACGGGCTTTATAACGATCAATGGAGCCATCATGAAGGAACTTGACCGTGTAAACCCATCGACATCCAACAAGTTTGTGCCCTGGAGGAAGAGGAACTAGTTCCCAAGTATGATTATTCTCAAGCGCAAACATTTCTTCCATCATGACATTCGTCCAGTTAGGACTTTGAAGAGCATGTGAGACCGATGAATAGTCTGTGATGAAATGGAAGCTGCAAATGACTGAAAGGACGGTGAAAGATGAACATATAAAATGAAATTGCTAATGGGGTGCTGAGTATAAGATCGGGTCCCTTTGCGCAAGGCAATGGGGAGATCTAGACTCGAGGTAGAAGAATCACCCGAGCCAACATCCAAAGTGAGTGAAATGGTAGACGACTGAGCGTGCGAAGATTTATCTCGATGATGATACATCCGCAGAGGCTTAAGGTCACCCAAATCACCAACAAGATGTGGAATGGAGGGGAGATGAGTCTCAGAGGGATCGATCTTGAGTTGAGAAAAATGGAATATTCTCAAAGAAGGTTACATCGGTAAAGACATATTTCTTGCGAGTTGAGGGGTTATAACACTCATACCCTTTTTGACTTCGAATGTACCCTAAGAAGGCACATTTAGTTGCCATGGGGCTAAGTTTATCATTACTACCATCCAAAATCTGAACAAAGCATATGCAACAAAAAAAATTTAGGTGGTAGAGGAAAGGGATTTTCATGAAGATACAACATATTAAGTGAAGATTTGTGAGACAAGATACGTGAGGGTATACGATTAATAGGGAAAGTTGCAATTAGAAGAGCATCACCCAAAAAAAGTTTAGCTAGGTGCATACCAAGGAGAAGGGTATGAGCAACTTCAAGAAGATGACGGTTCTTTCGTTCTACGATACCATTCAACTCTTGAAGTCTCTTATAGTTCATCAAAGGGTTGAACAGGATCAACTCAGAAGACTAGAGCGCTCAATGAAAATGATAAGTTGAGATACGACCATTATGGAAAAAACACCATACACAAGAGACTTATTGGGATCTCCATGGTTGACCAATGAAGTTTAACCATCCTAGGCAACCTTCTTTCTCCATTGGCTTTCTAGTTGCCTTTGTTCATCCTTCCTCGGGTGCTCTCTTCTTTCACATTAACCCCCTTACTGTGTAGTCATTGGCCTCAGACAGTTTATCTATTATGGAATTGGAATGCCTTTGTTGTCTACTTTTGCAATTAGAAGGTCCATCTGCTTCTACTTCATTTGTATAGTCAGGTACACATGTGTCTACTAACCTTGTCTGTCGTCCCTCATCCAGCCTAGGTTGTCCCTCATCTAGCCCAACCTGGATCATTGATTGAGGTGCATCTTTCACATGACATGTCCATTGTCCATTTTTTCTTCATATAGTCTATCTTTTGGAAGAGATAAAGTGAGAATTGCTAATGGATCCCTATCTTCTATTTTGGGAAAGGTGATATCAAACTTAATGATCACTTGTCTCCGTTCTTTGTTCTTCATGTTCCATGTTCATCCAGAAATTTATTGTCTGTTGTAGTCTCACAAAAAAAAAAAAGGAACTTTTGTGCTACTTTCTTTCCTACATATGGTATTTTTCGGGACTTGGTTATATGGAAAACAATTGGGAGTAGTCGTGAAGCAGATGGTCTCTATCTTCTGGATATTATTTGTTCTCTTTCAGTCTTATAGTCAAGTAGTTGCCTTAATAAGGACCATAATAATGCTAGGTCAGACCATGACATAGTCATATATGAAATGTCTTTTCAATCATTGAAGTTGTTATTTCTAGACTTGTTAAAGTGAGTTTTGAGTCATAATTTACAGTGTGAAGTTTGTGAGTTGTAGCATTGTAGATCAACTTCTTTCCCAAGTTTGAATAAAAGTGGGCTTCCATTTCATATTTTTGATTCTGATGTGTGGGGACCTGCTCCCATTATATCTGTGGATGGCTATTGATATTTCATTTCTTTTGTGGATGATTTCTCTTGTTGCACCTGGCTATATCTATGAAGACTCATGATGAAGCACCACCTATTATTAAAAAAATATTGTAAGATGGTTTTCGCCCAGTTTGATAAGAAAATAAAAATATTTCGGTGAGACAATGCTCGAGAATACTTTGAAGGTGAATTACGGGGTTGTTTAGAAGAGTATGGGATGACTCATCAAAGCTCTTGTATGTACACTCTGGAATAGAATGGAGTGGCATAACAAAAGAATCATCTTCTTAAAGTTACTTGGAGTATCTTGACAGGGATGCATTCGTGATGAAGTACCACATATTGTTAAAAAAATATTGTAAGATGGTTCTCACCGAGTTTGATAAGAAAATAAAAATATTTTGGTTAGACAATGCTCAAGAATGGTTTGAAGGTAATTTACAGGGTTCTTTAGAAGAGTATAGGATGACTCATCAAAGATCTTGTACATACACTCCTTAACAGAATGGAGTGGCAGAACAGAAGAATTGTTATCTGCTTGAAGTTACTCAGAGTATGTTGTCAGGTATGCATGTTTCAAAGCGTTTTTTGGGCTGATGCAATGCTTAAAACTGCCTATCTTGTTAATCATATGCTATCCAGGGTGTTGAAATTGAACTCCCCACATTAAGTCCTTTGTCCAGAGCAACCTTCTTTCATTCTTCCATCTTGTGTCTTTGGGCGTGTGTGTTTCATTAATATCCTGGGTCTGAGGGTGTAATTTTGGGTATATCTCTACATAAAAAAGTTACAAGTGTTTTGATTTTGTGTGTGGGAATGTTTTGCCACTATTGATGTCACCTTTTTTGAGTCCATGCCTTATTTTTCCTATAATCCTGCCTCTCTTTAGTGGGAGCTTAGAGAGTTGGAAGAGAAGTATCCATTGCCAGTTTATACCCTTCTTGTTAGTTGTTACCATTCCTTACAGTCCATCATTTGTTGTTCTAGTAGATCCAGGGCAGCCTACCAATACCACTACTGATGCTGCCCAACACTTATAGGTGAAGGAACTACAAGTATACACAAGATGCCAAAAAGGGGTGATTATAGTGACACGCCCACCCACTAATTATGATTCCTTGGAACCAGGTAATCCCTCTCCTTTCTCCGTTCCTTCTTCCTTTGAGGATAGTGCTCCCATTGCCTTATGCAAATGAAAGCATCAATGTGCTTTGCATCCTATATCCAAATTTGTCTAGTATGTAGCCTCGTCTCCTTCCTTTTATTCTTTCTTGTTTTCGATTTCTTCTGTTGCATTGCCTTCTAGATTTCAAGAGGTAGTCTCCAATCCAATGTTGTGTGAGGCTATGATGGAAGAGATGAGGGCCTTGATAAAGAATGGTATGTGGGAATTGGTAGATTTACCCAAAGGAAAGGAACCCGTGGGTTGCAAATTGATCTTTATAGTAAAACATAAGGTAGATGGTTCTATTGAAAGGTATAAAGCGAGGCTTGCTACTAAGGGGTACACTCGGACATATCGGATTGACTACAAGGAAACGTTTGCACTTGTAGCTAAGATGAACTCTATATGGGTTCTACTATCGCTTGTAGCCAACTTTTCTTGGTTGTTGTATCAGCTAGATGCGAAAAATTCATTTCTTGATGGAGACTTGAAGGAGGAAGTGTATATGTCTTCTCTACCTAGTTTCAAGTTCTCTAACAGTAAAGGAAAGGTTTGTAGGTGGAAGAAATCTATTTATGGGATCAAACAATCTCCTCGGGTTTGGTTCGAGAGATTTTGTCAAGCAGTGAAGAGGATTGATTTTTCCTAGAGTTGCACCGACCATAAGCCCTTTGGGAGGCGATGGGGATTGTTGATTATGGCTTCAATTGTTTATGTGGATGATATTGTGGCGACAAGAAATGATTCCCAGGAGATTCAAAACTTAAAGGAATATTTGGCAAACGAGTTTGAAATTAAGGATCTAGTGATGCAGGACAATTAATCACTTGCTCTAAAAGCTCGAACTGTTAAAGTATGACGAATTAATCCCTTTATCTCATAGCCCAGGCCCCACATCTCATGGGTTAAGACCTCGGCCGAACCCCCCTTGTGGGCCCCAAATCACATGGGTACAGCTTCACACGGGCCGCCCACCCCGACTGTGTCCCCGCATCCCACAGGCTACCCCACTCGAGCCCGGTGTGAAATGCACATTAATTACCCCCGGTGAGGAGTCTCGAACACGAGACCTACCCCGTGGGTCCTGCCCATCCCGAGTGTGCCCCTGCATCCCACAGGCGACCCCACTCGAGCCCGGTGTGAAAATGCCCCTGCATTATTTAGGAAATTTGAAATATTTTCTGGGTGTAGAGGTTGCTCGATCAAAGAAAGATATCTTTATTTCTCGTAGAAAGTATACCTTAGACCTTCTGAAGGAGATTGGTAAGCTAGGTTCGACCGACACACCTATTGATCTTAATCATAAGCTTAGCCGAACTAAGGGGGAGTTACCCAATAAAGAGACGCATTAGAGATCGGTTGACTGACTCTCTACCTTTCTCCAACGTAACCTGATTTAGTATATGTAATAAGTGTGGTGAGTCTGTTATGTAGGCTCCTCAGGTTTCTCACTTAGAGGCAGTTGAAAGAATCTTGAGATATTTGAAGGCATCGCTTGGGAATGGCCTTTTGTTTGCAGATCACGGCCATCTATGCATAGAGGCCTACATTGATGCAGATTGGGCTGGTGGTGTAGATGATAGAAAGTCGACTACATGATATTGTACTTTTGTGGGAGGAAATTTAATGACCTGGAGAAGCAAGAAACAAACTGTAGTGGCTAAATCTAGTGCTGAAGCAACGCATAGGGCTATAACACATGATGTAGAGGAGTTATTGTGGCTAAAAATTCTGTTACGTGATTTGGAAATCAAGGTGAATGCTCCTATGAAGCTGTTGTGTGATAACAAGGCAACTATTAGCATAACATAATAGCATGACTGTACCAACTACCAAGCATATTGAAGTTGACAGGTACTTCATTCTTAAGCTAATTATCTCTCAAGATCTTTGTCTACCACTTGTAACAACTGGGAATTAGCTTGTTGACATTTTCATTAAGGGAGTTATTAATTCAAAATTGGAATATGTTCTTCGCAAGCTGGGCATGATATATATTTATGCTGAGTTTGAGGGGGAGTGTTTAGAAAGTGTCTTGGAATATGCGATAGAATAATGACCTATTTATAATTATCTAAAGTTCCTTTTATGTAAATAGAAAAGGGGGCTGAAACACATGCAGCTTTTTTCCCTTTCCTCAAAACATACTTATCTTTCCTTTCTCCTTTTCTTCTTCTTTTCTTTCTACCTTTCTCTGGGGCAGTGAAGATCATGTAAATAAGTGCGATCGTTTCAAATATTAATTTTGTTCATCATTCGTGGAATGATTGGTTTTGACATGAAGATGAATTTGGAGGAGCATTATATATATATATATATATATATATATATAGGAAAAGGTACTATGCGCTCGAGCTGATTTTAATGTCCCATGAGGTCGAGCTGTGTGGGCCCCACCGTGATGCGTTTCGAACATCTACCCTATCAGTCAGATGCACCATTCCATCGTGTGCCTGGGTCTCAAAAATCAAGTCAATCCATGACTTGTGTGGGCCACACCACATACAGAAGTGGAGAGGGGCCGTGCACCATTAAAACATTCATAACCATTTTCGAGGGCCCACAGACATGTGGTTTGCAAATCCAGCCCATCCATTATGTGTGTCCCACTTGAATGAGGGTTCAGACCAAGTTTCAGGTGCATGCAAAACTCAGGTGGGCCCCACCAAGTGCTTTTATATGTTTTAACGGTGTCTTCACATAATTTTAGATGGTATGGCCCACCTGAGTTCCGTATACGGCTGATTTTTGGGGTATCCCATAATTTAAAGGGGACCCATCAAATGCACGGTGTTGATGGTCGAAACACATCACGGTGGGGCCCACACAGCTCAACCTCACGGGAGCTTATCGTGAGGTCAAGCGCATAGTACCTTTTCCCTATATATATATATATATATATATATAAAATTTTTAATTCTTTTTTAAAATCTTAAATATAGATGGAGGGGCCCCTTGCCACCTTGTGCTGTCTTGGTAGCTGCTTGCCATCTGATTGGAAGTTGGATTAGTTAATCACTTTAATGTTTTACATCAACCTCATGCATTGGTTTTCTGAATAGCATTGGTTTGGAAGCAAAAAAGGAAAAAAAGAAAAAAAAAAAGGTGCAAAATATTTGTCATCACCATCTAATCCTTATTTCCCAACTAATTGTGGTCAGTTACATGAATCTTGTTCTACCATTGCAAAGTATGTTTATGCTACAACTAATTAATTGACTTTTTAAAACTGTCACAATTATTGCTTGTCTTGCTAGAAAAAATTATTGATTGTCTTGCTATAAAATTTATGTAACATGGCAATCCAGATGGGGTGTAGATGGAGGACTTGAAGCTAATGTAGTTCTGTTATTCTACTTCAGGTCCATGTTGAAGTTGCTTGATGTTCTGGTGGAACTTGATCACCTTAAAAATGCAAAAGCAAGCATACCCAATGATTTTTCTTGGTATAAGAGGTATGATTTTAATCTCTGTTTTATTTTGGTTTTCCATCCCCTATGATAATAGGCATCTTCTCATCTTGTAATTTGCATGACCCCATCATGACCTGGCTAACATCCCGAGGTTGTTATTTTTACTTTGGCTAACATCCATGGTACAACATGACTTGGCTTACATGTTGAGGGTGTAATTTGCATCTTCTATTGTTCCTTTAAATTTTTTTTTTTTTTTTTTTTTTAATATATATATATTTTTTTATTGATGAGGTTGCCTGGACTTCTGAATTTCTTTATATCTTATGGTTCTTGCTCATAACATCCTGAATCTCCTGGTCAGAGGGGCAATTGAGAACTATGAAAATATTACAATTAGGTCCTTCCTCAAGCACTTTGTCTGCTGCATTCATAGGCTCCTATATTTACCACTCTATTGTTTGATTGACTGATGTCATGAGACTGATCAGACTCAAGCAGACTGTGACTGTGAGAGATTTTGAGGCCCAATTCTTGAATCTAAAGGCCTTATTTTTCATACTTGTAAATTATATAAAAAATTTGACACTAACAATGACTTACTAAATTATAGAACTTTCTGTTGTGGCAGATGTGTAAATTGGCTTCTAATCATGCAATCATTAACTATTTACTTTGAATTTTTACATTGTGATTACTGTTGTTTCATCTCTTGAGATCTTTCTAAACCTAGTGAACACGGCTAAGCTGGCGTCGCGTCATCTCAGCAGATGTTTGCTTTTTCAGGCACTTCATTTTCATTATCTAGTCACACCCCGTTGTACTAGCTGAGAATATTGCATGGCTTATTCAATTCAGTATCAGTATTAGTTTTAACCACCTTCGCATTCCTCAGGACATTTACTCAAGTCAGTGCACAGTGGCAGGACACTGATTCAATGAGGGAGGAGTTGGATGATTTACAGGTTTGTGTACATATACCATTTGGTTGACGGGAAGAAATTGCCATGGTATACATTTGGTTTAACATTCGGGGTACCCCCAAACAATATTCTGTTTGTTTGGTATAAGATTTGGAGTACCCCCAAACAATATTTGTTTGTTTGAAGTATCACTTGAAATGGGGCAAAACTATTTCAGCAGAAAAGCATTCAACCCTTTCTACTCAAGTACTTCCAAATGTAACCTTTGTTTCACTCTGTCATGATGATAGAATCAATTTATCATCTCAGAAAGATCGATAATCAGTTACGGCAATCACTGTTTTAAAAAAAAGATAATCAGTTACCTCAATTTTATGCTTGATTGTGATCTTACTTTTTGGCAGATTTTCTTAAGCACAAGATGGGCTATTTTACTGAACTTGCATGTTGAGATGTTCCGTGTTAACAAGTATCCAGTATGTCCACAGATATAATTCTTCTAGGTGATGCCCTTTGTATGTACCAGGCAAAGAAGTAGCATTTACTTCTTAGTATTTTAAGACTTTTTCAAATAATTTAGTAGTGATTTAGTTTGTGTTTAGAATCGCATGTTATTCTCCCCATTGTTATTATTATGAGATTATTTACGTCCCCAATTAGTTTGGATAAGACTTTGATGATGATAATGATGAGGTTACTTACATATTGACATCTATTATGAGGCCCTTGACTCAAAGATAGCGTAGAAGACGTTCTTCAAGTTCTCATAGTATTTTGTGTCGAGTCTCTGGAGTTAGACTTTGCACTTCTGTTTCCAGAGCGTCACACCCTTCTTCGAGTTTTGCCTGTTCTTGTTGTTTTGGCAACATCCTCAGAGAAAGATGGGGAGTCACTTTATAAGAGAGTGAAAATCAACCGCCTAATCAATATATTCAAGGTATGGCTTCTCTGTGTTGGTTTATTTTTGCTGCTTAAGCCATTAATATACAAGTTTCTTGTGTCAGGACTGTGATTTGAGCTTTCTTATGGTTCTTATTGGCTTATAACTTCATATGGTTCAAAGTTAAGGTTTACAGACTGCCATGAAGATGACTATACCATCCTTTTGCAGAATGATCCTGTTATTCCTGCATTCCCAGATCTTCACCTTTCACCTGCTGCAATTTTGAAAGAGCTGTCAATGTACTTCCAAAAGTTTTCGAGCCAAACCCGTCTTCTAACTCTACCAGCACCACATGAGATCCCAGTTCGTGAGACACAAGAATATCCTTTGCAGTGTGCATAATTCAATGCACAAATAAGCATTTAATATTTTTTTGAGAAAGTATATTTTAAACACATTGCAAACTCAATACTAGAAGTTTCTAGAATTATAGCATGCTTTAAATAGAAAAAGCGCTTCACATTCATGAGCTAGATTCACGAGCTTTTGAAATAGGTGATCTTCCTTGTAAAACTGTAAGCGTTCGGGTCGACCACAGGCAGAATTCTTTGAAGTAGTAAATGAGAGGCACTGGTAGTATATGAACGTGCAACTGCAATGATGCACAAAAAAATGCTGAACCACACTGATACTAGATAATAACGCCCCAACAAACCAGGAGTGACATCCATGGATATAGCTCCCATATGGGGAGTCACGAATGATATTCACAGTGGTTTCACAATCTATTCCTGTAGATGCATCTTGGTTGGTCTTTTTTTTTTTTTTTTTTTTGTTTTGTTTTGTTTTGTTTTGTTGTTGTTGTTTGGGGTGCATCGTTCTGTTGATCAAGCATGAAACTCAAAATGGAACCAGGTTAGACACAATCGACATGCAATGCGGAAGACAAAAATAGGTTTAAGTTGATGGTGACGATGAGTGCAATTATAAAATGTCTAAATTAGACTGACTGACAACCGCCAGACATACATCCTGTGATGGAGAATAGGCAACATGGTTGATAATATACCTAGGCAACATAAATTATAATATAATGGGCAATGCTATATACACATTAATATAACAAATCATTTAGACACTAGATTACAATATCAGCACTGAGCCAAGAAGGTACCAGCTTTAAATGTATTCTGCACTAATTCCCATCATCTTTTATATGGCATATTTATACAAAAATACATAAATAGCAAAAATAAATACATTCTTATGTGCATATCCATCCAAAAACATATGTATACACAATTATTTACAAATATAAGTACGTGCATATTTTCATGCATGTGTTAAATCACACTCATAACTTTATATGGGTGCACACTAAAAGTTACAAACAAATATTGGCAGACGTGCTTATATAGAGGCATATAGATACATGTGTGTAGGTTTACATCCATGTGGACCATACCTATTGTTGTAAACATTCATCCGTCATCCATTGTGTCAAACAACCAATTGCTCTAAAAGCTTGAGCTGTTAGAGGATGTCATATCAGTCTATATCGAGGGACTTTAACACATTGATTCACTTTTACTTGAGTGGCCACATGCATTCACACCCTACATATCCACATCACCGCATGGTTTACAAATATCAATATTGTATTTGTAGGCTGTCACAAACATTGTTTGATTGTATAATTGGTCAAGATGCTTTGTGTGTTTGTAGTAACTTTGTCAGTCTACTTTACAAGTATCTCAATTTGGTCTGCTCTATTATTAAGGTACTCCTGGTTAACTGGTGCCTTCTTGTGGAAAGTGTCTTTGAATTGGTGAATGGTATTTTGTAGTTTTTTACTTTTTAAATGGAAACCTTGATTTAAATACTTATCAGAGGCAATATTTGATCATAAATCACATTGGAGCTATTCGTGCTGAGCATGATGATTTCGCCATTCGTTTTGCTTCAGCCATGAATCAGGTACTTAACTGTCTGGTCCTTGTTGGTCAGTTGATGTTGCTATAGAATTCTGCTCTACTCGAATGAGCTTATTATCCACATAAGGTTATATGAATTTGTTTTAGGGGATTTTTTACTCCAGGGTAATTTGCAGTCTGTTTCCTAACTCTACGTTTCCTTGGTCATGTTCTCTTTACCCAGATTGTATTATTGAAGTCAACAGATGGTGCTGATATTGAGTGGGGCAAGGAAGCTAAGGGAAACATGTATGATATGGTCGTTGAAGGCTTTCAACTTCTTAGCAGATGGACTGGTCGTGTTTGGGAACAATGTGCATGGAAATTCTCTCGCCCCTGCAAAGATGCAATTCCTTTAGAATCACATGAGACTTCAACATCGTTTTTTGACTATGAAAAGGTTTGTCATTTCGAATGCATTTTTCTAATTACAGTATTACCTTTTGGTCATACAAAGCTTGGTTCTCTGAGATAGTAATCTTTGTATTTGGTTTCTGTGCATTTGTTTTTCTTTAGTCATCAACACCATGATGACTCATGGTTGTCAGATAGATGTTCACATGCTGTAATTTCAACTATAAAGTAGTATGGTGGGCTGCTTGTTCTAGTGGACTTCCACATACAAATAACATGAAACTATACATGATCTGGTAGTTATGTCAAACCTTTTTGGTAGTTCATACCTGGTGTGAGCTCTAACATTATGCAAGTTACAATGTAACATGACAATGGCTCAGTAACTAGTTAGAATTATTTATTTATTTATTTGTTTATTTATTGGTTCTGGACTACCAAGGCCTCACCTCATCGGAAGCCCTTGGAGACTTGATCCGAAGTCTTGCCTGGGAAGATCAGGTGTCATAACCAGCTGCGTGCAGCTGGAGATTGAATCATTAGATGGATGATTCTTATTCACTAGAAATCAACTTTTGGCATTTTTAAGTGGGCATTCAACGATCATGCCGAACCATGCAAGATCTCCTTTGTATTTAATGAAATTCATTCTGTTACCTCGAAACGAAACATTTCACTTTTGGCAGAGAGGCAAATTCTCTAACCAATAGGTAGCTAGATAAGGATTGGTCCTCCCATCTCTATTCCTCAGAAATAGAGTTCCTCCCCTCGATGTCTTTCGCTTTCTTTTGAATAAAGTTTAGCGTTATTGTTCACAAATATATTTTGACTGTCACAAAGGAGGTCACAACGACCACGTCCAAGCAACAGTTCACCAAAAACACAGTTCCCGACAATGTTAGAAGTAGTGTTTTAAATAGCGGTAGCGTGATGCGTAGCGCTCAACCCTCTATAGCATGTAGCGTAAATACGTAGCGTGTAGCGTAAGCTACACGATATTTCTATTTTTTAATTTAAAAATAGGACAAATATAATAAATAGTGAAAAAAAAGGGAAAAAAATAGAAAAATGCCTAAAAGATGATTCATTTGATCAATTATAAGCATGTTCAAAAAAGTTATTAGTTATCATTTATCAAAAGCCAATCCACATACATAAGCCAAATCAAATAATTATCACATCAACAACTTCCTAAGCAAACCACTTTAATTAATAATGTCTAATTGAAACCACAAGTCACAATTATGAAAAGAAATAAAAATCCCATAGGTTAAAAGTATCAAGTACAATGCAAGTGTCACATTCCTCAACATTAGAAACAAAGAAAACGTGAAAAAATAAAAAAAGCTAAAATAGTAAAAAATATATTGTAGCTTACGCTACGGACGCTACGCGCTACGTAGCTGTAGCGTACGCTACGACCCCTGTAGCGTGCGCTACAGGGGATTTACGCTATTTGGGACGCTACGTAGCGCTACGGACGCTATTTGAAACACTGGTTAGAAGACCATGTACGGGGGCTAAGACCTGCCCAGTCCCAGAAGCTTAGGAAGTGGTGACCCGGTGATGTGGGAGTTAATGAGTGCAGCCATGGTGAATGGAAACCATAACTATAATGATCTTAACGTTGCAAAATTCCTTGTCATGAAAGGCACAACAATCTGGGCATGGTCTTGGAGTGAGGCTTGCTGAAATAGATTTGTGATGTGCGGACTACCTGCAGCTTGACAGAAAGACCCTGTGCAGCTTTACCATTCCCTCAGATTGGCTTTGGTCCTCTCCTGTGCAGCTTAGGTGGAGTGTGAAGAAGGTCTCCATGACTCCACCGCAGGGGAGAGGGGAGCAAATGATCAGCCAGATGCCACTCTGGAAAAGCAAGAATTCTAATCTTGTGCCAACAAGTACAGGCTAAGGACAATCTTAAGTAAATAGTTTCTACGGGTGTAAGCCTCCCAAAAAGTAATGGAGGCATGTCAAGGTTTCTTCTTGCCGGGTGCTGACTTGCCCTCGAATGCAATGTTAGAAGGGAGCTTGCTTAACTTGCTCTTGGTATTAGCAAGTGGGATCTCAAAACATGCATCAGATCAATCATTTTATTTTGTTAGGGGTCGTTTGGATGCCTGTAATTTTTTTAGTTGTAAACACATTACACCTGGAAAGAGTTTCAGGTGTTATCGGTTTACATGCTATTCCATTTGGCTTTTAAGTGGTAATCTGTTTACAGGTAAACAGATTGTGTGTTTGGCTAGTGTACAATGAATAAAGTAGGTATTCATACCATAGAGCTTGGGCGGTGGACCTTTCAAAATCTGCAAATCACAAAAGAAAGACTTGATTTTTTTAAGGGCCCTAAGAGAGCGTTAGAACATGCACACACTAAACGGATTGGATGTCTTCCACTATCACAATGGGCCCCAAATGCAATCTAGAAGTTTTTAATGGTGGATGTCCCATCCTTCCCTCGTGTGGTCCATTTGGTAATGGACGAGCTGTTTTTTAGGGCCACAGGAGAGCATCAAGGGAAGTACATGATGGATACATTGGATGTACCACACACATTACGGTGGGCCCCTCATGTCATGAGTGGATATTAATCATTGTGTTCTAACATGTATAATGCCTTTTTAGCTGTAAAGACTTTACCTGTAATCTGAAACATGGCTTTTTACCAGGTTTCAGATTACAGCTAAAAGTTGTAATCTGTTTACAGCTTAGACAGGTCTTTACAGGCAAATACATGTATCCAAACAGCCACTGTAATCAGATTACCTGTAATCCCTTTACAACTTAAGGACTTTACAGGCATCCAAATGACCCCTTAGTTTTCTCCGTATGTGTACTGGAGATGTCTTACAAGTGTTTCTTAAATGTTTCATGTTGAAGGAAAATTTGGTTACACTTGATCTGTTTTGTTGTATCATGTCAATAAAGGACACTTTTGCTCTTTATTGTCGGCTATGATGTGCATTGATGCCTTATTGTGTATGTAAAACCTTCAGGTAGTTCGTTGGAACTATACTGCAGAGGAAAGGAAGGCACTAGTAGAACTTGTGAGTTACATAAAGGGCATCGGTTCAATGATGCAACGATGTGACACGTTAGTGGCAGATGCTTTATGGGAAACTATCCATGCTGAGGTCCAAGATTTTGTCCAGAACAAATTAGCCACCATGATGCGAACGACTTTCCGGAAGAAGAAAGACCTCTCAAGGTGCAGTTGTATTTTAGTAATTTATGGTCTGATATGGTTTTCTGGAAATTGTTTTTGCTCCAATATCATGTTTTAGTTCTTGTATACAGTTGTGGGCAGTAAAGTACTGGCCTTGTGTACCTGAGCTGCAAAAGGCACATAATTTTACAAAACTCAAATAGCTTTATTGAATAGTTGGTGCCCCATTAGGCCAAATTACTGCACGGCGGGCACCCAAGTCATGTATGGATTTTTACACTCTAATTATATCACATGTGCTACATAAGCTACTTGGGCAATTTCCCCATCCTTTGCTATACTTTTTAAGGAAAATTGGTTAGGAGACTATCAACACAATTGTCTTTTCCATGTTAGTTTTGTAAGAAACTGGAATATGTTTAGGTCGAGTGATTTTTCTTTCTTAAGATCGTGCAAATTATTTAAAAATGAACTCAAATGTCAGTGATCTGATAGTGAGCTGATCTTTGAGAAATAAGCAGCCTGCAAACTGATTCTGTGTGACACATGCAGATAAGCATGCAAATCTCAAATTTGTTATTCATTTGTAACCTTGTTTATTTTATAGATGACGTTGTTTAGATTGCTTTACCTGCATGCCTTCTAATTGATAATGTTATGCATTCAATTGCATCCTTTAGGATTCTTTCAGATATGCGAACACTTTCAGCTGATTGGATGGCTAATACGAGCAAGCCTGAACCTGAGTTGCATTCATTACCACATGGAGGTGAAGAAAGCAGAGGAAATTCTTTTTATCCGAGGCCAGTTGCGCCGACAGCTGCTCAGGTTCTCTCTCTCTCTCTCTCTCTCTCTCTCTGAGCCGTACAATTGTACAACCCATCCGTGGATGGTGGATATGGGTCTAGCCCTTCTTTAATCTCTTTGTTATGGTCAAATTAGGGTTTTGGATATTATATGTGTTTGATTAGAATTCCTGTTTAGGACAGGTGGGATTTTTGTTTCTCTTCCCTATTCCCTTCTTTTTTTTTTATTATTTATTTTTTATTCTCATAAATCTTGTGCTGAAACTACCTTAAGAAACCTACGGTTTCTCTGTGTTCTCTCTTTTGTCGAGCCCGTGTAATGGCTTGTGCATGAGGTGTGTGAGATTTATGTGATCATCACCCCTTGTATGGCGTGAAGATGTGTGGGCTGATTTCTCCAAAGTGTGGTGTTCACTCTGTGGGAAGCGTGTAAATAAAGTGTTCGTGGATCGTGCTAGGTCAGCCCATTCTTGTGCAATGCATGTGGTACTCTTCTTTCCCTTGTTTTTAATGGAGGTGAGAAGTGATCTGAGAACTGGATTTCTATATCCATTCGATTATTTAGGGGGCTAAATAACCTCTATTAGATTGAATGGAACAAACTAACTCCAGTGGTCCAAGTCAATTCAAGTATTTTTAACAACAAAAGGCAAATTAAATCTTTTGACCATAGAGAGACCGGATGATAGTGCTAGTACATATAATCAATGGATTGTGGATAGTGCTCAAATTATGACATGGTTGTGGAATAGTATGGAATCATCAGTAACTGCAAATGCAATGTTTTGGATATTGCAAAAGAAACATGGGATGCACTGTGGGAGGTATTTGTCGAATAAATGCATCTCTCGTGTGTTCCAACTATATGAAGAGAGATTTGGAATCCAAATATTACTTAAACTTAAAGGGATGTGGGTGGAACCGAATGTCTATCAACCTCTCACTACGGATTTGGACAAACAAGGTCAGCAATGTGAAGAGTTTCAGGTAGCTAAATTTTATCCAGGTTAAAACTTATTAGTATGAGCTAGTTCATGCACAAATGTTGGTTAGTAAGGTGGTGCCATCCTTGAATGAGGTCTATGCCCATCTCCTACGTGTATATCTGGGGTCTACCAGTGGGACCAATGATAGCTCTTCTTTTACATCTTTCTTTGGACGAGGTATAGGAGGCGGTCACAGTGGTAGAGGTAATCAAGGAGGCCATGGTGAAGTGAGAGGAGGTTGTGGATTTCAGAAGTGTACACATTGCAGTCTTATGAACCATTTAGTTGAGAAGTGTTGGGATCTTCATGGAAAGCCAACATGGACGAATTAGGTATCTCGTATTCGAGATAGTGGGTCTCAACCTGCTAGTTCCAATTCTACAGTGTAACCACCATGTACATTTGGAGAGATGGTTACTCTTATACAAGAAGAGTATTTAAATTGAAATACCTACAAAAGCAACTCACTCATATGGCTTCTATGGTGATTTTTGCCCCTGAAGCGATGTTTGTGACCTCAGGTATGGCTTATTTAATATCCACATGTTCTACTTCATGGGTTATTGACTCTGGAGCATTTGACCATATGACAAGTGACTTTAGTGCTTTTTCTTTCATTTGTACAACGTTAACCGGTTCATTGTCACTTTGGCAGGTAGTACCTAGTCCAAAGTGCATGGAATGGGTACTGCTCATCCGAGCTCTTCTCTCTCATTATTATCTGTCCTCTCTGTCCCTAAATTTCTTCTAAATCTTCAATTAGTTTGCAAGCTCACTAAATCTTTTAATTGCTCCAACTTTCAATCATTCACATTGTGTTTTCTATGATTTTAAGACGAAGGAGAAGATTGGTAGAGAGAATGAGCAAGATAGGTTGTACTATCTAGACCGTGAAGCTATTAGTGCTAGAATGAAGGACATCTCTCCCTATCAGTGTCACTGCCATCTTGGTCATTCATCCTTGAAAGTTCTTAAAAGTGTTATTCCTTATCATCTATGTCAATTTTAGAGTGCGAAGTATGTGAGTTGAGTAAACATTATCATTCTATCTTCCCACAATGTGTGGAAAAACGTAGTATAGTTCCCTTCTCTCTAATACATTCAAATGTTTGGGGACCGGTTAAAATTCCTCGTAGGACAGGGCATAGGTACTTTGTTATATTCATTGGTGATTTTTTTTTTTTTTTTTTTTTTTTTTTTTTTTTTTTTTTTATTTTTTTTTTTTTTTCAATTTTGAGAGATTTTTTTTTATTTTTTTTATTTTTATTAAATTAATGAAAGAACAATATGAAATATTCTCTATTTTAAGACCTTACGCATGGAGGTACAAAATCAATTTAATTCGAAGGTGTCTGTGTTTTGTTCCAATAATGCCATGGAATATATGTTAGATTCCATTCGTTTGTGTTTGTCTGAAACAGGTATATTGCATTAACAATTGCGCGCACATACCTCACAACAAAACGGTGAGCAAAATAGAAAAAATGTCACTTGCTAGATGTAACTCGGGCTTTATTACTTCACATGATTTTTCCCAAAAATTCCTCTTGTTATGCAGTTCTTATGGCACGCTTCCTGATAAGTCAAATGTCCTCAACGATCTTAATAGCAAACTCATGCTTTTATTACTTCACCTCGTTACATCTTACTTCCAATTGCTCTACCGTTCTCTTTGCCTCTCAGAGTCTTTAGATGTGTATGTTTTGTTCACCAGTTGGAGTTAGACCATGATAAATCAAATTATAGAGCCATCAAATGTGTCTTTCTTGGATACTCTTGAAAACAGAAGTTATTATTGCTACAATGATGCAGGACAATCAACCACTTGCTCTAAAAGCTCGAACTGTTAGAGTATGGCGAATTAATCCCTTTATTTCATAGCCCAGGCCCCACATTGCATGGGTTAGGACCTCGGCTGAACCCTCTACGTGGGCCCCAAATCACATGGGCCGCCCACCCCGAGTGTGTCCTCGCATCTCACGGGCTACCCCACTCGAGCCTGGTGTGAAATGCGCATTAATCACCCCCGGTGAGGAGTCTCGAACATGTGACCTCCTCCGTAGGCTGCACCCACCCCGAGTGTGCCCCTGCATCCCACAAGCGACCCCAATCGAGCCCAGTGTGAAAATGCCCCTGCATTATACAACCCTTCACTTTGGAGACAATATGTGTGCATAAATGTCACTTTCTTCAAGTCCACTCCATTTTTCTCAAATGACAATAAATCTCTTGATATAGGAGTTGTCTCTATACTTGTTGCAGTTGATGAAGACACAATTCCATCTCCTACCACTATATTAAATTGATGGTTTACTCATGTAAAAAATGGACAGACACTACAACCACTTAGAAAAGGTCTAATATTCCTATGGCCCTCAGAAAAGGTAAGCGTGCATGTTCCGATAATCTTTTTTTCTAAATATGTGTCTTTCCAAAGCTTGTCTCTCAATTTTTGTAAATTCGCTCTATCCTTGCATCTTATTCTATTCCCAAGTAATATCAAGAAGCATTGTTAAATGAGGAATGGCAGTGGGCAATGGAAGAGGAAATGGTTGTTCTTTATCAAAATCACACTTGGGTGCTCATCAGTTTACTTGCAGGGAAATGTGCTGTTGGCTGCACATGGGTATACACCATTAAATTCCAACCCCACGGTATGATTGAACGGTTAAAGGCTCGCTTGGTTGCTAAAAGATATACACAGGCACTTGGGGTTGATTATATTGAAACACTCTTTGGTTGCCAAGTTGAATTCAATTCATGTTCTTCTCCCTGTGGCTGTTAATCATGGCTGCCCCCCCTTCTACTTAGATGTTAAAAATGCCTTTCTTCACGGTGATCTCACAAAAGAGGTATTTATGGAGCAACTACATGGATTCGTCTTGCTCATGAGTTAGACAAGGCGTGTAAATTGCCGAATGCGATTTGTGGTCTAAAGCAGTCACCATGTGCATGTTTTGACAAATTCAATGAAGTTGTGTTAAACTACGACTTTGTTCGAAGCCATGCAGATCGTTCTGTCTTTATACAAAGAGGCATGTCAAGTCTTATTGTGTTAGTACTATACGTTGATGATATTGTTGTTATAACTTATAAGTGGTGATGATAAAGGAATAAATGATCTACAAAGACACTTTCTCACAAAGGATTTGGGACATCTTCGATACTTCCTAAATATAAAGTTGCCAGATCAAAGGAAGGAATTAATCTATCTCAACGAAAAATATATTTTGGATTTGCTCATGGAGACTGGTCTTTTTGGTACTAATCCAGTAGGTACACTTATGGATCTGAATCACAAACTTATCAATGATAAAAGGGAGATACTTGAAATCCCAGGGAAGTATCGAAGATTGGTTGGTAAACTCACCCATTTAACCACCACCCAGCCAAATATTTCTTATGCCATGAGTGTGGTGAGTAAGTTTATGAGCTCTCTGAGGGTACCACACATTGATGCAATTGTTTGAATTCTGCATACCTTAAAGGGGCACCGGATCAAGGAATTATGTTCGGACGAAACAGTCATCTTCAGCTCATAAGATACTCTGATGCAGATTGGGTTGGCTCTTTGGAAGACAAGTGATCTTCTACTGGATATTGTTCATTTGTGGGAGAAAATCTGGTCACATGGAAGAGGAAGAAGCAGTGCTATGGCCCGATTAAGTGCTGGAGCAGAATGTAGAGCAATGGCTCATGCTACTTGTGAGTTGGTGTGGATCAAGAATCTGCTACAAGAAATGGGGTTTGTGGTGAATCTACCAATGCGGTTGTTTTGTGATAATCAGGCTGCATCCCATATTGCAAATAATCTAGTCAATCATGAGAGAACCAAACATATTGAGGTAGATTGCCGCTTCATACATGAGAAAGTCTCCCCTGGTAAAATCTCTACACCATATGTCGGTCACAAGATCAACTTGTAGATATATTCACCAAGGCTCTTCCTCACAGTCGGTCTTCACACATATATGGCAAACTTGACATCGACAACATCTATGTTTCAGCTTGAGGGGGAGTGTTAATATACGAGATGCTGCAAGAGATACAATAAAGACTGGGGTGTGAATAGATAATAACCTGAATCCAATCACACATGCATAGAGAGGATAAACATTTCCTTTTCCGTTATTTGTTCTAATTTTATGTAGAAGCTTCAACTCTAGTGCAAGGAGCCCTATCCTTGATCTTCTTGCAAGTAATATGTTCCCATTTGTATAATTTGTCTCCTTTTTTGGCTGAAATAAAAATTCATTATCCATAAAAAATTGCATGAGTGTAGAAAGCTCATTGGCAATAAAACCCTGTCTACTTTCTTGCATGAAAGGCAAAATTAGACAAGGGTTTAGACTGTTTCCACTGTCACAATACATAAATCTGCTATAATCTGACAGGTATAAAATATATTATTATTGCAAGGAAGGCATGCTTTTCACCTGACAGTAGTTAAGAACTAACAGAACTAACTGCAGAGTCATATGTTTTGTTGCTAGCTAGATACTTCAACTTTAGCTTGTTACAAGGAAAACATCTATCATCCTTGATTCAATGGGGAGGAAAATAACAATGCATGTAAATATGTTTACTTTTTCTTTCTTTTATATGGAAATTCTTTTGTGGTCTCTCTCTCTCTCTCTCTCTCTCTCTCTCTCTCTCTCTCTCTCTCTCTCTCTCTCTCTTTGGTTTTGCAAGTGGAAGTGATCTTATGTGAATTAACATCCTCGTAAGATGAAGGGGACTGGTTTTTGTTCAAGGTGGAGTTATTTGTCCTGTACAAGTAAGAAGTGCAGAATATATTACAGGTTGAATTACAAAACTTATGCTCTTGTTTGGGCCAACTGTATGCGGACCATGAAGGGATTGATGAAGTCTCTTCACCTTGATGGCTTAAGAAACTGTACTAAGGATTGAGCTAGGTGGTGCAAGCTTTTATTTTGTAACTAGATTAAGCCAAGTAATGAAAGCATGCTCTTTTTATGATTTTAAACGTTTTGTACATTGTTATAGAACAACTAACGCAACTTGGGCACAAGATAAGCTAGTTAGTGGAAATTTAGGCGGCTCTTTTTCTTATTTCCCAGTAATATTTCTTTTGCAGGCGCATTGCCTGCAATTTCTGATCTATGAGCTGGTTTCTGGTGGTAATTTGAGGAAACCAGGCGGGCTGTTTGGAAATAGTAGCTCAGAGATTTCTATTAACGACCTCAAGCTGTTGGAAACATTCTTTTACAAGCTGAGCTTTTTCCTTCATATTCTGGACTACACAGGTTATCCTCTGCAGTAATCTACTTTGGTTTTACTTTTACCTGAAAACTTCTAATTTTGAAATTAAACATGCACACATTGTGAAATTTGTAGAAGTGTTTTAGTATAGCATGCAAAGTTATTTTATTCAGGACTTTCAAATCCGAGGGCTCAATTATAACATGAATCTAGTGTTGGGGTTTCTGAAAGACAAAAGCATAGAACGTTTAATCATGTCATTAGGATTAGCTTCCGATCTAGATGATATCAAATTTCCAAAAGATGGATGTCAATCAAGGGATGCCTTGAATGCCTCCTCACGCCCGCTCTATAAGGCTACGAGCATGAGAGAAGATGAGATCCGTCCACCAAGGTGGACCACGTGTTGTGGAAGAGGGGAGAAGATAGGAGTCGTGGATGCCCTATCTTCTTCCACCCTCTCTCAAGGTGGTGACACTCGCGTGCCCGCATGCACGAGGTGTTAGGGGCTAGGACATCCCTTGCTTATGGCAGTCCCTTCTAGGGATAGGATCTATCAATAGGAAGAGTTTAGCGGATTCAAGAATTACCACCATCTGGTGGTCCTTATCCTTATAAACTTCGGTATATGCCGTATATCATCGAAAGCTTGTGATCCTACCTATCCATGTACCCAAATCGTTGATCCAAATCCTTAAACTATTAGTGGTGTTGCTATTGTGTGCCCTGAAAAGCCAATGTTGACCATGATCAGGGATTTTAATGACCACCTGTGTTTGGTAGATACTTTAGATGTCATAATTTATGTGCGCAAGATGAGTTGGGAACCGCTTCGAAAGGGCTTTGGTTAGATGTTATTGTTAGCAAGTATGGAAGGTAGGAGGGGGGCTGGATGATTAAGTCTTCCTCCCTTCATTGGGCATCAACGATTTGGAAGGTGATAGCAGCTACTGAGTATCTATTTCGGCATGGTGTTGCTTTCAACCTTGGAGATGGGAAGAGTATTCGATTCCAGGGGGACATGTCGTGTGGGGATAAGTCGTTCCTAGTTCGGTTTCCTAGAATTGCAATGTTAGCCTCGGATTGGTTTGTCACTGTCTAGAGGTGCTACTCTTTTTGTGGCAACTCAGCAGTATGGAATCCTTCTTTCCAAAGGAATATGTCGAACATAGAATTTGCGGAATTAGTGCAACTTTTGGAACTCCGTAGCAGTGTTTCCCCTTCGAATCAAGAAGAGGATTCTATGATCTGGTCAGCTCATAGCACCAGAAGATTCTCTGTGCGCTCCTTCTCGATCCTCTTAGGAGGACATCCCTTGTTCGCTCACCCTTTCCATCACTAGTTTTATGGGGCTCCCCCTCGGGTGGCTGTCTTCGTGTTGCTTGTGGCTAGGAGAAAGAGTTTTGACAGTTGACAACCTACAACAGAGGTCTCTCATTCTCCCAAACATCTGCCTCATGTGTATGGAAAATGTAGAATCAATCGATCACCTTTTTATTCATTGTTTATTTGCGCAGAAGATATGGGAGTACTCAGGTCGTCCAATATGCATTTGGTTATGCCGGTTTCGATGGGAGCTCTTTTATGGGCTTGGCATGGGAGGAGTGGAAGGAAATATGAGAAAGCGGAGTGGAGGTTCTCCTTATGGCCATTCTCTGTGCTATCTAGAAAGAACGAAATGAGCGGTGTTTTAGGAATGAGCTCTCCTCGGTTGAATGGATGGTGGGCATTATTAAGGGATATGTGTATGATTGGGCTTCAATTGTTTAACCTTCTAAGATAGTTTTCCCTTGTTTGCCCCTTTGTTTTTGTCTATACTCTTTCTCGTCCTTGGTGAGTGTATATATATATATATATATATATATATATATATATATATATATATATTGTTACTTCTAAAAAAAAAAAAAGTGCGGAAAACTATAAACTATCTACGAATGTACAGGTTAAAGGGATGATTCCTCCGGTTGTCCCAGGAGAAGGTGAGTTTAGATACAACGGCTACTTGCCAAGTGAGATTTGTGCTTCATGATTTCAATACCCTAAATTCCATGACCCTACTGGTGAGATTGGGTAATCCATGAAAGGTGAAGTGGTTATCCTATGTGTGGGAACCAACAATGAGTTGGGATGGAAGGTCTTCACCATTGGGTTATCGATGCTTTGTCCTATCACACTTGGGATTCTATGTTCACGGATGTAGGTTCTTGTGCTTAGGCCTGGTGGGACACTTACATAGGAGAATCATGTCAAGTCTCTAGTTTGGAAGACTCATTGTGCTTGAATCGGATTGACTCGATAGATACTAGCTTTGATTGATCCTTAGAGTCGAGGTTGTGTTGTACTAAATGGTCCTAGTGTCTTGAGCTTTGACTCACCCTATAAGGTTACATTAGTGTTTGACATACAAGTGTGATTGGATGCATGCATTGGGATGCATTGGAACCCCACATGCTCCAATAAGTGTTAATTGTTGATTTTTTTTTTTTATTATTATTATTATTATTTTTTTATAAATTTCTAACCATTAAAATGTTTTGATTGTGCTTGATGGGACATCTAATGGTTGAGATTTGTTGATCCATCTCTTAAACCGGCATGAGATTATGTCAAGGATGTTAGGCACAAAGAGTGGAGGGATTGGGTCAATTTAGGCACGTGGATAAGGCATGTTTATTGACTTTTATTTATTTATTTTTATTTTATATGTAGTGGGGCATATATCGAAGTCTCCCCCCCCTCTTCATCACATGTGTGGTCCACCTAGTGGATGGCTCTTAGGCCGCCCATTCCTCAGCCCTACCTCGGGGCTTGTGCTCGCTTCTCCACTCCCTGCTCATTGGGATAGAATAGGGAGAGACCAACGTTGGAGGATTGACAATGACAGAAACATCACATGATCAAAGGGACAACTTAGAGCTAAGATCTCCACCATTGGTTTGTTTGTATCTTAAAGATTTGATTGGATCTACATGGGGATCCTAGAAAAGTTAAAACGTGGAGTTTTTTTTTTGAAGTTTGTACTTGTGTCTTTCCAAAATTGCTACAAAGTAGTGTCCATCCTTGCTTCAAAATCCTATGCAAGAACAAGAGGTGAACCACCATCAAGTTCAATCATAACTTCATAAGACCTTAATCGTAAAATCAAAAGGTTTAATGATTAAAGATGTACGTGAAACCTTTTGAAAACCTTTGAGAGTGCTGGCTAGCTTGAAAACACTTGATGGACGATCCAATCAACAAGATCTATCCATAACTAAGTCATGAGAAGACTCGTGGATCCCATGTTGGTGCATTTAGGCTTCCACAACATCCTAATGTGTACCCGATATCACCCGTATGTCGGCCACTAATATAACATAAAAAGTGTGTCAACACTCACAACACTAGGACCATAAAATACCTCACTGACCTTAGGTCTAAGGATGATTCAAATGATGCAGGATGAATGGCCTAGCCTAGAATGATGCAATGAGATCATCAACGGATTGACTAGAACAATTTAAAGCACACAATAATGCTAATCAATCACAAGCTTAATGAATTTAAGTATTTAACTATGCTCAGATTTAAGACTAAATCACAACTTGTTAGTTAGATCTTATAAAACATGATTAGATAGGACCTATGGAAGGTAAGATTTCCATCTAGCATAGGAATTTATCTAGTTATAAAGGGAATCTTTTGGTTTATCAAAGGATTTAAGAACTATGGTTTTGGGGATTTAGGGATTTGGAATTTGAGAAATAGGGTTTGCAATTTTAGGGATTTAGGGTTAGGATTTTAGGAAATTAGGTTTGAGATTTGGGATTTTAGCGTTTTGAGGTTTAGGATGATTTAGGGTTAGGGTTTAAGATTAGGGTTTTGGGAACTCTAGGTCCTAGGGTTGGATTTGAAGGTTTTAGGCTTAGTGTTATGGATTTTAAAGAGAAGGGAAATGGGGAGGAGATGGGTTTTCGGGAAAACAAAGAAAATAAAGGAGTAGAGGAGGATTGAGAGAGATCGAGGAAAATAGAGAGAGAAAAAAGAAAAGCAAAGCAAAGAAAAGTGTAGATATTACCTTGAAAGAAGAAAATAAGAGATATAGATAAGATGGAATCATTTAATGGTTTCACACTACTTCAATCACATGAGATTTTGCTTCATCTTAAAGCAAAGAGAGAGGAATTTTTATTTCATATGCTCAATAATAGCTAGGGTGTGGACGTCCAAGCCTTATATAGTCCGAGGAAAGACTTTTTACAAAAAGACGCTCTCAGATAAAAAGTTTCTCATGAAGACGCTTAATAAAATAAAATTTGTTCATAACTCCCTAAACTCAACAAAAATATAAGTTAAAAAAAAAACAAATGTTAAAACAACTAAATAAACTGAACTATTTCATGGCCCATGATCAAGATGTCCAATGACGATGATCCAACGTTCGGAATGGTCCAACTAAGTAGCCCACATGCATCTTCCTAGTGTGGAGCCTTCAAAGATGCATAATCATGCATGCGGGGTCTTCAATGGGCTAGGCACTCGAATTGGGCCCACTGGGCCTCATGTATGCATCACCTAGCCATAAAGAAACAAGAGCTCTCCTTCTCCTCTGGTATACCCTTACTGGTGCTCGGATGTCCTCATCATCAAAGTTGTTACATGATCAAGTCAAACTAATCCCAATATGATGGGCCTCTTGGTTAGGAGACTTGATGCAGACATGCATTACACCAATGCAAATGTCTAGTCGACCCCAACACGGGTCCTCACATAAAGGTGAAGCTTCACACTTCCCGGTGGTGAAACGTGTTGGTAACAAGATGCCCGATGGTGGAGATTAGTCCATCCCAATTTGTTGTTGGTTCCTCATCACATAGGATCAGTGTTCGCAATATTGATACTATCGGCTGATATATCGGCCGATATTATCGGTATCGCACTCTTGCAATATGAAACCATCCGAAAGATATTTAGGGAAAAAAAAATCAAGAAATAGCTGTTTTCGATCATATATCGCTAAATATCGGCCGATATTCCTACATATCACATGGTATCACTAAAAATCGTGCGATATTATAACTTTTATCGCGGTTATTTCACCGATAGCTACTGTAGCCACCTACCATAGTAAAAATTCGACAAAATCAGAGAAAAAAGGAGTAAAAAATTTTCAAGAGGGAGGATTTGGTACCTGAAAAGGGGTTGGATCTGATCGGAAGCTTCACTTGGTGGGCCATTCGAATCAGAGCTTCACGTCGTTTGAATCTCCTTCTCGAAAATGGAATCCCAAGCTTTTCGCATTCAAATGCCAATTTTCTTTGCGGGATTTGTAGAAATTTAGGGTTTTAGAATCCCAAAACCCTCTCCCTGCTCGGCTGCTACTTTCCCAAAAATAAAATGGGCTTTGAGTATTCGAGCCTTTGAGTATCGCACACCACCGTGCTGACGTCACCAAGTTCTGTGGGTCCCATCATGAGGTATGTGTTATATCCAGACCGTTCGTCCATTTGGCGAGCTCTTCGTAAGACTTGGGCTGAAAAATAAGGCAGATCCAAAGATCAAGTGAACCACACTGCAAACAGCAGTGGTAGATTGAACGTCTACTATTAAAACTCTTTTGGGGGTGACAGAAGTTTTGGATCAATATGATATTTATTTTTCCTCTTCATCTAGGTCAGTGTGACCTAATTAACAGATTGGATGGAAAATAAACGTTATGGTGGGCCCTATGAATGTTTTAACGGTGAGAATCGGTCCCCCATTGCTATTTGTGGTGTGGTCCACTTGAGCTTTGGATATGACTCATTTTTGGGTTCATGATCTAAAATGATCTCTCCAAATGCATGAATGGTGTAGATATAATAAATACATTCTTGTGGGGCCACGTAACTTTGAAACGTTCGTATAACTTGAGCTCGAGTAGCGTCAGCACTGGACACGGATTTCTTGCCAAAGCCTTCCGCAGGGAGTTCCTGTGCTCGAAACCTTAGTGGGGCCTACTATGATGTTTTTGAGGAATCCAGTCCGTCCATCCGTTTTGTGAGATCATTTTAGGACATGGGGTAAAAAAATGAGCAGGATCTGATACTCAAGTGTGCCAAAAAAATGTGAGGATTGAACATCCACACTTGAAATATTCGTGGGCCATATAAGTTTTGAACCAGACTAATATTTTATTTTCGATTCATCCCAATAGGAATGGCGTTATGAACGGAATAGATGGCATGTTAACATCACTGTTGACCCCAAGGAGGTTTCAATGGTAGAAATTTTCCTACGCACCTTTTCCTTTAGTGCGGCCCACTTTAGTCTTGGATCTTGTTCATTTTTGCTCTCAAGTTCTAAAATGATCTCAAAATATGGATGGACGGGGTAGATTTCTTACAAACATTACAGTGCGCCCCACCTAGGTTTCGAGTGCAGGAATCCGCGTCCGACAGCGCTCTAGCGTGGTGGGAAACGGATGCATAGTCAGCAGTGTACTTCGTAAGCTTTTTCGGCCCACTATAATTCGTGTATTTTATCCACTCCATCCATCCATTTTACCAGATAATTTTATGGTTTTAGCCTAAAAAATTAAGCAAATCCAAATCTCAATTGGACCACACCATGGAAAACATTGCAAATTGAACGTCTACCATTAACAAATCCTTGGGGGCCAAAGAAGTTTTGGATCAGGATGATCTTTGTTTTTTTTCCTTCATCCATGTCTTTGTGATCTTATGAACAGGTTAGATGAAAAATAAACATCACCGTAGGCCCCAATATGCTGATAACTTCACATACGTTTGAATGAAGAGAAAAAACTATTTTCATCTTGATCCAAAACTTTTGTGGCCCACTAATGGTCAATCACCATTGTTTCCTATGGCATGGTCTACCTGATTATTGGATCTGCTTTATTTTTTGGATAATGTCCTGAAATGATATGGAAAAACGGATGGACGGGGTGGATACTGAATATAGTTGTCTTAGTTCAATCGGACATCGCATAGCTTAGGACCCTATACAAAGGAAACCTATTATGTGCACTTCTTTTTTAAAACTTTATGATTTAAAAGTGTGTATTAAAGTCTTTTTTAATAATCCCAAAAGTTTTATTGAAAAATTCAACCATTTCCCCAATGTTTCCCCATGTTTCCCAAAAAGTGCAATAAATTACGCGATACAAATGATATATCCCATGCGATAACCGATATGTATCTGTATCCCAAGGATGCAATACATTGCGCGATACCGATATTTCGAACACTGCATAGGATAACTATAAACTAATCCCGTGCCCAAACCTGATGAAGTGGTTATGGAATTTAGGGTACTTGAGAACCATGGAGACGTAAGTCTCCCTCGGCCATGGAGACGTGAGTCTCCCTTGGCTATGGTGATCGTTGTGTTCACTTCATTCTTTTCCCTTGGACCCACAGGAGAGATTCCATGAGGAATCCCTATAACATGCTAAACACATTTAATGCATAGGTTCCATACAATTAATGATGAAAAACCAAGTAACCCATCGACACCCCATGGCAAACAAATCAACAAACTCTCATGTATGGGTTTGTTACATAGCAACCATCTCATCTTCCATGGCCTTACGCCAACTAGGATGTGCCGGCTTATCATGGTAATTAGGGGGTACAAATGCATCTGACGGGGACATAACAGAGGCATGAAAGGGACTTAATTGATGATAAGAAATAAATAGAGAAATAGGATGTGTGTAAGATTGAATACCTTTTCGAAATGCAATGGGTAGTTCCAGATCAACAGGAATTGAGGATGGACCTACAAGTGAATGAGAAGATTGAAGGGTGCCTAAATAAGGAGGATCAACCTCTTCTCCAGCCGATTTTGGCTATGGTATAACTAATACTATAGTAGCAGAGTCGATAGGTCTTGATAGATCAACCACTATGCAAGGGACTGCAGAGGAGATGTCCATTGAGGGTAACTCCCCCTTACCATCAACATGGGTGAAGTAGGGAGAGTCCTCAAAGAACGTGACATCACCAATCACATATAGACGACGAGCAATGGGTTTGTAACACCTGTATCCTTTTTGGGTACGAGAATATCTGAGAAACACACTTAACTGCTGGAGCATCAAGTTTGTCATTGTTGGGTCTAAACTTACGAACAAAGGAAGTGCACCCAAAGACATGAGCAGGTAATGGAAAAGTTTCTAAGTCAGGAAGTGGGGTAGAAATAGGAGTTTTCCCTTTTAAGATGACAAAGGGCAACCAATTAATGAGATGATAAGCATCGGGAATGGCATATTGCTAGAAATGTTAGGGAACATGTATATGGTTGAGAAGAGATTTGGGCACCTCTAATAGGTGTCGATTTTTTCCTTTCAGCCACACCCCATTTTGTTGTAACATATAGGCACGCAGAGTTTGATGTAAAATTCCAGATGAAGCCAAGTATCCTTGGAATGAGGTGGATAGATATTCCAGTGCATTATCAGATCAAAAAATTGATATATTAGTGTGAAATTGATTTTGAATTTCATGATGAAACAATCGAAAAATATAAACAACTTCAGATCGATCTTTCTTCAGATACACCGAAGTCATGTGTGAGTAATCATCAATAAAAGTGATAAAATATTGAAAATCATTAAAACTTAAGATCCGAATTGGACCCCATACATCAGAGTGCACCAAATAAAATGGAACAGAATATCTAATATCATGTCTTGGAAGAGAAGAGGAATGATGGTGTTTTGCTAATTGACATGCGTCATAGTTGATTGAACGAATTGAAGACAATAAAGGGGTGAAAAGTTTTTAGACTTTTGTATTCGTTACGTAGCCAACAAGGTGTTGGGCCAAACAAGCTCAATAAGCCTATCCTGTTGTTGCGGTTGGTTCGCCAAAGAAGGGTGACCTAACCGACTATGCCATTGTAGATGTGATGCGCTAGCATGAAGCGCAACGCTAGATATCTAGGGATCAAGGTTGTGAAGTCCACGTGATTCACAACCCCCACCAATTGTCCTCCTTGTTTGCAAGTCTTGAAACAAACAATGAGAATGATAGAATGTCACTTAACAATTTAGGCTTTTTGTTAATTAGCTCATAAACATTAGGTTAAGAGGCAAGGCGGGTACATAAAGTATTGAAGATAAAGACAAAGCAAAACTAGGGTGAGCAATACCCTTACCTTGGACCTTAGATAAGGATCCAGTAGCAAGGGTAACAGAGGAACATGATGGTAAGTTATCTTATTGGGAAAGAAAGTAATGCGTACTTATCATATGATCCGTGGTCTTTGAGTGAATCACCCAAGGGGTGGGACTAGAGGATGCAGTAAGAGCATTACTTGTGTTAGGTAGAGTAGCAGTGGAGGTAGATGGAGTTGTAGTTGCCATATGCTTACCCATCATCCTCTCACAGTCATCTCGAGAGACCATGATGCTGACCATTGTTTTAAATATCGACGATATCGTCCGATATATCCCACGATATATCTTGTATCCCACCTTTGCGATACGAAATGCACAAGTAGTGCCGATATATCCCATATGTTCGATCCGGTGAGCATTTTTAATTTATGATTTTTTTTTTTTTTTTTGTTGTCGAAATTATGTTAAATCATTGTCAAATGGTTACAAATCCATTGGTTCTTCATGTTTTGTATGAAAAGTCATGGAGTTGAAGCTTTGATTTCGATATCCATTGGTTCTTCATGTTCTCCATGTTTTTTTTTTTCTTCGAAATTTTCCTTTAACCAGCTGTCAATTAAGACTAATTTCAAAGCATTTAGGAGTATTTGATGAAATGATCATCACATAAACTCTAATTTTGAAATTTGAGTGTAGGTGGTTCGATTTGGAGAAAAATGGGAAAATTTGAAAATTTCCCAATTTCTCCCAAATTGCTTGCAATGTTGCACTCCAAACATGAAATCAAGCATATATGATTGTTGATCTATTGATTTGTTAAGTCCTTGTCAATTTTTGAAAAATAAAAATTAATTAAAAAAATTATTTAAATAATTTTTTTTTGAAAATTTCCTTCAACCAGTTGTCAATTGAGACTAATTTCAAAGTATTTAGGAGTGTTTGATGAAATTATCATCACATACACTATAAAGGTTATGCATTCAAATTGAATATAATTGCATTAGTTCAGTTAGACAATGCATAGCTTAAGACCTTATACAAAAGAAACCTATCACGTGCACTTCTTTTTTGAAATGTTATGATTTAAAAGCAAGGTGTTTTGTATCCGTTACGTTACGACCGTTAAGGCCGATATGTATAGGTAATGACCGTGACTGTTACACGATACAGGGGCAAAAAGGTGCAGCTGGTTTTCTGAGACTGTATTGGCCTCTATGGGGGCCATGTAGGCCGTTATGGGGCATAACACTGTTACCCCCGTAATGGTTGAAAAACAACCATCTTTTTTTCTATTTAAATTCATTTTTCTTCTCTCTCTCTCTCTTTTTTTTTTTTTTTTTTTCACTTTTCTTATTCCAAAAACTTCCCTAAATTATTCTGCAACATATTTCGTCCACTTTTACTATATTTTTTAGGATTAAAATCGTAGATTGAAGTGATTTGAGCAAATAGAAACTTCGATGGCCATTTTTTCAAAAAATAAAATGTGGCATTTATGCCTTTTTTCCGATTTCTAGTTCTAATGCTCGATTGTGATGTGTAAATATTAGAGACACAATCATGTTCACAAATTCACTAGACAAATAGATACAACACTCTCACCAAAGAGTAGACCATTATGCTATCATAAACATGTTCAAAACAAAAAATCAATATATATTTGGAATATTAACATTATTCTGGATTTTCTAAATATTTTTTAAGAACTTTTTGGGCAAAATTTTTTACGACGATTATAGGGGTCGTAGCGGTCGTTATGCCACCATATTGGCCGTTACGTCCGATACCCATATTGGTAATGGTGGTGACCGTTACGGCCACCGTTACCGATACAGAATACCTTGTTTAAAAGTGTGTATTAAAGTCTTTTTTTTTTTTTTAAAACAATCGCTGAAGTTTCATTGAAAAATACAACCAATTTTCCAATGTTTCCCAATGTTTCCCAAAAAGTGCGATAAATTACCCGAAATAAACAATATATCTTGTGCGATAACTGATACATAGTTGTATCCCAAGGTTGCGATATGTGATGCGATATCAATATTTCGAACACTGATGTTTACTGAATCACCTGTAGAGGCAAAGCCAGTAGAAGAATCGATAGAGGGTCCTGAAATTGCGTGGATTGTCTACCACGGCACGCGGAAGCTTAACGAAGCTTAGATTTATGGCTACGTCCTGGGGGAGAGGAATGATAGTACTTAAAAATTATGCGCCAATTAAAATCAATTAGCACTTGGGCTTCCAAGCCAAGTGGCTCCAATTGCATAAACTACAAATGATACAACTAATTGAGCAACTAGTCTATGTGAGATAGATATCTTGCGTTTGTGTGTGCTATCAATCAAATGCCTAGCATACAATCCATTCAAGCATTCATATAACTCAACCAATTAAACTCATATGCATAACTAAAAATGTGCTTAAATCACAATCGTAAACACAATGATATATAGTGGTTCGACTACTTACCTGCTCCATTCCCGGCGGATGCACTCTCCTCGAGTGTACCGAATTTTACTATCTCAGGAGCTTTCAATAGGTTCACCCCTAACCTTTACAATGGTTTTATAGGTTCACCACAAACCTACACATATACACCCGTGTCGGTGATGGTCCTACAGAAAGACCTACACGTACTCACCCGTGTTGGTGGAATACGTTTCCACCCATGTCAGTGGCTCCCATGGAGACTTAGTTGGTTTTCTATCGGGTAACCAACAATCATTACAGTCCTAATCCAATGACTTGTGTATATTTCTGCCAGAAGCTCTCATGGAGACTCACACGTATGCACCCGTGTCCGGTGGCGGTCCTACACAAGAACCTATGTACACTCCCACTGGAGACGGTTCTACACAAGGACCTATCGAGTTTGGGTCACAAACTCTATACTCAATCCTAAACAAGGAAAGAGTATATGGACTCTAAAATGACAATCTTGTTGGATTAAGCCCTGTTGTAGCACCTTACTTGAGAAGCTTCTTCAATGCTGAATATGCTTCTCTTGTGCTCCCCCGATCTTTGAAGTCGATCTTCTTCCGCTTCCTTTAAGGGCTACTAGCAACGATATATTTATTGAGATGCCAAGGTAATGGGAGTTGGGTTAAAACTCCTACAACTAATGATGTTAGTTGGTTTCTAGTAGGGATTCGCCTAGATGGGTGTTTTAAATGATGTTTGGACAATGATTTACCTATAGGTTTGTGTCTAATCTTTAGAACAAGGGAGAGAACGTGAACACCTACATAATGGAGCTTGGAATGCACCTTAGAGTGGTTAATCACAAGAAGGGTTTCATGAATCTCTTTGGTTTGGCATTTAGGAGAGGGATAATGAGTGAGGAATCGCTTAGGCTCTAATTGCACAAAAAACACATCTATTTTCCCAAGAATCGAATGCCCATTTTATAGAAAGAGGTCTCTAACAGTTATAAAACGGCCTTGTTGATAGGATTGAATGAGCCTTTGATAGGATCGAACTGGTCTACGATACCATTGAGAAAATCCAAGAATTTATAGTTTGATTGCTCGACTGAATCTTTGATCGTGTCGAGCTGGTCTTTGATTCTATCGAGTCCCATAGACGACCTGTTGATGGGATCGAGATCCACTCGAAAATTGCTGTTTTGGGCTGTGTTTACAACAATTTAGCACCTCTAAAGCCTATCGAATTATGATCAAATTAATATCCTAAGGCCGTGTGATGATCAAGCAAAGGTTTACCTATTTGGGAATGGATCATCTAGAGGCTTAGGTTGTTTTAGACCTAAAGGGGTCTAAGGTTAGGGTCACCATGGCACCTCAATTTGCATGTTTCTTCACTCATTGATGCTCCAAGTCTTCATGTGTCTTCGGTCTTCAGCTTCGAAGGGCTCAGTCGACTTACCGACGCATTGACACGTGATTGATAAAGAAGTGCACTTACATGTCCACTATTTGAATACATCTCCTGATTGGCCAAGAGAGGTGTAGGGGGTTGACCATGAAATAGCTACCATTTGTCAACGGTGTGATTCGTCCTCTTGTAATGAGTGTAAACGCGTTGCTATCCAACGTGGTCAGAAGAGAAACCACGTCGACGGCCACGTCCAATACCACGCCCATCGCGTACCCCTCTATTTTCCCGGCCTCTAGAAGCTATCACAAAGGCCGAGGTTTCGCAAGATGAAATAGGGGAGGAGTATGAGACAGAGGAGCTACTTGAAGTACACGAGCAAATACATCAGTCAAGAGAGGTACACTATCACCCCCAGGCAGCTGAGATTCGATCGGCGCAAGATAGCAAGAAACAGAGCCACACCAAGCGCCTGTTAAAACTATCTTTGCTGGACAATATCACTAGTGTACGGATGGCGTAATCCACTCTTCAAACAACCCTTTGAATTGGGCACAATGCTCATGGAGATTATCTTCGTCTCACCGTACAAATTTCCTAAAAAATATCATAGAGGTGATGTGTGTTCTTCTCAGTTGAGTATAACTGGTGTATATTCTCCCATACTTCTTTAGCAGTCTCATGGCACATCACAGTGGTATACACTGTCTCATCCGTACTCCCATACAACCAATTCATGACTTGTGCATCATCCTCACTCCATGAGTCCTCAGAAGGACTATTATCTGTCAAGAGTTTAATTTTGCTTTTGGATTTTAAGAAAAGCTTGACCGAATACGCCCTGGGGAGGAATTTAGACACTCCTTTTAGTTTGACTGAGGTATTTTGTTGAACTTCATATTTCACATAAGATTTCACTTCAATGCTTGTGCTACCCATGAAATATAAATCATACAATAAACTTTGATGTGTTGCACCAATAAACAAGGAGTAAATAATTAAAAAAGGCCAATCTCCTTGCGAGTGGCGGACAACGCTACAAAAGGCACTATGCAAAACAAAAGAATGCATAGGAATTTCCAAATTCCAATGGCTTTTGTATCTCAACCTCGGCGTATGACCTAGTTGGCGACCTTAACCATCCCTCCGCAGTGTCTCCTGTATCTCAACGACTAGATTTCCAAGTTGACACCATCTTCTTAGCCTTCTCGAATGGAAATCCTTTTGTTTCTGGCACAAACAGGAAGATGAAGACGAGCGGTCAAGGGTTTGAAAATGGTTTGTTGCCAGTGGACAATACCGAAAAACTGGAGCAATGGTGCTAGGGTTTCATCCCTTCTCTGATCCCATGTAATTTAGTGTTAGTTGAGAGATTAAGGTTTCCACGCACCCCTCTCCAATTTATATTAATAAACTATATGAAAAAAGATATGGTAGTCTGTAGGACCACCCAAAGTACAAAAACTCCACTTCAACAAATAACTTGTTTGAACATACTTATACTTGAAAAATGAATAATCTTTTAGGCATTTATATATATATATATATATATATATATATATATATATATATTGTTTTTTCCTTACTATTTATCACACATACATATATTATTTTTAATTTAAAAAATAGAAGTATCGTGTAGCTTACCCTGCATGCTATGCTACTTACGCTATGCTACAGAGGGCTGAACGCTATGCAACATGCTACCGCTATTTAAAACAATAGTGTCAAGTGCCAACCATAGGTGTTGTGGTGTTCCTTTTAGGTGTGAGGAGATACCTCATGCTTTGACCTTTTCTACTCTTTATGTTTTATGTGCTTTGGAGCTGCTTTGCCCTTTGGCAGCTGCCAATTTGATAGCTAGGATTATTGGATCATTGTAACATTTGTGCCATGTTCTACCATAGCAGGGCTCGCCATTTGGATGGTCTGGACTGATTTGCCTGTCATAAGATGGATTTGTGCATGTACACGATCTCTGTGTCTCTGCAGGAGTATCAGTTGTTCCTATCTAGAAGAGAGTCTTAAGGGGAATTTACCCATGAAACTGGCACTATGGAGTAATTTTGTTGCCAATGCATCGCCAGTTGTGGAGCATAAGAGCCAGTACACGATAGAGCGGTATACCACCCCCATAACGAGCATGCGGTGATATTAGTATCAGCCAGTCTCTATGATATACCAGAATAAATAAACCTTTCTTTGTAGCCATTCCTGTGAATTCATAAAAAAAATTGCCATTTGTTTTTGTACTTCACTGATTGGATTGTACTCTTGCTTTGTATTTTGTCTTATTCAGTTAAAAAAATGTGAATTTCCTTTTTCTTCTATCCCGAAAATTTATTTCCCAAACTAAAAGAAACTTTGTTTTTATGGTGGTTGCAGTGACAATAGGGACACTAACTGATATTGGTTTCCTCTGGTTTAGAGAATTTTATTTGGAGTCTTCTCGAGTTATCCAGGTAGAGGAAATAAATTATTATTTTATTATTTTGTTTATAATCTTCTTTTATTCCAAATGCAATAAATTCACTATAGTAGGTTATTTGATGTGATGGTGGGAGGCCATGATCAAGAAGTTGACATCCTTAACATATAGCGTCGTGTACCAACTACGAACCAAATGATGTAACATGAAAAAAAATCATAGTAGTTTGCTCTTGGTCTGGCTTTATTATTGTTGTAAAGTATTTTATAGTGGCTTTTAAGATGCTTGGATTATTAACAGTTTTTCCAAATAATAAAATTTAATATGTTATTTAATATTATTTGCGATAATGATGTCACTGAGCGTCTGTGGTGGCATGAAATTTTCGGCATCTGTATCAATCATTTGTCAACATTGTGAAAAAAATGTGGTGGATATTCAAATGAATTTATTTGTCCTTGATCATATTTTGTAAAATATTTTATGATAAACTCGAGTATCTCTTGATTGTTATAAATGGTTTGTTGTTGACTTTCCCACACAATCTTAAATCATAAATCATGAGTTGAGATGCTACATAGAGGCAAAAACTGATGCAGATTCCTTATGGTCCTTAGAAAATCGGGCACTAAATGGGCTTTCTGGGCATCAACAATCCTAGTTGCTTCCCTTGACATAATTGAAGTTGTTACATTCCACCAATGAGCAAAAACAAATCCTTTTTTATTTACTTTTGAAAGATAAGCAAAAACTCTAATCTCTGAGTTAATAAAACCAAGACGAACTATAGTTGCATTTAGCATGAAGCAAAGCAACAAAAATTTTGGGTGCGAGAGAGGGGAAGCATCTGTTTCAAAATGTAAACTAGTATGAGTTGGTTAGAAGCAGGAGCAGGAGCAGAAGCAGGAGCAGCAATGAGACTCCGAAGCGCGATTTGAAGCGGGGACTCACATAGTTAGAAGTTCTTCAACTAAGAGGCTGACCCAACTTTGATGAAGAGACCCTTTAAGCCCATCATGGGAGTGAGATGGAACCCTCAGATTTTTAGACCCTCACAAAGAGAAGCATCAAAGCTTCGCCATAATTGAATACAACCTCACTAGTTGGCCAGGAAGAATTCGATATGATCTCTCCTCCATCATCTCTTAAGACGCTGTTATACCCTAAACTGAAAGGCATAGATTACCCAACAAGAACCCACCAACATTAAGGTTCTAAGAACTGGCCTGAGGACAAGATCACCTCACTTTGGCCTTTGCTTTGATGCCACCGCGATGAATTGTTGCCTTTCAGTTCCTAAGTCATCCCTTTGATCTGTTGAATTCGATGCTGCAAAGGTCCAATCAAGCATCAATTCCATGAGCTTTGCTAAGCAGCATGTTTGCAATAAAGCTCATGTACACACCACACATGCCACAGTTGCATGTCCAATCCATCCATCAGAATGACACCACTATATCGATGCCCAAGCCCAAGAATCAGGTTGATACACTTGTCAGGTGGGTCACATAGCAAAACAAATGGACAGATCTGAAAAAAACTTGGCAAATGTTTCTAACCCATTCATCTGTTTCTAATATTGGGGCCTAGATGCTGAGCGGACCAGATTTCTTTTTGGGAAAACATGTACAAGGTCAGACCCACTTTATGGATGGATTGAATCTCATACCCATGTGCCACACGGCACGTGTGGCGTGTGTATGAGCTTTATTGTGCATGTGTGTACTTAGCAAAGCTTGCAATTCCATAATTCCTTTCTTAAGAACTCCATTCAAGGATACCTTGTTATCCAACATTCTCCAATTCCTTTCTCTCACAAACTGCACTCATGGATATGGAACCATTCTCTAGATATTATCACCTTGACTAGTGAACCGACCAACTGTTAATAATCTCTTGTAGAGTGTCATCTAGAATGAAAGATATTCCAAAAAGCTTTGAGAAATGATTCCCAACCTTCTTGGCTAATAAACAATGGATGAAGTAGTGATCGACCGATTCCTCCTCCTTCCAACATTTGTAACACATGCTTCTGAAAGCAAAACCTCTTTTGCATAGTTACCGATGGTTAGGTTCTTGTTAGCTGTAGCTGTCCAATGCCTCCATCCTTTGAGGGATGAGATGTTTCCAATGTTCGAAATATTGGTATCGCGTTACGTATTGAATCCATGGGATACAGATACATATTGGTTATTGCATGGGATATATTGTTTGTATCGGGTAATTTATCGTACTTTTTGGGAAACATGAGGAAACAATGGGAAAATGGTTGAATTTTTCAATAAAACTTCTGGGATTGTTGAAAATGACCTTAATACACACTTTTAAATCATAACATCTAAAAAAACAGTGCACATAATAGATTTCCTTTGCATATGGTCCTAAGCTATACGTTGTCTGACTGAATTAATGCAACTATATTCAAATTGAATGCATAACATTTAGAGTATGTGTTGATCATGTCATCAAACACTTCTAAGTTCTTCAAAATTAGTCTCAATTGACAGCTGGTTGAAGGAAAATTTCGAAAAAAATTAATAAATTAATAATTTTTAATTAAAAATGATTTTTATTTTCTGAAAATTGACAAGGACTTAACAAATCAGTAGATCAACCCTCATACATACTTGATTCCAAGTTAAGAGTGCAACATTGTAAGCAATTTTGTAGAAATTGGGAAAAGTTTCAATTTTCTCCAATTTTCTCCAAATCGGACCACCTACACTTAAATTTTGAAATTAGAGTGTATGTGATGTTCATTTCATCCAATACTTCTAAGTACTTCGAAATTAGTTTCAATTGACAATGACAGCTGGATGAAGGAAAATTAAAAAAAAAAACATGGAGTTTTCTTGCAAAACATGAAGAACAAATGGATTTGTAACCATTTGACAATGATTTAACATAGTTTTAACAAAAAAAGGGATTGGAAATTAAAAGTGCTCACCGGATCGAACGTGTGGGATATATTGGCGGTACCTGTTGGTTTTGTATTACATGGGTGGGATACTGATGCAGGGACATGTGATGACCTAATCCTAAATGCATGTATAATCATATTAAAGAATGTTCAAATAAATACACGAACCAACTAACTGTTTCCAATAAAAAGGATTAGGTAAATTTCAACACAAAGATGAGGTCATTCCGTCAGGATCATGCCCCTTAGCATAAAATCGCGTAAACAGTAAAAAGGGAGGACCTAGGGATATGAGCATATCTCAGATCTAGCATAAGTCAGTCCACGGTTAAGTTTGGATCTGATTCTATTGACTAACCATCCATTTTTTCCATTCAAAATAGAAAGGGGATATCCAGAAAGGAACGAAATGAGTGAAGAATGAAGGGTTCGAGATGAAGAAAGTACAGGTTCTTTTGTCGTCAAAAGAAAAGGAGGATGATTCTTACATTTTCCTGCATCTCGAAGATCTAGAAAGAAGGAAACCTAAAATCGGGGTGGAATCCTTAACACCCAAGGGCTAATCTTGAAACCCTAATATCCTGAATAAAGAGGAAAATATATGAATTTCTATTCATTCAATAATAATGAAAATAGGGTTTCTCACAACGTATATACAAGCTATGGAAAAAGTAAAAGTGCACTGAAGCCCCTAAAAACAAGAAAAATAACAAAAAGACGAAAAATAAAGAAAGTGCAATAAAGCCCCTGAAACAAGAAAAAAGAACAAAAACGCCTAAAATTAAAACACACACGTGGTAGGGTGTGAAATCCGATCTATGGATCTATGGTTAGGGTGCGGTCATGCTGCTCCTGTATTCATAGCGCATCAGAAAATGGGTCCGGTGGACCCAACGTCCATCCACATCAACTCCTCTGCTCCGGTACTCTGTCGACAACACCTCCTCCTCTGGTATACTCTAAAGAGTGCACCACTGATGTCCGCATCAGATACAAGATATATCGGCCGATATCGTCGATATTTAAAATAGTGGTTGTTTCCTCACTTCTTGCTCATGGGGGAGAATCCTTGGCATAATGGGCAAGGAATTCGAAAAATGCCTTAACAGAGAAGTATCCCTTGGGATTTCCTACCATAATCTGAAGGCCCTCATTTGGGTTGTTGTAAACATCCTTCAATATGCCCATAAGCATTCCAAGTTGTCCAATTTCCTTGAGATTTCATCGGAGAGGGATATTCTAAACTATCGGACTCGCGGAAACCTCATATAGGTTTTTCACTAGAGTTCTCTAAGAAATGAAAATAGAGATGGAAAAGAGGTAGCATGAAAAGCCTGTTTTGTTAAAGGTCCTACAAAAAGTGCACTTTGTCTCCTTTGACAATTCGGAATAAAAAACCCTTCCTCATAAGATTGCCTACCTTGCAACGATTTTGGGAAACCCTATCCTTTTCTACTTGGGCTTTTTGGACATGCTCCCAATTGATGAAATGAAATTTTTGGCACATACATATACTTTCCCACTAGAAATTCCATTGAAGCTTCTCCTATTGGTGTTGCCATCCCGGGTGCCAGATTTCATGGCGTGAAACCTTGCCTCCCTTTATGTTTCTTTTCTTATTATGTTTTGATGGGGCACACACTAAAACTCTCTGCATATATGCTATTTCTACTCTTGTGTTTGGCATGCGTAAAATTTTCATTGTGCTAGTACCCGCTTCTTGGCAAGGGCATTTTGGTATTTTCCATGGGCATTTTGAGGCTAGGGGGTACTAGTCTTCGCTCTATGACATATCCATAAATTACAAAAATATCCCTAATGTATTTATCAATCACTAAAATGCTCCATCTTTTGATTTCATGGAGCCACTTTCTTTTGTTATGATTATCTTCTTAAAAGATTCCATTATTTTTCTTCAAGTTTCAAACAACCTTCATGTTGGTCAAGTGGCCTTGCTAGATGCATATGTGATCATTTATCATTTACTTTTTTTTCGTCGTTTTTTTAATCATCCAAATTTTATAGTAGGGTAAGGGCCTTGAAGTATTTTAAGGGCCTATTTGATTTTATTATTATTATTTTTTTTTACAGGTAAATACTCGTTAAATGAGTCATTATTGCAGTTTATAGTTGTTTGAATTTGGAAGAAAATACTGCCTCGAAAGTAGTGTAAAATTCAATAGAATTGCCTGTGTTTCTATACATGCAAAAATTGTGGGGCCTACTGTGATGAATATCTTATATCCATACTGTTCATTCATTCTACAAGTTCATTTTAGGGAATGCATCAAAAAATGAGGCAAATCCGCTGCTCAAATGGACCACACTACATGAAACAATGGTTGTAATGAGCCTTAACTGTTGAAAGTTAATTACTTACTAGGGTCCACACTGATGTTTATTTCTCATCCAACCTATTCAGGAGATCATACAAACATGGATAAAGGGAAAACATAAAAATCAGCTTGATCCAAAAATTTTGTGGTCTCCAAGCAGTTATCAACTGTAGGCGTTCAATTGCCATTGTATAATATGGTGTGGTTCACTTGTGCTTTAGATCTGCCTCATTTTTGGGCTCATGCCCTAAAGCAAGATGGCAGAACGGATGGACGGCATGGATAGGACCTATACATCATGGTGGGCCCCACACATTTTTGTGTCCTAAAATTATCCTGCCACTATTTTGCGCCAAAACTTTCAAGCTGTTACTGTCAACCTTGTGCAAAGAGCTGTATTTACAGGTGTAAATAATGATGAGTAGTTTACAATGTATTTACGTTGTAACTTGGAAATCAAACAGGCTGACATAATGGCTTCAAACTCAACAATCCATTTAATAACTTTTATATATATATATATATATATATATATATATATATATATATATATATATATATAAAATAAAAGATTTTTTAAAAACAAATTTCCTCAATTTTAAGATTACCTCAAAATTTGCAATTGTCTTGCTGGAGAATCACCTATTTGGTGATAGCCCCTCATTAATGGCCATGCATGCAATGATTTGAGTTCTTTGAATCCCGTCTTACATTAGTGGTAGGCTTAAAGAATTGTGATTTTCATATACGAGTACTGCATTGATACAAATTAATTATTCTTGAAATCTTCATAGAAGTTTCTTCTATGAATCTATAAAAGGGTAAAGGGAAGGTGATGTAGGATGAAAGCCCTAAACTAGTATGAATGCATTGAGATCATCAAACAAGTTAACTACAGTAATTAGAATGCAAAATCAGGCTTTCCTTCCACAATTTAAGAAAATTCAGATTTACAACTAGCATGAGATTCAAACCATAAACATCCCCACAAAGAGATAATCATAAGATAATGAGGAAAGTGGTCCTATGGGAGGTGGACCTCCCATCTAGCGTAGGAAATAACTTGATTCATGTGTAAATCCTTCATGCAGATAAAGAATCCAACAGTAGGCCTGTTTTGGAAGAGAGGGGTAGTTCGGGTTTAATAAATTCAAAACTATGATTAGGATGATCGGAATTGAAGGGAATTTAAGTTTGGATAGGCTAGAATTGGGGGATTAGGCATTTAGGGTTATGGTTTGAAATTAGGGTTGGGAAATTTAGGGGTTTTGGTGTAGAATGGGGAAATTAGGGTTTTGGATAGCTAAGGGTTAAGAATTTGGAAGATGAGAAATTAGGGATTTAGAGGAATTTGGGGATTTGGCAAATTGGGGAAAATTGGATTCCTCGATTTAGTTTTTTTTTTTTTCCCCTAAAGGGTAAGGTTTGGGAAAGAAACAAGGGAAAGACACACATGGTTGGCCGTACGGACGCATGTGTACGGGTGGGATAGCTTGGATGTGGGTTGAGGGATGAAGAGATGGATTGGGTTGGGTTTGACAAGAAGAAGAAAGAAAACAAAAGAGATGATGGAGAAAGCAGAAGAGATGAAATGGGGAATAAGAGATGCTTACGTTGGAACGAAGGGAAAGATAACAAGGATAAAGTGGAATCACTCCACGCGCTGGAGATGTAACAAGTTTTCTCACAAAGCTAAGGAAGAGAGGACTCTTTTTTTTTTTTTCCTCACAAAATTAGGCGTGGGAACACTTGGTCGCCCACCCCCTTGCTTTTATACTTACAGAAATTTTAATTACAAAATTGCTAGTACACTTTAGCAAAATGTGGGCCACTCTAAAATAAGCAATCCAAACCAAATAAAATCAATATATAGTATCCATCATGTTCAAAATAAATAATAACTAAGAAATAAAAAAACAGAGACCCATAAGGTCTAAGATTTGGTGGTCCAGTGGCCCGATCGCCATGATCTGACAGTTCGATGGGGTAGCAGTCGGAATCCAACGGTCAAAATTCCCAATAAAAGCGACCAACATGCATCTTCACAATATGGGGTCTTCTAGATGCACGAACCTACATGTGGGGTCTTCAATGTAGCCCGCTGGTCCACATGTATTAATTGTCCAGCCATAGTGAAACCGGGGCCTCAGTCGGGGTCTTCCTCCTCTGGTAGACATGATAGGATGATGCTCTGATGCCCTCATCGGAAGGCCCAAGAGGATGTGGGTGGAGGTACTAAGAAAGTACTTGATTACCTATGGTTTAATTGAAGTTATGGCCCTTGATAGGAGTGGAATGACAGAACAAGAATCATCTAGTCGACCCCAATTAATTGGAATAATGCTTAAATGATGATGATGAGGATATTCGTAGAAGTTGGTTGGTGGTACCTTTGGTACTTGGATTATTTCTAATTTTGTGTTTTTAAAGCATCAAGGCAATTTGGAACCTAAGGTTGATTGCTGTAAGATTTGACTGTTGCTACTCACCCACCATCCTTTTGTTTTCTTTTAAAGGTTTTAGAAGGTTTTGATGCCAACAATTCACATTTTTATGCAAATAATGTATTATATGTCTTACAACATCAAAACCTTCTAGCACCTTTATAACCATTCATGGAATTGCAGAACATGATTCGTGTAGCCGACCCCAATTAGTTGAGATAAGGCTTAGATGACGACGATGATTTTGGTGATAATAACTCGTCACCTTTGTCATTAATCTTTCTCCAATAACTTCTGTCTTCTTATTCTGATGTGAGAGAAAGTAATGTTCTGAATTTCATGATTATTCGGTTCTCAAATTTTCTATTTTTCTGCTCTCTACTACACTATGAAGGATATCTAACATCTTCATTTTCATGAACAGTTTCCCATTGAATGTTCTCTTCCCTGGATGCTAGTGGATCATGTAATTGAGTCCCAAGATGGAGGTCTGCTTGAAAGTGTTTTGATGCCATTTGATATCTACAATGATTCTGCACAGCATGCACTAGTTGTGCTGAAGCAACGTTTTCTGTATGATGAAATTGAAGCTGAGGTACTAAATTATTTTAGTTACAGAAAGATTCCGAAATCATGAATCATTTGTTGTCTATTCTAGTCTTTGTTTGTTCTCAGTGTTTCACCGATTTGGAATTTCTTAGCACTCTTTGGTTTGCAAAGTTCCCTTAATAAAATTTACGCTGGCTTTTAGTTAAAAAATTTCATCATATCCTAACAAACTAGAACAGGGACTTAGCAGCGTCATGGGAAGAGATTTAAATGAAAATAAGAATAATCTGCTGACTTTTTTTTTTCCTGTTTCTGGGCAAATAGGCATAATTTCGATATTTGTTAACATTTACAGATTGTGAGCTGTCCAATTTTATGGCCAATCTGTGGTGTGTTTGTGTCACTCCACATGTATAAAGCAATCATGGTACATATTGTGTGTGATGCATGGACTGTGCTTATGTTACATGCAAGCTTCTGTTAATATGTAGGCATGGGGGGACATACTGGTCATTTTGGAATCCTCCCTTGTTAATAAAACATGTGAGGGGGAGTGTGGTAGGGTAGCCACAAATTTCCTTTTCATTTTCTCCTCCTTTCTCCTCTCTCCCATTCTCCTCCTTTTGCTAAAATATCTATGCAATTACGGGTTTATTCGAAACATCTTAGCTTCTTCTTCTTCTTCTTCTTCTTCTTCTTCCTCTTTTGTAACGTTTTAGGATGGAACCTCTACTGGTTACCAATGTATGAACAAAAACACTGGTGACACAGTAGAGGACGTCCCTTCAATAGTTTTTGTTGCCTCTTTCTCTCTCTATCCATCCATCCATCCATCTATCTATTTATGCTCTCTAAGTCATTCCAGAAAAAAGCTGAGGAATCATGGCCCTTACATTTTGCGTTATTTGAAGAGGCCACTAGCTTGTCCATAGATCAGGCTAGTGCATAGAGTTTTTTCATGCACTTGCTAGGAGGAACTGCTATATGATAAAAGATGTAGCACCACAACAAGGGAAGGAATCTAGGCATGAGACATCCATTTTACAAACTAATCTTATGGAGGATTTGTTTACAGTTAACTAGCCACCATAATGAAACTGCTGCGGATATCTTGTAACAATATTCCTTGCCTTTGGCGGGTCTATTGTAATTTGTGTCCCTTTTTGTTTAGGACTTCTCTATTTTTCTAAATGTATTCTTGATAGTACCTATAAAATGTCTTGGGTTAAATCCTAGGGAAGCAAGTTCCAAGTGGCCTACTATTGCTAGATACTAGCGCTTTAAGTAGCGGCCATAGTGTACACCACGTAGCGTCGCATAGGGAGTGTTCAAAGTATCGGTATCGCTACAAGTTTCTCTGGCCAGGGATACAGAAACAATATCGATATCATTGATAATATTGCCGATAACTGGAACTGCGGGGAAACATACGGAAAACGATGGAATATTTCAATGAAACTTCAGGAGATTCTAAAATACACATTTTTGCATAATCAGGAATAAAAAATTGCAAAAAAAGAAGAAGCATACATAATAAGTTTCCATTTAATGGGGGCCTAAAAGCATGTGTTGTCATAAGAAATCAGTCACACCATCCCATCAATCTCATCTTTCCATTCAACCATCTAACATTCCATCCAAACATCTATCAATATTTCAAAATATCGACAACATGATATTTCACTGAGAAATCATCAACAACTGGAAAGGAAACAAAAGACTGTAGTTTCGATATCGCCCATGTTATGATAATGATAATATCGTGATATTATCGATGTGATTGTCGACAGTTTGAACATTGCATATGACCATACGCCCGTAAAAAAATTGTGATGGAAATTTTTTCTACACAGTTTTTGGCGATATCAATATATTGGCAATATAATGCAGGACAATTAGCCACTTGCTGTAAAAGCTCGAATTGATAGAGGGGTGAACACCACGCTATATGCTACATGCTATTTAAAACACTGCTAGATACCTAAAGAAATTAACCAAGGTTAATAAGTTTTGTTCCAGTGTTTATAAAGCTATCTAGGGTGCCTAATTTTCAATAATGGAAAATTACAGATGCATGAGATAGACCACATTGGTTTTTTTTTTTTTTTTTGAACATTTAGACCACATTGATTGTTAATCGGCATTAAAAAAAAAGGAGGTGAACATCCAATATACTCATGGCATCGTGTGTGGAAATCTGGGCCATCCATATCATTGAGTTGCATTGTGTATGGAGCATATTTTGAAATCATATTGATTGGACTATCTTAATCATATGATTTGGTCCATTGACCATTTTATTTTTTAACCATCCATTTGACAAGCACGAAATTGATGGTTTAGATCTTTCAATCAGTTTTATTTTTAGATTATGCTCCGTCCCTGCAATACAAATTGTATGGTTTAGGATGCTGGAGGATGACTTACCACCACAACATAAAGAATGGTGATTAAAACTCCTTTTTTGTCCTTTAATTAAATTTCCAAGATGGTTATTTGCAGGAGGGTTTCAGTGGCACTTTGTCAATTGTAATTCATGAAACATGATATGTTCATTCTCTGTGTTTGTGGTTATGTGACTAACTAGTTTTGGTTTAGCACGGCCATAAATACATAAACATGCTAAAACAAAAATAATTAAAATTATTGTCGTTGATTCCGAGTGTTTCAGTGTCCTGTGTTAGAGTTGCACCCTGGAAAACCAATGTGAATCTTATCCATTGATGATATCTATAGTATCCAATAATATTGACGATCTCATTTGTAGATCATATGACCATGGGTTCTAGATGGACATGTCATGATGCCATAATGTGGTAGTACCTTAAACATATGTGAACACGAGTTAAAGGAGAGGAATTCCTTAGGTTGTCCTTGGAAACTTGAGAGTAGATAGAGTGGTCACTGACTAGGGAAGAGTTGTGGGTGTGGATCTCAGTACCTTGTTGTTCCATGACTACCTAGTAAGTTGTAGGACAAACTTATGGTTATTATTATGTGGTCATCTTGTATGATGGAATAGATGACGTATCGAGATAGTCCATAGTGTTATACGACAAGTAGGTGCCTTGCCCTAACCCACAAAGGAGTGTATGGGTGTTGTGGAAATAGGCTTTTGGTGTTAGACTTGTTGGGCACTTGCATTGGTGGATCAATTCAAGTCTCTAGATTGGGAGGCCTATCATGCTTGGACTATGATTGACTTGTGGATGCACTAGCTTTGGCTAATCCTTAGACCCGAGGGCATGTGATGGAGTTTTAGGTCTTGATATTATGTGCTTTGGCTTACTTTACGAGGTCACCATACGGCTAAGGAAAGTGGTTGTAGCTAGGTGCATACATCATGAAGCTCACATGGTTCAACAAGGATCCATTGATTTCCTAGGAGCTATCTCATGGTTTAGATCTTGGGAACAATACATTCATCAAGTGGTTTTTTTTGACGGGCCCAAGCACTTAAAAAGGTTTTATAAATGCTTTCAACTGTTAAACTTTTCTTTTAACCAATAAAAAGGTTTTGATCACACCTAATGATACTCTAATGTTTAAATCTTGTGGTCTGCCACTTGATTTGCACGAGTGTTGGATCAATGATGTATGGCCATGATGAGAGAGAGAGAGAGAGAGAGAGAGAGAGAGAGAGAGAGAGAGAGAGAGAGAGAGAGAGAGACTGTCATGGATGTGTTTTGTGACTGGTCTTAAGAGTTAAACTCTCCAAGATTGGGAGCCCACCTTTACAAACCGCATCTCTAGTGATGGGGATACAGTGAGTTGAAGCAGAGAATGGGAAGAATCTGAGTCTTATGGCTGACAGTTGTGCAGTCTAACTGAATCAAATTAATGTAACTGAACACTGATTAGAGTGGAATTCCTAATTTTTTCATTTGCGTAAAAACCTTTATTTGTCCCATAGGCATCAAAAGGATATGCATCCATTCTCCAAAGAACTGAGGAAGTTAACTTACTGGTTGGGATTTCTCGCATTAACATGTATTAAATGAAATGCCCTTTTCTTTTGTATGTTATATTATTTAGTCCTGTTTTCGTGGCCATTTGAGATTGTTGCATTGAATATCTAGCAACAAATTTTTTTTTTTACATTTGGACCGTATGGAACGTCACTATTTGTAGTCCAACTTTTATGCACTGTATTTTCGGAACTGGTGGGAACACTTCCATATCATTGTTTTGTTTTCTTTATATTATGGTTGAACAGTTCTTCAAAGTGAGAGGAGAGTTTTTTTTTTTTTTGTTACCTGATTGGTCAATATGTTTTCTTTGACATATGCAAGTTTCATTTTTTCTAGGTAGATCTTTGTTTCGATCAGCTTGTTTTCAAGTTAAGCGAGAATATATTTACATACTATAAAAGCCGGGCAGCAAGGTATGCCTCTTTCTCTTTGGGTGCCTTATCTCATTGAAGCATATCCTATTTCAATATTTACCTGAAAGCCCTGCCACAGTGAGCTACTTGATCCATCATTCCTCTTTGCTTTGGACAACGGTGACAAATATTCTGTTCAACCTGCACGATTCAACGCAATATTCAAAATGAGGAGAGTTCAGGTGAGATTTCTCTTTCTTCAACAAGATATGCTACCATTCAGAAAGCTGTTTGCCTGAATTCCTTATAGTTTTAAATTGGGTTGTTATTCGCTGGCTGAAATAGAAGTTTTTGTTTTGGAGATGCCCTTTGCATATATTCAACAGAAGAATTACTCTTTTAAGTTGTCGTAGTCATCATATCTTTATTCCAGCTAATTGGGTTCAGCTACATGAATCCTGTTCCACCATTCCACTCTATCACATACTATATCTTTAGTTAAATCACAGGTCTTCAAGTCTTTCTTACTACTTCCACCTGTTGAGAAAAGTCTTAAATCTGAAGTTTTTGAGGTCGTTCGACCGGTCGTGGGACAGCTTCGACTGGTCGTGGGAGGCGCTCGACCGGTCGTAGGTTCGAGCCCTGGCACGACTTAAAGTCCAGCGAGTTTTTGCTGTTTTTCTCCGCGGTCTTCGACCAGTCGTAGGTGAGCTTCGACCAGTCGAAGGACGCTAAGACCAGTCCTGAAATTTCCAGGACTAGTTGTAGGTTACGCAGTTTGTTCCGCGATTTTGCCCAAAACTGCGGATTTGAGTCCTTTCGCAACTGGGATGCGAAAGGGAAGTTGCCTAAATTATAAATAGGGGTTCCTAGGGTTATTCTAGGGTATGGGAAGGCTTTCTAAAGTAGTTCCGAGTGTTCCTAAAAGGGTTTAGGGTTATCAAAGGGTGTAGCAAGGGTGAGATTCGAGGTTGTTCGAATCGGGTAAGTCCTTTCTCTTTGTAATTTCTATTTTCATAGTGGAGATCTGTCGCTTTGTGCCGTGGGTTTTTCCCGAAAGGGTTTTCCACGTTAAATTTGTGTGTTCTCTTGTTTGCTTGGTGCCATTGGATTACCATCCTAGATCTAGATCTGTGTGATTCCGCAGGCCAAAAAATCCCAACAAGTGGTATTAGAGCTTGAGTTCAGTTGGGGCACAGATCTGAATCTGAGGAACTAGTAATAATGGCGAGCACTAGGTATGAGTTTGAGAAGTACTCAGGGAAAAATAATTTTGAGTTATGGAAGGTTAAGATGATTAGCCTGTTAACCAAGCAAGGCGAGGATTGTGCTCTTGAGGAGCGAAAGTCTACTATGAAAGTTGATGAATGGAATACTCTTGATAAGAAGACATTATCATCGATCCGTTTATGTTTCACGGATGAGGTTCTCTACAACGTCATGAGGGAGAAAACTGCGGCTAAGTTATGGGCGAAGTTAGAGGATGTTTATGCGAAGAAATCCTCTGAAAATCGCCTGCACTTGAAGCGGCAGTGGTATAACTTCAAGATGACAGAGGGTGGAGATCTGGAGGCTCACATCAGCAACTTTAATAAATTGGTTTGCAAATTGCTGGATATGGAGGAAGTGATGAAAGATGAAGAACAAGCATGTATGTTGCTGAATTCTCTTTCGGCGTCGTATGAGTCATTCAAGGACACTATGTGCAACATGAATAAAACCCTGAGTGTCGACACAGTTATCTCAGCCCTTCAAGGGAAGGCTATGAGACAACTAAACAGCGACATGGGGACGTCTTCTGATGTACTGTTTACAGTGGGTAGGAATTCTGGACAAAGTACAGGTTCTTCTGGTTCTAGATCCAAATTCAGGGGCAAGGGCAAGGGCAAAGGTAAAGTGCTGGAACTGTGGGAAGGAAGGACATGTGAAGAGGGATTGTGGAAATCCTAAATCGAAGAGGGAAGATTCTGAGGCTTCATGTAGGGAAGCCACTGTTGCCACGTCAGATGGATGTGATGGTGATGTTTTGTCTGTGTCTGCTATCAGGCGGCCATACGATAATCGTAAGGACGAGTGGATGCTAGACACAGGGGCATCTTTTCACATGACTCCTCATCGGAGTTGGTTCACCAGCTACAAGGAGTGCGATGGTGGACAGGTATTTATGGGCAATGATATTGCCTGTAATGTTGTGGCTGTTGGTTCGGTGCGCATCAAGATGTTTGATGGGGTGGAGCGTACCTTGACTGATGTCAGGCACGTTCCTGATTTGAAGCTGAATCTGATTTCTCTTGGTGTGCTTGAGGCAAAAGGATGCAAGTACACAGGTATTGATGGTGCTCTTAAGGTATCTAAGGGGGCACAGGTAATCATGAAAGCGCAACGACTCGATAACTTGTACAGGTTGATCGGGAGCACTTCAAACGGTGGAGCTACAGTAGATGTAGCAGATTTCACCTCTGCATGTGTGTGGCATGTTGGACATGGCCATATGAGCGGGCAGGGCAGGAAGGCTGAGACGCGCAGGAATGGATACAGAGTAGGTGGAGCAGCCACCTGTGAGAAGAATCACACGGCATGATCGTAGGATATCGGCGAGGTACATAGACGACTCCAATATCGCAGGGGATTCATCTTCTATTCAAATGACTCTAATTGAGCCTGGTGCTGAGAAGTGGAAGGTGACTATGGACGATATGATAGATTCGTTGTACCAGACCGACATATGGGAGCGTGTGGAGCTTCTAGTGGGCCGGTGAGCGATTGGATGCAGGTGGATCTTTAGATGGATACAACATAGATACAACGAGGTTGGTAGCGATGAGTTATGCTCAGAGAGAAGGGATCGACTTCTCAGAGATATTCCCGCCGACGGTATAACAGGTATCTATCAGATCCGTGATTGACGCTGGTTGGCCAATATGATCTTGAGCTATGATGTGAAGCAGAGATAAGAGAAGAGGCCAAGGAGCTACACGGTTGAAGATTGAAGACTTGGTGGAGATTGTTGAGAAAAGTCTTAAATTTGAAGTTTTTGAGGTCGTTCGACCGGTCGTGAGACAACTTCGATTGGTTGTGGGAGGCGCTCGACCGGTCATAGGTTCGAGCCCTGGCACGACTCAAAGTCCAGCGAGTTTTTGCTATTTTTCTCCACGGTCTTCGACCAGTCGTAGGTGAGCTTCGACCAATCGAAGGTGGGCTTCGACCAGTCGTAGGTGAGCTTCGACCAGTCGAAGGAGGCTAAGACCAGTCCTGAAATTTCCAGGACTAGTCGTAGGTTACGCAGTTTGTTCCGCGATTTTGCGCGAAATTGCGGATTTGAGTCCTTTCGCAACTGGGATGTGAAAGGGAAGTTGCCTAAACTATAAATAGGGGTTCCTAGGGTTATTCTATGGTATGGGAAGGCTTTCTAAAGTAGTTCTAAGGGTTCCTAAAAGGGTTTAGGGTTATCAAAGGTTGTTCGAATCGGGTAAGTCTTTTCTCTTTGTAATTTCTATTTTCTTAGTGGAGATCTGTCGCTTTGTGCCGTGGTTTTTTCCCGAAAGAGTTTTCCACGTTAAATTTGTGTGTTCTCTTGTATGCTTGGTGCCATTGGATTGCTATCCTAGATCTAGATCTGTGTGATTCCGCAGGCCAAAAATCCCAACACCACCCACGTCCTTTTGGCCCTTCCCCTTGCCCTTTTAGAGCCTTCAACTTGATCCAACTCACTCCTAACATGTGCAGTTCTTTCTTTCCTTTGCAGATGGACAAACCATGTAAGTCTACTTCACCTCATCCTTATTACTTCTCTTCTTATTTGCTACTGGTGCTACTCCTAAGTTCCCTTGAATGCATTCATTTCCATTTCTATCCTTCCTCGTCTTGCCACTCATCTATCTCAACATCCTTGTAGAATTGAAGGGCTCTTTAAGTATTAGTGAGAAAATAATAGTGTGAGACATCTATAACTATTCAAGATCGCACTAGATAAATATCTATCAAATTACATGTTCAATGTACCCTCAATATGTGCAAATCTCAACATCCCTGTTTTGCATTCGTTAGTATAGATCTTACCCATTACATGTGAAATTGGCTGCTTATACCTTCCTAATCCTTTTAATATGATTTCCATTTAAATGCTTTGTGTGCTTCACATTGTTTGGTGACTTTTGCTTGCTGATATTCACTTTAGCATTATTCTCTATGGCCATTTTTTGCCATTTATTATTTGCAAGTTTTTATGTCAGGAATTGTATACTGTAGCATCAATTGTTTGCATACTTATTCTTGTATGATATTTATGCAATATGTATTGTTTGTAAGCATTCATCTGTATACTATATAGTGGCCTATATGTTAAATGGAAGGGAATTTGTGAGGTAGAGATTCACTAGAATTTATAAGTTTTGCTTCCTGAAAACATGAAAGAGGCTTTGAAAAACCTAGAATTTCGAGTACAATGATGAGGTAAACATCTCTATGCATACGTAAAAATTATATACTACCATTGAATGGTCAAGATACTGAACTGCCTTTTAGTATGCATGCCAGATAACAACTAATAATTCTTTTTGGTAGGATCTTGATCTTGCTCTTCAAAAATATAAAATTGGTGAACTCACTTGTTAAAAGTATTGTGGGTTCACATGTTTTGGGTCTTGGGCCCCTTTGGGCTTTGGTTTGTTGATTGGGTTAGTTTCGGCCTGAGTTTCGGCCCATATGAATTTGTTTTATTTAATCCTTAAGCAAGGAAGGCAGTTTTCTAATTTCAGCTGTAATGACTCCAGCCCTAATAAAATAAGATGGGAAAAACAGGAGGAAGCTAGCATGTGAGCAGCCGTTCCGCCTCCTCTCTTCTTTTCTTCACCTTTCCTTCTATTTTCTTATCTTTCTTCTTTTCTTCTCTCTAGTTTTTGTTAAAACCATTCTTATTTCCTTATTCCACGAACAGCTTTTGAATTTGGGTTGGTTCCTAGCAGTGGCCTTTTGTGGAGAGTGACCGTAGATTTGGGGGGCCTTTCCTTTTGGGTTAGAATTGTCAATATGGCTTTGGTAGGACACTTGGATTGGCGAGGATTCCCTTTCCTTCCATTTCCTTCTCCCTATTTATAATCTTTGAATAAAGGGGAAATGGTGAAGGACCTTTTTGAATACGTGGGAGTTCCCCAATGTGAAATATTTTGCTCCAACACAATCTCAAGGGCAAGGGGATAATTCAATTTGAAGAGTTTGTGGGGATTCTGAAGGAGGTTGACATCAATGCTACAGAGAAGGATAGAATGATTTAGAAGGGCAACTCTAGTGGAGGTTTTTCTTCAAAGATTTTCTTTTGTCTATGCTGCATGGTTCTTATAGTGTCCTCTGTGTGCTGAAGTGTGGGATAATCACATTCCATGGAAGGTGGAGACTTTTATTTTTGATGGTCTGCCAGTTTAAAATTTTGACAATAGTCACTTACGCAAATGAAACTTTGCCCTCTTTTTTTTTTTTTCATTTTATTGTCCTTCCTTTTCAATAAAATTGCGAGCTCTCTCTCTCTCTCTCTCTCTCAAAAAAAAAAAAAAAAAAAAAAAAAAAAAAAACACTTTCCCGTCTGTGTGCTTCTTAAGTTGGGATAAGGGAACTCGTTGCTCCATTTTAGCTTGGGGGAACACTTTCTTCGATCTTGTTGGGATTTTTGGGTCCTTAGGTGTTTCGTGGGGGATGTAATTAAAGGTTGGTTGGATGGTTGTTTCACAGCTGGAGGCAAATTTATTTGGAGAATGTTTGAACACTTTAATGTGGGGATATAAAAGAAAGAAATTGGTGAGTCTTTGACAACAAGGTTTCGCCAGGGAAATATCAAACAAAGAATCGTCAATATGGCTCTAGATTTGGCATTTACAACAACTGAGTCAAAGGGGCAGTTAGAAGCGATTTCTTTTTTGATTGGAACTTGGCTATTTATTATAGGGTCAAGAATTGGAAAGCTGACTATTGAAGCCTACTGTTGGTTTCTTGAATCTTCATTGGTGGCTGCTCATTTGGCAACTCAAGCCTTTTTGAGTAGGGAGTATCATTAGAAATGGAAAGGTTGCATACCTGTCTTTCTTCAGGTAGGGCAGCGTGGTCAATTTGATTAAGGCAGATACCATAGCCCTTCAGGAAGGCTGGAGATTCTTCGTCCACTCTTTCTTGGAGGGCTTAGTGATTGAAGCAGCCTCAAGAAATGCTCCAAACTAGGTAATCTCAACGAAGTTAGGTCTGTGAAAATTAGCATTTGTGATTTAGAGATTAGAACTTGTGTGTCTTGTCTAAATGTTGTTGTTTGCTTTGTATCCAGGGAGGCAAATAAGACTGCTGATGTGCTTACAAGAGAGTGATGAGAGGGTCATTTTTGGATACTTGTTTTTTCTAGCTTGAGTTATAACCCTCTGTTCTTTTGTTTTTTCCTTGTAGCATGCTACTATAGCAGTACTGTGGCATGCTGTGAAAGAGATGCAAGGATTTATCCCTGTGGGAGCTGATCGCTTGTATCACTTTCGGTTATTTCCATAATTTCTGTAGAGTTTAGATGGCTGTGCTTACATTGCTGATTATGTAATTAATGATTGTTTGGCTAAAACTTGTAAGTGTAGCTCTTGATATGTTTTAAAGTCCCTGTTGATTGTATCATTTGCTTAATATTGCTTTAACTTTCTAATGTGCAGTTGTTAGGAAGGACGATTGATTTTCGGAACCTAATCACTCAAAGAATGAACAAAGTATTCAGGGAGAACATTGATTTTCTGTTTGACCGTTTTGAGTCTCAAGATTTATGTGCTGTTGTGGTAAGTGATAGCCAACCGGCCCAACCCCTTCTACTTGTTCATGTTGATAATGTGCGCTGGTTGAGTATGATCACATTATGTTTCTAGGAATTACAGCAGCTCTTGGAAATCTTGAGGCTCACCCATCAAGTACTCTCCGAACATCTTTCAATAGATTCGTTCACTCTCATGCTGAATGAGATGCAAGAGAACATATCTCTTATTTCATATTCTAGTCGACTCTCTTCTCAGGTTTGGATATTCTTCCATTTTTCTTCCAATGGTTACTCAAATTAGTTTGTAAGGTGCTACTATCAGATTTGAAGGCTGGGATCTGTTTGTTTTTTATTTGATGAGCGGTTTTTATCAACTGATTGTGGATGGAGCTAATACTGCATCTGCATTACATTATGAAAAAATGACTGTAAAGGAGAGGAGAGTCTTACAAGATGGGCAGTCTGATATTAAAATCCTCATTTTTAAAGTTATAAATGCATAAAAAGGCATATATCTCTAATGTCACACGGGCCTGGGGAGGAATATCAGAATTTGGAATGGTTGCGAAAATCAGCAAAACTCTTTAAAGGTTGGACCAAGAGATGAATTTAATAATGTTAATGCTTTTATACTATTATGAGTTTGTATTGTGTTGTATTGTGGTCCTTTAATAGGTGAGATGAGAAGAAAAAGCCTTGACAAGAGAAGGAATAATAGAAACTAACTCTCTAGGGGTAAAACCTCGAAAGACCTCCACAGATACAAATTTCATTAAAAGGGAGAGAGCATCAAAATTTTCCTTATTCTGCTTCCTCCTGTTCTTCTTACTTTTTGATGGATAACAAAATTTTGTTAAAATTACGTCGATGGAAGACAATCCCAACAAGGAAAGAAGCAAACAAAGCATGCAATTGAAGATATAAAAATGTTAAGACTTGAACCAAGGGCATATATTACACTATACCCTAAACTCCCTTGTAAGTATGGACTTCATCCAAGAGAAGTCAATGCTTCCAATTTGCTATATTTCCGGGATTGGGACATTAGGCCATGACAATAATATATCCGCTGATGCTCTCAGCCACACCTCTTAAAGTCTTCACTTTATTGTAGAAGATACTTCAATTATCAAAATCCCTGGAAGAATAGTGTGGAGAAGCTAAATTTATATTGATCTTGAGCATTAGTTGTTCGCAAATTCCTTTTCATGGGTAGCATGCAATTGTTGTTCTAAATGTGTTGGCAATTTGGCACACACATTCTCTACTCTTCCCCTTAAGTTGGAGCAGCATGCACACGCACATAGTACGCACACAGCTTGTCCAATGTGCAACGAAAATGAGAAGAACTATGTCCTTGGTGAGAATATTTGCAAGTTGAAGATCCAAGTGAACAAATGGAATACACAACAACTTGAAGGTGACTTTTTCTTGAACAATGTGAGTGGTGCTAAATCAACTACACTATTTATCCAAATTTAATTTTTATTTTTACCTCAAATTTCTTGAGGAAAATTGTGTTAAATGGTTAGGAATACGCATTAGTGGGATGAGTCCCATAGATTGTATGAATTTTAGAACCTTTTTGGGGGCATATGAGTGGGTCCTAAATCGCCCCGACACTATTTCTAAATTTATTTTTTAATTTTTCCTCAAATTTCTTGAGGGAAATGGTGTTAAATGGTTAGGGATTACATTAATGGGATGAGTTCCATTGGTGAATTTCGGGCCGTTTTAGGGCGTTCAAGTGGTATTAAATCAGTTTGTGTTATTTATCTGAATTTAATTTTTAAAATTTCTCAAGTTCTTCAGGGAAATGGTGTTGTAATATGGTTTTATATATATATATATATATATATATATATATATATATATATATGTTTATGTATGTATTTAACGATGTATAAAATGATGAGCAATATCTTAATCAGTGCTTTGTGCACGTGGCCCATGTCATACTGGAAGACAAGGATTCGAGCTGTCATGAGCAATATAGATGTTTGCATCGCGTACACCCATCAGGAGTCTAATGCCGTGGCGGACGCCCTCGCCAGATTGGGGAGTGATGGTCAACGGGACAGGCTCTTCTGGTCGTTGGGTGATCTTCCCACGCCCATTAGAGGCCTATTGTTCTTGGATAGAGTGGGCCTTGGCAACTTGAGGGAAGCCTAACTTCCACCATGCTGTGTTTTTTCTCTTTATTTTTTCTGTCTTACGATAGGTGGGCCCTCCCCATTTTGTTGGTGGGCCTGCCCAAAAATGTTCCTACTGTAAAGTGTTCAGCTTCCTTTGGAATGAAAATAGTTCTGTTGAAGAAAAAAAAAAAGAGTCCTTGGGGACTTTTTCATGGCCAAAAAAAAAAAAAAAAAAAAAAAACGATGTATAAAATGGATATATAAATATAAATATGTATAATTGCCCATCATTAGATTTATGCTCATATAATCTTATTTATATGGAATCGTTGATATTTAGAAATTAAGTATAGGAAATTTGAAGTTAGTCTAAGTCTCTCCGGTTAATAAAATCATCAAGTAGCCCGAGACAACATTCTTACTAAAGAATAGCCTGTTACACCATTATAAACATATTAAAAAACAGAAAAGGCTACATATTTGGAATCGTCTTATTTGTTTACAAAATTTCCAATATAGTTTCAAGTTTTTTTTTTTTTTTGGTTAAAAAAATTGACAATTGCGGGACCGTAACGGGCGTTACAGCTTGTAGCGTAACAATTTAATGGCTAACCGTTACATCGATTGTTATCATTATTGAAAAGCTTGGCTGAATCCTATTTATGAAAGTAGAGATCAATGCCAAACAATTTCACCTGTGGCAAGGGCCATGAAATGATATTCTTCAATAGATGGGCAACCAACAACCATTATTTCTTGTTTTTCTGAGTGATGCGATTACCTCCCACAATGGTAAAATAGCCACCCGTGGATCTCCGATCATTTGATGAACCCACCCACTCAACATCACAGTAACCACTTATATTGAGATTGCCAAAACTGGAATACAATAGGCCTTTTCGTAGAGTAGGCTTCGAGTAACAAAAGAGATTGATAAATGACGTTAAGACAGTGGAGCACAGAGCACGCATGAGCTGGTTAGTGGCACTGACAGAACATATAACATCAGGACGCCAAAAGCCAATGTAACCATAAGTTGACAACATACACTTTAATACTAAATGCTAAGAACCTAACCATTATGCTAAGAGCCCCAGGACTAACAGAACACATCAAGAAAGCCCTTAAACCATTAGGGGTTGTAACACCACTATACTTTGTAGCTGACGTTTGTGGCGGTCCACTCTGTGGTAGAACTCACTTTGGCGAATTCTAGGTAGCCCTTTCCACCTTATGTAGGCTCTCTCGTTGAGGTTGCCCTTTCCACAAGTTGCCCCCTTTGAAGCTAAGGTCTGTGGCAGCCCACTCTTACTTTGGGCAATTTATAGGAAACCTTGTCCACCTTATGGAGGCTCTCTCTCTCTCTCTATCTTTGGTGTAGGTTGTACTTTCCACAATTTGCCTCCTCCGGGACTCAAATTGGACGCGGTGTTGCCTCTGATACCTTGTTCAAATTTATAGCATTATGAAAAGAGAAGAAGAAAAGAAGTGAAGAGAGTTGCATCTCACCTCAAGGTATTTAATAATGATGATCAGCCTTGCGGCCGTTAGGCCATTAGCCCCCGGAGTGGCTATTATAGCTTTGTAACGGTCAAAATTTTTATTTTATTATTATTTATATAAGAAACTGTAAAGGCCCGGTATTGGACCGTTATAGGTCTGTATTGGCTCGTGCGTGTATGAGCCCATTACATCAGCATAATGGATCTCATTGTTACCATTACGTAAGCGTTTTTTAATACCATGCTCATCATTCTAAACTTGTTATTTATAATAACTTACCCTAAACAAAATTAAGGTGCCCAAAGGGTGTACAATAGTATGACATGCACACACATTCTCTACAATAATCATGTACCGGTGGGTTCCCTACTATTTTGTGTAGCCAACTACTAGAGCATGACCTTTCATGTCTTCGGGTGCTACTTGTTGAGTAGTTGCCTAGCAACTTCCCCTCATCAACTTTTGTTTCCTTGCTTGGCCTTTGGGGTGTGCATGTAAAAGTTAGTTGGAAGTCAAGCGGTTGTTTGTTGGCATCGGTGGTGTATATGTGAGCCTTTCCCATGGCCAATTCCAAGATCCCTGGTAAAAGAGGAAGGTTGTTGCCTGGTGGGTAGCCGATTATATAGCTTATCGCCGGTCTACTATTTAAAATCCAACCCTAAATTGTTGGGAGAATGCTAGGATGATGATGATCAATGGTAGATTTACATAATCTACACATGAAACAAATGTTGGGGAGTTGGTTGTGATGTTGAAAGTGCGGGGAGAGAAGGGGAGCTTGTAGAAAGCGTCTCGCTTGGAGACCACTTCCATTTCTAGCTAGTGCTTCTAAATTTATGAGCATCTTCTCTAGGAGCCCTAAAAGGCTTTCCACTTTGTAACCTCGTGACGCAGGACGGCCCTAATTATGATGCATGCTCATGAACATAATTAAACAGCGGAGGAATAAATGATCTAAAATTCTAGTAGTAATCATCATAACTGAGAAAATCATAAAGGAAACATGCAATGGAGCGGGCCATCATCACAACCATGGAGTATGGCATTCAATTATTACTTAGGTTGGATCCGGCGAGGGATGAGACCTCCCGATCTTGCATGGTCACACCCAATCGATCAATGAAGATCACTAGTCCGAAGAACCAAGAAGTTTTCAGATTAGGTATTTGAGAATTTGGGGGTTTAGGGTTTAGATCGGTTCTCAAGATTTAGATCGAAGAAGGAATAGCCAAAACTGAAAAATAGAAAGAAGAAAATAATTACCTTGAAGAAGTTGGGGGGGCACAAGAAGGAATTAGAAGAGGAAGATCAAGGGAAGAGAAGAAGCACCATTAGAGAAAAGAGAGGAAGGAGGCAACCAAAGGGTTTGCTTTTCATTAATCAATAGTTTAATTCGGATTTAGGGCTTTAGCCCACTTAAATAAGCAAATAAATACATAAAATTACTAAAATACCCCTAGAATAAGCAAATAAAGACATAAACTTACTAAAATACCCCTAACTAAGCAAAAACGCGCAAATAACATAAGTACGGGAAAGTTCGGACACTCGGTCTTCTTTCTTCAATCTTCCTTCACATGTGTCTTCCCTGAGTGGGGTCTTATATATGTCCTTCACATGTGAAAGGTCTTCGGCTCCTCAATAGTCGCCTATCCACAAGGACGGCACTTGTGGTTGGCGCTTTCTTCGTTGGTACACCTTGAATGCGCTTGTGTCCGCATCAATTCCCCTCGGGTGAGAAAAACTCGACTCCGACGAGTTGAAACTTTTGTAGCGCTCTAGTAGATCTGGATCAATACCGTGCAATGCGTCGCCCGACAGCCACGTAGATTCAGACGATAGTTTGTTCTTCCACTTGACAAGATACCTTTGAAAACCTCTATCTCTTATGGATACTATCTCGTCATCCAAGATTTCCTCAATTTCTTCTTTATGGGTAATGGGTGGAGGAGGGGGTGGAAAGGGTTGGGTAGCAAACTCAGAAAAAGGCCATGAAAGGGACGATGTATCAATAATGGGAGTATGGGCACGAACTAGATCTTCCACATTAAAAGTTGGATTAATGCTCATTTCAGGTGGAAGGTCAACCCGATACGCATTGGACCCAACCTTCTGTAATATCTTAAATGGTCTAGCACTACGCGCTTGTAATTTTTTTGCAGATCCTTGAGAGAATCGCTCTGGCCTTATTCGCACCATTAGTCTCCTTCTTGAAATTCTTTCACTCTACGATGAGAATCAGCTGAAACTTTATAATCATCATTGCTCTTATTTAACCGCTGTCTAATATGTGTATGCAAATCATGAATATGACGTGCAAATGCATCGGCTGACTCAGAAGACTTTTGGGTAACAGACATAGGTAAGAGATCTATGGGCATTCTAGGTTTATAACCACTTACAATTTCAAAAGGACTCAACCCTGTAGATCTATTAACTGACCCATTATAAGCAAGTTCAGCAGTTGGTAAAATTAGGTCCCAAGTCTTAACATGTTCACGCACTAAACAATGTAGAAGATTTCCAAGGCTTGCGGTTTACCACTTCAATTTGACCATCTGTTTGTGGGTGATAAGCAGTAGTAGAAAATTGCAAACGAGTTCCCATAATGTGCCACAGTGTCTTCCAAAAATAGCTAGTAAATCGAACATCACGATCAGACACTATGGTTTTAGGTAACCCATGGAGACGCACCACACCATCAAAAAGAGACGAGCAACATGAGACCATCCGACGTCTTCGAACATGGAGGAAATGCGCCATTTAGAAAACGGTCCACAACGACAAAACACAGAATCGTGCTTTTTTATAGTCTTGGGAAGCCCAAGCACGAAGTCCATATTAATGTCTTGCCACGGAGCATGTGGCACTGGCAATGGCGTGTATAGCCCGGTATTTTGCTTTCTTTGCTTTGCCAGCTGACATGTTCGACATTGCCCTAAAACTTTGGCTACGTCTCGCTTGAGGCTTGGTCAATAGAAACGATCTTCCACGAGGGCAATGGTCTTATCACGACCAAAATGGCCAGCTATCCCTCCTGAATGAAGCTCCCAGATGAGGAATTCACGAAAGGACATACGGGGAATACAAAGTCTGTTTTCCTTGAAAAGAAAGTCATCTTTAGGAACATATTCACCCATAATATGCTGGTCACTAGAGAGCGACGCGTAAGTACCCCCAAAATCAGGACATATGGGGTATTCATCTTTCAGTTGCTCAAATCCGACTACCTCTACACTCAAGGAGTTGAGCAACGCCACTCTCCTATAAGGGCATCCGTTGGTTGTTTTCAACTCCGGCCTTGTGTTTCAAAACAAACGAATATTCCTGAAGAAACGCTACCCACTTGGCATGTCTTGGGTTGAGTTTCTTCTGAGAATGCAAATATCTCAAAGCCTCATGGTCAGAAAAACAAAACGAATTCTTTGCGGTAGGAGATAGTGTCGCCAATGTCTCAGGGATTGCACTACCGCATAAAATTCTTTGTTGTAAGTGGAGTATTTTTTTTGCCTCATTCAGTTTCTCACTGAAATAGGCCACTGGGTGTCCTTCTTGACTCAACACTCCACCTATACCGACACCAGACGCATCACACGCTACTTCAAAGACTTTAGAAAAGTCAGGTAGACGCATGACAGGAGCTTCCACCATCTTGCCCTTAATTTCTTTAAAAGCCTTGACTGCGGCTTTAGACCACACGAACTCTCCCTTTTTCATGCACTCGGTAATGGGAGCCATGATCGTGCTAAAACCCCTAATGAACCGACGATAAAAAGTTGCTAGGCCGTGAAAGCTTCGCACCTCATGAATGTTCCTTGGTTCTGGCCACTCAACTATGGCCCTGACTTTTTCAGGGTCTGCGCGCATCCCTTCAGATGACACTATAAATCTTAAGAACACAACTTGGCTAGACATGATGCACATTTCTTAAGATTAGCGTACAACTTTTCCTTCCTAAGGACACTACAGACCTTCTTTAAATGTTCAAGGGGTGATTCCTTAGTGGTACTATAAATAAGAATATCGTCAAAGTACACCACTAGGAATTTTTCCATGAACGGCCTCAAAGTTTGTGTCATCACCCGCATGAAAGTACTGGGTGCGTTAGTCAAGCCGAAGGGCATGACCAACCACTCATACAGCCCATCTTTCTTTCTTCTTAAACGCCGTCTTTCACTCATCTCCTGGGCATATACAGATTTGGTGATATCCACTCTTGAGGTCTATCTTAGAGAATATAGTGGACCTGGCCATCATGTCAAGCATATCATCAAGTCTAGGTATAGGAAACCTATACTTAACAGTAATTTTGTTTATGACATGACTGTCCACACACATGCGCCACGTGTCGTCTTTCTTTGGCGTCAACAATGTAGGCACGGCACACGGGCTCATACTCTCTTGGATGAAACCCTTTTGCAGAAGTTCATCAACTAGCTTCTTCAACTCTGCATGCTCTGTAGGGTTCATCCTGTAGTGAGGAAGGTTCGGTAAAGTAGACCCTGGGACAAGATCAATGACATGCTGTATGTCCCTCATAGGTGGCAACTCATTCGGTAAGTCTTCAGAAAATACATCACTGTATTCCTTCAGGACCGAGGTCACCTCACGGGGCAACTCTAATGGAACCTCAGGTGTAATCTCTCTAGCCACAAGGGCATACACCATAGAATCCTCCTTAGCCTCTTTTTCAAACTCTCTTGCACTGATTATATGTAGAGACTTAGGTTTGGATTTCCCCATTCCTCTAGGCTCACTTGCCTTCTCATCCTTCTTCTTCCCTAGTGTATTCTCAGGTGGCATGGGATTAAGTTTGATCTTTTTACCATTATACATAAAAGTACACGCATTCGAACGGCCAAAGATCGTGACATCATTATCAAATAGCCACGGTCTACCCAGGATAACATGTCCCACATCCATAGGTAAAACATCACACCACAGGGACTCTTTGTATGACCCAAACTCAATGGGGACTAGACATTGCTGGGTGACAGGTAGAGATGTCTTGTCAACCTAAGAAACTTTATACAGGTCTGGATGAGTTGTGGATTTCAGTTTTAAGCGATCTAAGGTGCTAGTGGAAATCACATTCTGACAACTTCCACTGTCCACTATCACCTTACAATTCTTTTCACCACACTTGGCAATAGTGTAGAAGATAGTGCTTCGACGCCAGTCAGCACTACTTCTAGACTGAGCTAGGACACGCCTGACTACTGCAAGCGTTGCTTCTCCATCAACTTTCTTCTTCATCAGTAAGTCCTCCTTCAGGGTGATACTCTTTAACTTCATAGTCACCCTGGTCATCTCCATCCTCGTGGGACTCGCCTATAACTAAGGTTCTCCCACGGCTCTTCGTAGGACACTGATTAGACATGTGGCCGAAGATTGCCACACTCATAGCACCTCACTTGGCTCATGTTACTAAGACTGACACCAAGAACCCCTTTGCCCTTGTCCTCCCTAGGCCTAGGCGGAATGGTCGCCATGCCCTAGGTTGACTACCAATATTAGGTCTAGTTTCCTAGGAACTAGATCTAGCACTGGAGTCTCGGGACTCAAAACGACGAACGACAGGAGCCTTCAGATATTGCTCTAACTCCTGCACGACTTGATATGCTTCATCCAAGTCCGTTAAGGGCCGAGTCATAAGCTCGCGCTGAAGATCCACACAAAGGCCCGTCTTGAAACGCGAGAGCGTTACTAGAGGGTCTTCTCGGATATCACATCGCATCATATACTCTTCAAATTTAGCGATGTAGTCAGCGACAGACATTGACCCTTGGCTAAGGATTGCCATTGGTCAAGGAGCTTCTGACGGTATGAGAGAGGTACTTCTCCTTCGACTTCTCTTTCATCTCATACCAATGTGTGAAAGGGGCTCTACCAACTCTCTCTATCCTACGCTCGGTGTTGGTCCAGAAGAGCTTTGCTTGACCCACAAGCTTCATCATAGCAAACCGCATTTGACGGTTTTCCGACATGCCATACCACTCAAAGTAGTGGTCCATGTCAGCAACCCAGTCAAGGAATGCCTTGAGATCCAAGCGCCCATCAAAACTCAGGGCCTCAACTCTCACACTCTTCATCGCACGCTCATATAGATCATAGCGGTCTTGATGATCACATGTGGCTCGTGCCTCTCGCACCACACCACGACCATTACCACGATCGCTATCCTCACTACCACACGTGTGGCAGCGCGTTCTTCAATGATTCCTCCCACTTGGGAGTGCGCATCATCCCCTACAGTGGAGTTTTCCTTTTGGGACGCCTCTAGTGCTTGCTTACCTTAGTCATGGTAGTGGTAATTGGTTCTCAAGGCGGGCAACCTCACGCTTTTGACCCGCTTCTAGGACGGTTTTCTTTTGTATCAATTGAGCAAGTTGCTCAGATAACTGCTCGTTATTCATGGTAGGTTGAAGTCCGAAACCTCTATCTCTTCTCGTGGGCATACAATGAAGACTTGAACCAAACTCTACCCAACTAGACTACTAGGTGTTATGACTTTCAAGATGAATGCGATGAATGCAAAACTATTATGAACTGACACAATTAAATTGAAACAGGAAACAACTCAAATCTGAAAATTTTTCAGATTAGGAACTTTCTAAAATTGAAAACTTTCTAAATTTGGAAAGTTTCTAAATCTGAAAACTTTCTAAATCTGGAAACTTTCTAAATCTGGAAATCTGGAAAGTTTTTAAAATTGAAAACTTTCTAAATCTGAAAAGTTTCTAAATCTGGAGACTTTCTAAATCTGGAAATCTGGAAATGTTCTAAAATTGAAAACTTTCTAAATCTGGAAACTTTCTAAATTAAACCTAAAAATCAAAACCCTAATTTGATAACTCGATCTAGACAAAAAAACCATGCAAGCCTAGGCTTTGATACCAAATTTGACGCAGGATAGCCCTAATTATGATGCATGCTCATGAACATAATTAAACAGCGGAGGAATAAATGATCTAAAATTCTAGTAGTAATCATTATAATTGAGAAAATCATAAAGGAAACATGCAATGGAGCGGGCCATCATCACAACCATGGAGTATGACATTCAATTATTACTTAGGTTGGATCCGGCGAGGGATGAGACCTCCCGATCTTGCATGGTCACACCCAATCGATTAATGAAGATCACTAGTCCGAAGAGCCAAGAAGTTTCTCAGATTAGGGATTTGAGAATTTGGGGGTTTAGGGTTTAGATCGGTTCTCAAGATTTAGATCGAAGAAGGAATAGCCAAAACTGAAAAATAGAAAGAAGAAAATAATTACCTTGAAGAAGTTGGAGGGGCACAAGAAGAAATTAGAAGAGGAAGATCAAGGGAAGAGAAGAAGCACCATTAGAGAGAAGAAAGGAAGGAGGCAACCAAAGGGTTTGTTTTTTATTAATCAATAGTTTAATTCGGATTTAGGGCTTTAGCCCACTTAAATAAGCAAATAAAATACATAAAATATTACCTAAATACCCTTAGAATAAGCAAATAAAGACATAAACTTACTAAAATACCCCTTAACTAAGCAAAAAACGCGCAAATAACATAAGTACGGGAAAGTTTGGACATTCGGTCTTCTCTCCCAATCTTCCTTCACATGTGTCTTCCCTGAGTGGGGTCTTCTATATGTCCAATATGTGAAAGGTCTTCGGCTCCTCAATAGTCGCCTATCCACAAAAACGGCACTTGTGGTTGGCGCTTTCTTCGTTGGTACACCTGAATGCGCTTGTGTCCGCATCACCTCGTCATTCAAATCTTCAAAAAAAGAAAAAGAAAAAGGAACTAGCATACTAGCCCTAATCATAAACCAGGGCCTTGGGAGTTACATTGCTAAGTCTGCTTTCCCTGCCCGATGGTCTTGCCAAAACCTTACCATATAACCTTTACCCTCTTTGGAACTAGCATTCTTGAAGATTCTTCCCATCTTTTTAACATCCCCCATCTTACAATTATTCTTCAACAAAAGTCTCAATGCCTCTTTCCCACCACCTTGGTTCCGAGCGAATTTCCTTTTCTACATATTTCTCACATATTACTTGTCCTTGAAGCATATTTTTTTCACAGCCAAATCTCGACCATCATTTAAAAGTCTCCCCAAAATTCCTATTATGTACCCACCACTTCTTGACTTCTGCACCATTTTCCAATCTTCTAAATGATATCAATGTCACTTCTCTCCTTTACCGGATGAAATTTTTGTAGTTATTTTGAAGTCTCGTTGCCACAGTTGTTGGTATCATGAAGGATGATAAATAACAGACTAGAAGATTGGAAAGGGAAACATTAATTAGCATTCACTCCTCGAAGATAATTAGTTTTACTTTGAGGATGCGAAACATCTATTAAATTTCTTAATCATTGGATCCCAAATTCTATCTATCTTGTACTAACACCACGTAGGGCTGTCAATGGGCCGGGCTAGTCCGTTGGGCTCCCGGGCATGGCCCGCTTCGGGCTGGTATATCATATATGTGGGCCGAGGGCCAAGCCCAGCCTAAAAGTGAAGCCCATTTCTTAATTGGGTTGGGCTTGAGCTGTGTAAAGGCCTGTCGGCCCAGCTCGACCCATTTATTTCCATTTTTTTTTTTTTTTCATATGTTTTTGAATGTATTTTTTGAAATATTTAATGGAATCTAGATTAAGCAACTTATAGCAATTAACATTCTTCTAGATGACTATTTAAATTCCAATTCTAATAGAAATTAACATTCTCCTAGATGATTATTGATAGCAATTAACGTTTTCGTAGACGACTATTCCAATTCCAGAGGTGGTACATAGGTCCGAGCTTGGTCTAGGCCGGTTTTTAGCTTACAAGGGTAGGTCAGGCCTGTCCATTTTGGCTCCTCATGGGCTTGGGCTTAAGTCCTATGTGGGCCGAGCTTGAATTGACCTTGGCCTAGTCTAAACTAGCTTGTTGATAGCCTTAGCACCACGTGGCAAGCTAAGGTTAGTGATATGCAATTTGTTGATTTGAAAAGATAAATTGAAAAGAGAGAAGAAGACGAGAGAAGGGTATTGTACGTCTCCCCCTTTCTCCCTTAATCCTTTATTTATAAGCTTAATATTACCCTATTTATAGTTAGACTACAATTTGGAAACTAAATAAGATAGAAACTAAACAATATTAAGAAACCTAATCCTAATCTTCTAATATAGTACATTGCAGGTGCACAGGGATATCTATGTACACCATCGTTGTATATAAATTTTTGTATGCACTAACACTTCCCTGCAAGCTGGTGCATGAATATCCTTCATGCCGAACTTGATACTGATTGTCTTAAGGCGCAGTGTGGATGTGGTTTTTCTGAAGACGTTTGCTAACTGATCTTCTGAATGAACAAATGGCGCATGTAGAAGCTTGGTGACTAATTTTTCCCAAATGAAGTGACAGTTGACTTCAATATGCTTTGTGCGTTTGTGGAAGACCGGGTTGGATGCAATATGGATGGCTGCTTGATTATTGCAATGTATTGGAATTGAGGATAGTGTTGTGAACCCCATATCTTGAAGAATAGCTCTCACCCACAGTAGTTGACAAGCCGCATGGGCCATTGCACGGTATTTGACCTCAAAAGAGGAGTGCGCAACCACAAATTGCTTCTTACTTTTCCAAGTAACTAGGTTTCCTCCTAGAATGTGCAATGCCCTTTAGTGGAGTGTCGATTAGTCGAGAAGCCAACCCAATTAACATCGCAAAATCCACTGATATTCAAATGACCATGATTTGAGTAGAGAAGACCATGACCTGTTGCAACTTTTAAGTGATGAAGGATTCAATAAACTTCTTGAAGACGGTGCCGACAAGGTCGCTGCATAAACTGGCTTACAATTCCAAAAACATTTGAGATGTCTGGTCAAGTAAAGTTGAGATAAATCAGACGACCAACTAGTTGATGATACATGCTTTTTTCTTCATCTTTTTGTCTCCCATGCAACTTATGGTTTACCGCAATAGGTATGTCAACGGGGTGAGCACCAAGGAAACTTGCTTCTGCCAGCAAATCAAGCACAAATTGCATTAGGATAAGAAGATTCCACATTTTGAGCGAGCCACTTCAATTCCAGAGAAGGTACTTCAACATCTCTAAATCTTTCATCTTGAATGACAAGGCCAAAAGTTTCTTAACAATGTCTACCTCGGTGATGCTCGACCCGGTTACAATAATATCTTCAACATATATGACAAGAATTGTCGTGTTGCCACTCTTGTGTTTTACAAACATAGAGTGATCAAATGTGCTTCTTTTAAGTCCAAATATTGGAAATCATATTGCCAACTTTTTCAAACCAGGCCTGAGGAGACTGCGCTTGAGGTTGTACAGATCTTTCGAAGACGACAACTTTGCTAGTCCCCCCTTGGTTGAAAACTTGGAGGGAGATATATATATATATATATATATTAGATATATATATATAGATATATATATATATCTATATATATAATATATATCGGCATTAAGAAATGCATTTTGATATCCAACTATAGGCCAAGTACGTTTTACGACAATAGATAATACGATACAAAGTTTAAATTGCTATTGAGGCAAAGATTTCATTGTAATCTTCACCATACCTTTGAGTGAAGCCCTTGGCAACAAGTCGCGCTTTGTATCTATCTATTGAATCATCAACCTTTGTATTTAATGCTAAACACCCATTTACATCCGACAGTATGCTAATTCCCAAATATGTTGTTTTTCAAAGGAAGCGATCTCTTGTTCCATAGTTGCTTTCCATTTAGAGTCGCCCAGGTCATCTGCAATACAGAGACAAATGAAATAGAGGAAATGTACGATTGATAAGAGGGAGATAGATTTTTATAAGATACATAGTTACTAATTGGATGATGTGTGCATGACCGAGTTCCTTTGCGGAGAGCAATTGGGAGATCCACTAGTTCTAGTTCAATCGTTGAAGAGTGGTGGTGCTCGAGAAGAGTTGGGGTTTTCTTATACCGAGTGTAGACTTTGAGTTCTTTGGTTTGGGTGGGGCCCGGTTCATCTTCAATCAGAGTCTCTTCTATGACGAGAAGAGGAAAGGGCGCGAGATGTGTACTTTCTCGCGAATTGAAATAAGACACATTTTCAAAGAATGTAACATCCTGATGAGGACATCTGAGCACCGGTTAGAGTATACTAGAGGAGGAGGAGAGCTCTCGTTTCCTTATGGCTAGGTGATGCATATATGGGACCCCGTGGGCCCAATTCGAGTGCCTAGCCCGTTGAAGATCCCACATGCATGATTATGTATCTTTGAAGGCCCCACACTGGGAAGATGCATGTGGGCTACTTAGTTGGACCATTTCGACTGTTGGATCATTGTCATTGGATATCTTGATCGTGGGTCATGAAATAGTTTAGTTTATTTAGTTGTTTATATATTTGTTATTTTTTTGTTTAGCTTATATTTTTGCCAAGTTTTGGAAGTTAGGAAGAAATTTTATTTTATTGAGCATCTTTATATGAAACTTCTTATTTGAGAGCGCCTTTTTGTAAAAATTCTTTCCTGAGACTATATAGGGCTTGGACATCCACACCCTAGCCATAATTGAGCATATGAAATAAAAATTCTTCTTTCTCTTTGTTTTGAGATGAAGCAAAACCTCCTGTGATTGGAGTGGTGTGAAGCCATTGAGTGATTCCATCTAATCTATCTCTTTTTTTCTTCTGTTAAGGTAATATAGATACTTTTTTTTTTTCTTTCCCTACTTTCCTCACTCTCTCTCAATCTTTGTCTACTTATTTATTTTCTTTGTTTTCCCTAAAACCCGTTCCCAATCTTCTCCAAAACCCATCTAAACCAAGGCCTACTTACACTGTACCACTGTACAGACCTCCACATGTGACCGGTACGACCGTTTGTACGGACATGACCATATGGCCGTCCATAAGGCCAACCCATCTCCTCCCTATTTCCCTCTTTGAAGTTGGAGGACGTGGAAGAGGTTGTGTGGTTAGGTGTTGGCTGTGGTGGGGTGCATACCCAGCCACCTCATAGAGAGTATCTAGACCACCATGATCCTAATGATCGGGTAATGAAGAGCATGGAGATCAAGGCCCTGAATTATGATGGTCGTTTGGACCTCAAGGCATTCCTCGATTGGCTTGCAGACATGGATCGTTATTTTGAGTGGTACAATATGTCCGATCACCGTCAGGTGAGGTTTACCAAGATGAAGTTGGTGAGCCAAGCCAAGTTATTTTGGACAAATGTCGAGCGTAAGATAGATAGGTCTGGAGATGACCTGATCTCATTGTGGGCCGAGATGAAAGGGATCTTGAAGGAATTGTACCTTCTCTCTTACCGTCAGAAGCTTTTGGATTAGTGGCAATCCTTTCGTCAAGGATCAATGCTCGTGGCTGATTATATTGCTAAGTTTGATGAATACATGATGCGTTGTAACATCGAGGACCCGTTAATGAACCTTTCTTGTTTCTGGATGTGCTTGCGACCTGCGCCCTATGAAAGAGCGAGGTATGGCCCTCGTAATTGGCGAGTTTGAGGAAGATACAAATGATTATGGTGATTGTGAAGAAGAAGAATATCAGACTAAAATTAGTGCTAGTGATGAAGAAGTTGAAGGAATTGAGACCGTGCCACTTGTAGTTGTTAGATGCACCTTAGCCCAGGTTAA